>CM007333.1:534707-594717 GCA_000333855.2 Endotrypanum monterogeii
CACGGCGCGTACTACTACTCTCTGCGCGTGCAGCAAAACGCTGTTCACACACACGGACCAGCGACACACTGACGCGGCGACAGAGTCACGAGCAGACTGCATTTCCACGCCACCGCTCCGCCATCTAGCACCAAGCGACGTGAACCCCCCCCCTCCTCCCTACAGCGAAGCCCTTTCTTTACGACGTGTTACCTTGGTTTTCTCATTCTATGACACACACACACACACACACACTCAAAAAAGGGGAAATGTGAGTGTGTGTGTGTGGTGATGGTGAGGAGAGGGATATGCGTCTCTGTGGATCCTGTGTGACATTGCATCTTTTGCGGGAGTGTGTGTGTGTGTGTGTGTGTGTGTGTGTGTGTGTGTGGATATGTGACAAAGAGCTCACAAGCAAAACGGAGAAAAAAAAAAAAAAAAAGAGTGGAGTAAAAAAGGAGTCCAGAAATGAGTAATGTGGAAGACTTGGGAGTTTTGGAGCTCGTGTGCGCTAACCTACGTCTCGTCGTCTTGTTCTTTTTTTTTTTTTTTAGCTTCGCCGGTCGTCTGGTTCTCATCCTATTTTTATTTCTCAGTTTGACCGAAAAGGGTTTTTTGTTGTTTGTTGTTTCAGGAAGTAAAAAAGGAACGCCGCACGGAGTGCAAAACCGACGTTGAAGTCTCGTCCCTATGTGCCCTTTGAAGCTACCGAGCAGAGCTCAGCATCGCGGACTGGGGGGAAATTCTTTTCAGAAGGCGCAGGCGAGGCCAAGGAAGGCAAGCTCTTTGACCTCACTGTCAACTCAGTAGGGGGAGCAATATACACCCTGAGACCTGAACATCGCCAAATTTTCTCAACAGGCATGTCGTCTCGTCGAGGTGGTGTCATGGTCGACCCGAGTCTTACTGCTTCGGTGGGAAGATAAAAGCAGATCCTATCCGCAACACTTATCGCATCCAGGTGGCAAAGCATCTACCCTCCCGCTGATAGCACCAAGAGAGAAGGGGAGAAAATGGGGGGAGGGGCTGCGTGGGATACCAGATCCCGATAAATAACCGCAAGTTGGCAGACACCGTCGTAGGGAAGAAATATATGGGTACAACCAAATCGCGACAAACACAATCAAAGGGAAGAAAAAAAAAATCGATGCTGCATAAAAAAGGAGCACTGGGGCTAAGACACAAACATGTGTAAAAAAAAACAAAAAGAAACAAGCGATAAGAAAGATCTTATCAAATGGTTTACAAATAGAATTTCTGGGGAAAGGGGGGAAGAGGCGGCTGCGCCCCCCTACAAAATTCAAGTACAGAAAGAGAAAAAACAAAAAGTTTCATGGCGCATTTCCACGTGTTTCGGTAATTTTTTTTTTGGGGGGGGGGGCTATGTTTGCGCTTAGCGTAACGCCCGATCAATATGTATATATATGTATATATATATATATATATATATATATATATTGTTTATCTACAATATTTATAGAGAGTGAGGGGCACACTTTTCTCTAGCGTAGAAGAGAATCCGTGTATTGGTTTGATATACTAAGGTGTGTGTGTGTGTGTGCGGGGAAGGGTGGGGCGGAAAGTTATTACTAGCCCCACCCGAACAGCCCTCTCCCATGCACCCGCAACGCAGACTTGGGTTTGTTGGTTGACGGTCAGTTGCACGTAGACCACAAGAGAGTAATATAAACGAGCAAAAATTAAAAAAGAAGCAGGGAAATAAAAAACTAAACCCATGTATCCATATATATATATATATATATATATACAAATATATGTAAAGAAAAATAAAGACGGCCCCAAAGCGCAGATCAAAAGGAATCGAGGGAAAAAGAAGTGTGTGTGTGTGTGTGTATATTTGTGTGTAGCTAGGCACGTCTTCCTCCCGGCCCAGAGGCGGACAACACTACACAGTAAGTTTGCCACATACAGGATCATACACTGCCCATAGGCCCCCCTCTCACGAGTCCAGGAAACAAACAAAAATGTGTACGCGCTAATGCGCGTGCGACACCTCTTCGAGAGCACGCCCAAGCACATTTAACATCCCTGGAAACAAAAAAAAAAGTGTCGCCACGGAGCAGAAACCAAACCCGAAAGAAAATCGGGAATGCGTGAGAAAGACACACGACGAGAGACCAACTGGGTAAAAAAAAAAATGATGCAGACACGTGCGGATATGATTACCTCACTAGCGAGGACGAGTTCTGCTATTGGAACTACATGCTGGAGGGAAAGGGTCACAAGGGAGTTACACGCACACACGGAGGCGAGGGCCGTAAACATCGCGTACGTGTTTATTTTTTGACCTGTCAAACTCACCGCTGCAACTCCTCAACTATCCACCGAGAAACGAGAAAAGAAAAATCAAACGATCAAAAAAAGTAGTCGGCGTAGGGGAAGCAACGATTAGTAAGCGACGACTCCATATCATCATCATCATCGTAGTCGTACTGCTCAAATGACGGATTTTTCGCTGCCCCAGCGACAATCATGACGGCGCCACGGTTATTGTTAATGCCGCAGTAGTTCGAAGCGGAAAAGACCGTCACGACACGGTCGTTGTGCGTCCAGAAAAAACCGTCCATCGCCACTTCGTGAGCACGGCAGATGAAGTCCAGGTTGTTTCTTCTACAGAAGGCACTAGTTGCGGCAGGGCCAAAGCACCACCCGCACCCGCGCGAGCTAGGAGCGAACAGGCCAACGCTAGTACTTGGGTCTGACCAAAGAAGACCGTCTACAATATGGTCATCATCCTTTGTCTCCTCTGCAAGGTGATACGCATGACGATCAAGACGTGCAACCTGATCAACAGTCTGCAGCGCCGGCGAGAGGCCGCCGTGTGTCACAAAAAATCGCATGTGCGGTGTCTGTACAATCGCTGCGAGGGGCAGGTCCAGAAAAACCCGGTTGATGGCAGTCCACATCGCTGTGCCGACGGTAGAGCCGAGCGACGTGACCGCCTCCGTCAGGAAGCCGTACACCCGCGACGTCTTCTCCTCTTCGTGATTGCCACGCGTCAGGTACACCAGCGTCGGGTACTCCACCTTGAGCGCCAGCAGCAGCAGCACCACCTCGAGGCTGTGTGGGCCGCGGTCCACATAGTCCCCCATGAACAAGAAGCGGCGGTCACGCCCATCCAAGTTGCACCGACACCGGTCGTGCTGCTGGCAGAGCACACTCGTGTAGAGGTCCTGGAACTGGCCGTGGATATCGCCCACCACCACGAGCGTGTCGTGCGACATCACCTCCAGCATCAGCAGCGTCGGCTCCTTCACCAGCACGGTCGTTGCCGCAGTGCACAACTTGGTGATGTAGTCCTCGTTGAAGAAAGCAGCCTGTGTGTTCTCGTCGTCACCATGCCGAGGCGCCGCATGGGTCCCGATGTCGCCGCGCCTGCCGCGCCGCAAAAGCCATTCAATCAGCGGCACAAACTCCCCGCTGCGTGGCGCGGCGCGGAAGAAACAGTCACCGCTCTCCTCAGTGCCACTGCTACAGAGCCCCAACTTGCCCTTATGGGTGTCTTCAGGGCCTACAGAAGAATTCTCGGAAATATCCAGCGGCGTGACGCTGTTAAAGTCGGAACTGCCTTTGTCAAAGCGGAGGAGGGGTGGGGAGAGGACCTCAGGAGTGTTCTCTGAACTCGTGAGGCAGTTGGGGGCCACCTGCTGGACATTGACCGCAACGTCGCACGAACTGGAGCTGATGCTCCCAAGGCGCGTGGCGAGGTTGACATGACCGCTGAGCCCGATAGTGCTCGACTCTGATGCACTGAGATGGGAGGCGGCCCCTTGCGGACCTCCACAAAGCGACACAGCGAGAGAATTGCCTGCATTGGGGCCAGATGTATTCACAGCCTTGTTGCTGTGGTAGAGGGATGAGGTGGAGAAGCTTGTCCTGTGATCCCCACAGTTTATACCCGCGTCTTGGCATTCTTTACCTCCTGTCCAAGCACCGTGTCCACCGAGGAGATCGCAAAAAGCATTGTGGCTGGAGTGGCGGTCGCCCATTGTGATACTCCTCGCTGTGTCAGATGGAGTGTTTGATGGGAATATTAAGCACGAAGAATTTAACAGCGGAGATTTCTTTGGCAAGCAAGCCAGATTTTTATCCGTGTGAAATGCATTTAGCCGCAGAGACTCATCAATAAGCGACATCTATCGGGGGGGGGAGGGAGCAAAATAAAAAAAAACTAAGCAAGATAGAGAGGAGAGATGCGCAAGTTGTACGTGTAGGTGGCGCAACACACACACACACACACACACACAATTAGAAAGAGAGATAAAGGCGATAGATGACGTCTCTCTCGTCTATGGAGCTACGTGGCAAAGGAAGTAGTGTACAAGGAGACGAGCAAAGGGAACTTAAAAGCTGCGGGGGTGAACGTAGAAAGGGGAGAAAGCGCAGCTATTACCAGAGACCACAAGAAAAAAAAAAAGCGTCACGAAATGGTGAAAAGCGAGAAAATCAGTTGTCTGAGACAGCGGGCGGAAAAAGAACGCGAGATGAGGTAAGAGCACACAGCACAGCACCAACAATATGTATATATATATATATATATATATGATATAATATTATATATATCTCTGCGTCCTGATCTCGGGAAAGGGGGAAAAATGGAAAAAATCCTGCAAAGAGGACGAAGAAAAATAATTATATCAGCAGGAAATATATCTACAACGACAGAAACCAACAACAACAAAAAAATGCGAACCTGATCTCCCTCAGTGAGAAGGGAGAGAGAAAACACACACACACGCACGAAAGGGAGCAGAGAAGGCACCCTTGGTAAGAGGGAAGAAGGATACAGCACGAAAAAAAAAAATTACACAGGAAAAAACCGGGGGGTGGCAGAGGGATATACCAAGGCAGGCTAGAAAACACGCCGTCACACTAGCGGCACAGCGAAGCAAAAGAGGAAAAGAAAGTCTTTGCTCAGCGAGCAGGAGTGATAAAGACGGGAAAAAGCGACACTACCTAAAGTGAATCACGCTCGCAGACGGAGTAGGGGGGGGGGGGAGAGAAGGAAATGCAAATCGAAATTAAAAAATAGGAAATGCCGCAGAACGCCCTTGGATGTTGCTACTGTCGTTTCTGCCCTGCGGTAAACTGGAGGCGTTCCTTTTGTGATGCTGCAAACTCTGCTTGAGCTATCTTACAACTTTATATATATTTGTAGTTGAAGGAAGGAGCGTAAGAAAAAATAAACAAAGCCCAGACCAGTGCGACAACAAAACCGCAAAGAGAGAGAGCAGAAAAAGAGGGGAGAGAAAGAGGGCAGACTGTGGAGTACCCCTCAGAGATCTCAGATGCTCACTGAAATGTAAGAAAAAAAATTTGAACTGCACGTGTACGCCTTGAGTGGGCAACAAGACTTCGAGTATTTTAATGTTTTGCGTGAAATTATTCGTGCCCTGTCTTGCTTGTGAAGGGCGAAAAACAGAAAGTAAGATGAGGAACAAACGACGAGACCGGCGAAGAGGAGGAAGGTCCTCGGGAGTATTTTTTTTTGTTTGACCGATTCCCTTTCTAGACCACGTGCCGCGTTTCCTCTCCCACGTTCAGCCTGATTCACTGTGTAATACGTAGCTTTACGAACACACACGCAGATGCACTCACTCATATAAACGAGCACCAATAAAAAACCACGGTCGACGTAACGTGACTCCTCCACAGGACACGAGTCTTCCTTTATTGTGTTCAGGAATTCGTGTGCACGTTTTCACAATATATGTATAGGTATATGTATAACGGCGAAGCCCAAATATCTGTTATAGCTGTTTCGTGCGGAAACGACGTATGATACAGAATTCGCGCCCCCCCCTCCTCCTGTGATCAGTGGATGGGACACAAATCTTCTTTTTTTTGTATGAAAAAAAGAAGGGGGGTCGCTTGGGTGTACACAAATACCGAGGTCTCTCTCTCTTTCTTTTGAGTGTTTCTCTTAATGTTTATCTTTGTGTCTCCGCGCAGCGAATTATATCGTTCACGTGTTACGCAGTGTATTCTTGTAAGACGCCGATACGGCAGCAACGGGAGAGGGGGGAAATTCCTCTCCCCCTTTTGTTTGGGGTGTATTTGAAGATTTATGATTGGTGTTAGTGAACTTCTCGTTTTGAGGGGGGGTTGGTGAAATATAGACACCCTTTGGCGCAACTCGTCTATGCTCCGCTTCAGAAAGACAGACAGACACACACACACACACAAGTATTAAATAAATAAAAAATGAATAAATATATATATATATATAATCTATATATGTGTACTTGATATCCTCGCCCACTGACCTTCGCTTGCTTCAGCAGAAGAGAATCAGCTAATCGGCAGGAAAAAAAAAATTGAACGAACGAATGTAAGCAGGTAGGAACAAAAATGAAAATCTTTTTCTTGGGGGAAGGGAGGGAGGGAGGGGGGGGGGTGAGGGGCTTTAGATAGATGACGCCCGACGCCAAAGAAGTGGAAGGAAAGGGAGTTCACCGTTCGTGCGGAGGAAAAAAAGGGGGGATGGCGACCTGCAGCCACAGCAGGTCCAGATGAATATATATATATATATATATATATATATATATATTGTATATTTCTTTTGAAGAGAAGCGGGGGTGAGGATGTAGACAACCGATACACAGTAGCCAAAAGAGAAGAGAGTAAGGGAAAATTTAAAAAAGAATACGGAGTACACGTAAAAAATAAAAAAGCGACCGAGGAAAGGAAGATAATATTAATGAAGAAAATGGTGCGTAGGTTTTGAAGCAACTTCGTTGGTAATGGAATGTTATCGCAGAACACGGTGTATGAAGAGGAAGGGCGAAGTAGGCGAGTAGGACTGTGGGAGACGAGGAGGCAAAAAAAAAAAAAGGCTTTGTAAAACGCGACGAGAACACTAAACCACACAAGCCGAAAACGGAGAAGTATATTATATATATATATATTATATATAAATGTATATAAATATATATATTATATGTATATGTTATCTTTCTTTTTTTTATTATTATGAAGAATGGAATGAGAAGCAGTAACAACCAAATGACACACGAACACACACAGGTATCCCTCCACAAAGCAGCGAAGAAAACGAGGCAGTGGAGAGAGGGAGGGGAGAGAGAAGAGAAGAGAAGAGAAGGGGGGGGACAAGGGTGAAACAAACAGAAGGTACGAGCGGAGCTACAGAGCGACACACACCGAGGCACGCCAAGAAAAACAGATCAAACAATCAACAAAAGCAGAGCCCAAGCAAAGAGAGCAACAAACCTCCCGGAAGGAAAAAAAGGAAATATATATCTCGAAACAAATTATGTCCCAATATATATTAAGTAACGTGTACCAAAGTAAAAAAAAAGACCTAAATGGGGAAGGGGAAGAAAATCAAGCTCGCGGCAGCTGACTGATAAAACTATCCCCTCTCAGCGTCGCAATCACGTAATCGAGCGTCGATCCGTCTGATTGGGATTGTCTTGCTTCGTATTTTCCTGTGCACACGCGTGTGTTGGTGTGTATGTGTGTGTGTGTGTGTGTGCTTTGCAGTCCCTCTCCGCTCTCTCTCTCTCCCTTGAAGAATGCGAGTGAAGATTTTTGGAGACGGAAAAAAACGAGAAAAAGGGGGGGGAAGGGACACACAATTCCAAGGCGGGGGCGTATGATCCGGGGATGTACGTGATGTATCCACCACGGATGGGGATGTACGCCAACACGGAGACACGTTCCCGGAGAATCAGAGATGCGTAAATAATCGACTTCACCCCAACAAGGATGATTTGCAGACGAGAAAGAGGACCAGGATACAGACGTTTTGAGGTTCAGACAAAAGTCCTTATGTATATATGTATAGAGAAAGAGCTGGAGATATAAATATAGGGAGATGGGGAGAGGGTAGGGAGAAAGGCGTTGGTTCTTTTGTTTGTTTGTGTAGTTTATATATAAGCAGATGAATACACCCAAAAATATATATATATTTTTTTTTTCTTTTTCTACCAGTTGAGGCAAGCGGCAGAAATAACGAAAGGGAGAGACAAAAAAAAAAAATTAAGAACGAAATGCGGTAGAGGTCCGGTTGCAATATAAGACTGCATATACATTCAATATTGCATATATATTTGTGTGGGTAGGTGGGTGGGTGGGGGTGTGGGGGTACGTGCAATAGGAAGGGAAGCGAGGAGAGAAATCAAGATGAGAAAGAAGTACTTAATGAAGTCGTCAAATAAATTGCATACGAAAAGACGTGTGAGCGAGTCCAACGAGAGCGTGCGCGCGACTCGTCAAGAAAATGAGTCACAGACCTCATAGACCAGCGTGTGACAGAGGTTAATACAACGTGTGCGGCAGGGATCGGCATATTCGGAGAACCCAGTTGGGGCAAGGGAGAAAAAGAGGGGCGCTCTGTGTACGACCTTGACTTCGGTGCACTAATACATCTATACGCGGCGAACACAGAGAAAGCTATTCTTGTTCTAAGTCCCTGCTTGCACGTGTACACGTAGGTACGTATATGAGTGTGACTTGTCACGAGCGCCGCCATCAGGGTGTACAGATATATATCTATAATTGTGGTACTGTTTCTTCCCCCTGTCGCTCTACAAGACCTCAATGTCTTTTAGGAGACAAAAAAAAGGAAATGTTCCCCCTCGCCTCTCCCACTTGTAGGTCTCATTCTACTGCAAACCAACGACCCGTACACAAGAGCACCTGCACACCCATCTGCTCGTATCACACAAAGGCTACACTCTGACCCTATGAGCTAAGTCCACTTTGCAGTGTGAATCAAATACACATACGCAGCGGAACTCCTTTTGTTGCTGTGTCTGTCCTCCACCTTCCACGGATAAAACCGAAACGCCATCCGCCTCAAAAGGGGACGTGTGTGCGCAACCTCTCTTGGCCCACAAGAGTCACATTTATGGTCTTTCTTGGCAGGCGCAGGCAGCATGTCTCCACATGCTGTAAACACGGAGAAGGAAGAAAGTCGCCCTGCCATGCTTGCAGATCCCTTTGAGGAAGTCCAACAACCAAAGATCAGTGCCATCCAAGACACCTCTAAGTTGCTTCCGTAACACAATACCCCCCAGCCGCCTCTGTATTTTAGATGGTATGCAGAGACTCCTGATAGTGGAAAAAAAAAACATTTCGCGGCCCAATGATAAAGCACGAGGGGGGCGTCTGCACTGTCGATGTCTCCCCGATATCTGTGCGCTACAAACTTTACAAGGTCCATTGTAAAGGAGATACGCGGCTAATATTGCATACATGTTCCATGAGTGCCTCATTTGTGCAGCCCCTACTCCACTTTCGTTGTTCATCGCCTTTTCCCTCCCCTCCTTCCTCGGAATACCTGACCCCCCCCATCCTGCATGTTGAGCGACAGATGGTTTGATACACATACACATATTAAATATATATATATATATATATATATAATATGTATAATATGTGTGTACTTTCGTGACAGCAAGGGATTTTTGCGTATTACTCATTGCACATGCGGCTAGATGCTGACAAACTGCCCGACTTGAAAAAAAAAGAGCTGTGGACAGACATGTGCCGGCGCGCATAGAAATCATAACGCGTTCACGGGTATGCACACACACACACACACACACGCAAACAGGAAAAAAAAGATCACTGTGTATAACAGCAGAAGACCTGGCTGTGCAGCTGGCAGTGACTCTACCTCCTCCTCCTCCATTACCGCCACCGATGCCACCACTCAATCCCTTCAAACCTCATACCCAAGCACTGAAGGCATTGCTCGACGCACGAGTCCAAAAATAAGAAAAAAATACGAGAGTCGCGAGTCGGGCGGAGCTTAAGATTTTTTTTTTGTCATGGGTGGGCACAGGAAGTGAGTGCAACACCCTTCGGCAATATATATATATATATATATATATTCTGTACCAGAGGAAGATAACAACCTGGCGAACGGAGAGAGAGGCGGCGCTCACCGAGTTGTCACATGAAAGAGAAGCAAAGGGGGGGAGAGAGAATTGAAAAATGAGCCCACCCATCATGCCGTTAGTTGCCCAGCGACAAATGGATTATCAGGAAAAAAGGCTTAGGTCAACATGGAAGAAGTACAAGACACGCAGTAACTCAGCACATGGAGAAGACATCGAAAAGAATCGCGCGCACACACACACACATACATACTGACACGCGTCGGCTCCCCACCATCGTCCTTCTTCCCTTTGACCACCACACTTTATTGCAAAGCTGTACGTGGGCATAGCATCTGCTAGAGAAAACACCAGCGATAGCTCAGTGGTGGGAACGGGGAAGGGTAAGCAGTGAGCCTCTCTCCCGGTCCTCGACGGTCCATCTAATCATGTTTTTCGAAATCTTCAGCACCTTCCTGAGATTTCTCTTAGTGAGAGCTCCCCCCACCCACCCACCCACCCTTTCCTCCACTTTTGCCTCCTATACACTCTGCTTACAGCATTCTCACTCAATCAGCGTCCTCCACCTTCCGCTACCCACCCCACCCCACCCCCCTCGGCAACCCACACCCGAAAGTAAAACAAAGGGGCCATGATTTTCCCCTTTTCTGCCCCGAAAAAAAGATGCATATGTTCAATCAGTGCGTGTATGCGTATATTTCCCCCACAGCTAAGTACATAGTAGAAAGGGAGGAGGGAAAATTTTTTTTCCAGAGAGAGCGACCACAACGGGGCAGGCAATGTACACAACACGTCCCGCTACGAAATAAAGAGTGTGCGGTGGAAAAACGGTTGAGTATTTTATTTTTTCTCTGTGTGTGTGGTGGGGGTGGGGGGGGGGGGAGGAGAGGAAGGGACGGGAACGGAACTGTACGGGCTGCTATTAGAAAACGCGCTTAGGCCGCGGATTGGGCTGATGCGCGCAAGACCCCCTCTACGCTCCCCCCCCCCTCCCTCCCTCTCATATGTATGGGTGGGAGGTATATGCGTATATGCATCTCAGCGTGGACTATGAGAGCGGAGGAATGCATCACTACCGCCACAGGCACAGGAAGTACATATATGTATGTATATATGTACACGCAGAAGGCACCGATGATCTCGAATCACTTTGACACATCCGCTAACAGAGGAGCCCCTAGTAGGTGGACCCCTCCGGGGGCTGAGGCACCTTGCGATTTTGCGGCTGGGCCATCTCCTTCCTCAGCTCCGACAAGCACATCTCCATCGTTGTGCGGCGGTCCCAATTCTTGAAGAGGTGAAATTGGGTGCGGTTGACAACACCGTCGGGGTCGACGCAGGAGAGGTTCACCTTGCTGATGAAGCGAATATGGGGCGGAACCTTGGGGTAGTTCTCGTCGCAGAAAATCTCCAGTGAAAGGATACGGTATTCAAAGGTGGTGCTAGGCGGGCCTACGATGGCTCCAGTCCAGTTGTGTAGGTATATATCATCTGTATCCCGCAACCCAACAGAGACGTTCTGATTGCTTCCGGTGCCCTTTTCCCCGGCCTCTAATTCCTCCAGCAGGCGGAAGTTGCGTGGCACCTCGACCATTTCTTTGTTGTTGTTGTTTGTTTTTTGCTGTAGCTGCTGTGGGTGAAGTGTCGCTCTTTCTGTCAGTCTTTGGAGAGATTCTCTGGATGATACAGATTTGGATGGATACGTGCGCCTATCCGCGTGTGTGCGTGAGGAGGGAGGGGGGGAGGGCTCGAGATACTGTGGCGTCGAAAGCCCAAAGGAAGCAAAGAAAGGTAAGCGAAAAAAGAGAAACAGAAAAAAAAAAGACGACGACCGCCGCGGATATCGGGCGAATGAAGTAAGGGGAACGAAGAACTGAATACGAGAAAACCAGGTGTAATCGCGCGCAATTGTGAAAGGCGAAGATTAATTGGGACAATCTTTTTTTTTAATATATACACACACACATATATATATATATATATATACATATATATGTATATATAATGCTTGTCCATCCGGGAAAAAAAAAGGGAGGGACATCAACATGTGTGCCCACAGATGCACAGGGAAAAGCGGAATTTTGAATAGGGGCGGAGGAAGCATGGTACGTAAGAGGAAGGTAGCAAAGAGAGACACACCAGCTGTAGAGTACACACAGACAGCACAGCAACTCGCAGCGCTTACTGCTCAGTGTAGTGTGTGCCGTGTGGCAGGGAGATTGCCATTGCAGCAATAAAAAAAAAGCCGCCTTTGTGTGGGAATCACCGACAACTGCAGGGCACAGCGCACCCCCTTCCGGCCCATATAACCAGTTTTCTCACCAGCGAAGAAGACATGGTAAGGAAGAGAAACAAGGCATATCGCATCAGACAATTCATGTCAAGCAACTGTGCAATCGGTGAGCCCTTCGAAAATACAGGAGGAGACGCCCCCCACCACCACACGCGGTTACCTTTATCGTTCTTTATTATGTGTGTTCATAAATTGTAGTAACGTCTAATGTATAGATGGGCGGCTCTCAACCGCCACACCTCGCGCATGGCACGCGCGGCAACAGCAACTCCTTCTTCCCCACACCCTCTCCCGCTCACATACCGAGCCTTCATCTCTGCGGCGAAGACAGTTCTGGTGATCATAGTCACACACACACACACACACACATACACATACACGCGCACGCAGAAAGAAAGGGAAGAGGGAGGGGGAGTAGCTGTAGCGACAGCAGTGGTGCAGCATTTGCACCCCCAAACTGCTTTTGCCCCATCCCTTCTTTCCCCCCCTTTTTTTAACGACCCCCTTCCGGACTCATTTTTTTTACTTTTCACGTGCGCTCACTTATTCCCCCCCATCCCCGCCCCTCCACCGTGCGCGCGAGTGTTTGGCTAACTGCAAATCCACTAAACACGCAAACAAAAAAAAAATGAGAACAAATGGGGGACGAGAAAAAAAAAGAGGAGAGGCGCGAGCGAGACAACGGCCTTTTTTTTTTTAAGAAGTCAACTTGGGTACCAAAAAAGATTAAACATTTTTTTTTTTCATCACAACCAACGCCACCGTAGCGGATAAAAACTCCTGATTTCTTTTTGGCGGCATGCATCACAAGAGCAGTGATGTACAGCAACATCTCTGTAGCTGACATGAATGCAGTCCTTCTCCCCCCTCCCCCTCGCTCCTCTTCCACCCATTCACTACCAGCACCAGCAGCACCCTTTCCATTACCTTCGACTGTCAAGTCAAGCTACCGACGCACTCTGCCAATCCACACAAAAGCATACGCAGGCTGTGGAAACCACCATCCGGCTGAAACACGTGCAACCGGTAGCGATTAAAAAAAAAAAAAACTCATGAGCACACATGCATACACACAAGCAGAAGTGAAGACGACTACGGCAACAAGAAAGAAAAAAAAACGAGGGTAAAAATTGGATGTAACCGAACAACCAATGACAAGGACGGCATCAAAAAAAAAAAGCGGGTTTTCCTGTTATCCACTTCGTGTTAACAGCGAGGAAGAAAAAGGAGGGAGGGGGGAGGACAAAGAGGGGGGAGAAGGGAACAGGAGATATAAAAAAAAAACTCCGCAAGAACCCGCAGTAACGCATGCGCGCTACACAACAGGCACGGGTGGTCACCTCTAGCAACAAACAAAAAGAAACGAGAATATCGCCCTGACTACATTCAAACAGCTGCACACCACCACACTGAGAATAGAAGTAGGTGAAGAGGGAGGGAGGGAGGGGATATGAGGAAGAAGAAGCAAGAGGTGGCAAGGGTGAAAACAGGGAGATGCACTACCCTCGGCATCGGCAGCGCGCGCGAGCCTGGGCACATCCACGGACAAGCACTGAGCCCTGACATAAACACCCCCTTTCTATGCGCTTTTGTATTCTGTAGCTCCCCACCTCACCCCCGGCTCTCCAGCACACCCTCGTCAATCCCCCCCCGCCCCCCCCCCTCTGTAGGGGGGAGGAGGGAGGAGGAGGAGGAGGAGGAGGGAGGGGGGAGGGGGGAGGGGGGAGGGGGGGGGGCCAGGTACAAAACCGTTACAAGAGAAAATACAAGTACATGTCACCAACCTCTCTCTACCTGAGCTATGCACGCTTCATGCTCAGTATCCTGCGCAAAAAACCGCATCTATGCCGCCTCGACGCACGCATCCAGCTTCGTGAGCGTCTGTCATTGCAAATAAACAGAAAGAATGACACAGCAAACAGCTCAACAGAAGGCGCGAAGAGCGAGTGGGGAGAAGGGGAAGGGTGGAGATCAAACGAGTCGAGGTGTGAAGATGATAATGAAATAAACATAAATGTCTCCACCATGTGACGCGTCACTGGGCTACTCCTCCATCGGCTCCCCGTTCGGATAAAAAGTTTCGTCGCCACCATCAGGTCGGACAATCTTATAAATGCCATCGGGGTATAGAATCTCCTTGCTGCCATCTGGCAAGTGCTTCTCCGTCTGCCCGGTGGAGCGGAACTCGAAAGTCTGCACTCCGTTTGGCATTTGCGTGTGCATCGTCTGCGCCGCCTCATACCAGTAGGTGCCCTTTCCGGAGGGGAAGGTGCGCTTGATGTCGCCGTTTGTGAAATGCAGCGTCGTGTGACCAGATGGCAATACCACCTTGAGCGTACCGTTCGCATAGTGGATCTCCCGCTTACCGCTACGGTACAAGACCTCTTTCTTGTTTGGGTTATCGCCCAGGGCCGCCTGCGACACGACGCCGTCGTTGGGTACATTCTCCTCTGGGGGTTCCTCTAGGTCACCTACCATCTCCTCTCGGGTGGGAATGCGATGATGGTGCGATCTCGCCGGTGCCTGTGGCGGCTGCGACTCACTGGCCGGGAGGCGTTGCTTCGCAGACGCCGTCCCCGAGTGCATGCGAGGTGTGTTTATCTTGTTCCCCGACGTTCTGATCCCCTCTGCCGAGACCGTTGCAGCAGCCGCTGCCTTTCGCTGATCCTCCTCCTCGCGTTGACGGCGCGCCGTGGCAGAAGCGGCGGCGGCTACAGCGGCTCGGTGTCGTGCCTCTTTTTCCTTCTCCTCCCTCTTACGGTCGGCAACTCTATTTTCCCTTTGGCGCCTGCGCTCCTCCATCGCATCCTCCTCGGCCTGCATGCGATCAAGCATCTGCCGGTTGCGCTTTTCCCGCGCAGCCGTGTCAGAAGTCGAGGCGCGAGGAGTGAAGTCCATCACGACGAGAGAAGCTCCACGGGATGTCCGTCGCGCACCAGCAGTTACTCCATTGTCGCTTCCGTCCTCCCCCTCCTCATAGGAGCGTGAAGGCGTGCTGTGTGTGGAGGGGTTGATAGACACGGTTTGACGCGAGGAAACTTTTTGCAGCGTCACCGGTGAGGCAGAAGCCCCTTGGAGGGATTGCAGTTGTTGCTCCTTTGTCATGGCGAGAAGCTCAGCATTTCGCCGAGTTAGGGAGTCGATGTCGCGGCGCATGCGGGCCACCTCCGCCTTGTGTATTCTCTGTGTCTCCCGCATGGTCAAGGTAAGGTCTTCAAGCTGTGTGCGCAATGAATCATTCTCCTGCGTCAAGTGTCGGTTGGTCTCACGCTCCGTCGCCAGGACAGCCGAAACATTTTTGTAGCGCTCCTCTGCAGCTCGCAGATCCTTCTTGGCATCGCGCTGCCCCTGCAAGCGGTGGTCGTCAGCGTCGACGCGGTCGTCCTCAATCTGCTTCTGCGTGCTGTAACGGTACTCCTCAAAGCGCTGCTTCTCCCGATCGAGCTGCTGCCGCGCGTATGCGTAGTGAATGCGCTCATCCTGCGCAGCCTTGACCTCCTGCTCCAGTCTAGCCATAAGTTCATCCTCTTCGCGGTTGTGACTGCCCGCCGGTAGTGACATCCCGGCGGCAGATAGAGGGTCTTGGGTGTAAGGCGTTCGGCGAAAGTAGTTGCGCTCCGCCACCGACGACGGTGGGGAGCGCGTCGCATGATAGTCGGAAGCAACATAGCGCGATACTCCCACGCCAGCGCTGCGAGGGGTGAATCCGCCATATTGTCTCAAGTCGGCCCCGTTGGTGTCGGGACCACGGCCGGCGGCCCGAGAGGTATCGCGGCTGTAGACATCATTGGACGAGTTCTCTGAGTTACGGTTACTGAGCTGCTCGGGTTCAGAGCGCGTGGCAGCCTGCGGTGGGGATAATGGTGGCACTTCGGGGTTGACCCATTCCGGCCTCCTCGACACCATTGCGCGGGCGGACTGGCGTCGTTGCGGCGGCGCCCTGGCCTCCGGTTTCTCTACCCCGCGAGAAATTTTAGCGTCGACTGGGGGTGCGCTGGCCGCACGAGTGGGTGGAGGTGCCTTACGAGGAACAGCAACCACAACCTCGCCGAGGGGATCGTGGCTTTTGGCGTTGCGCATGTCGTACGCAATAGCCTCCCGCAGTGCCTTTGAGCCCCGACGCCCCCGATCGACGGCGCCGTCGGCACCGTTAGTGGCGCTCTTTGGCGGTGATTCCGCGACAGTGGACGAGTACGACAGACGTCCCTCGTCTCGCCGCAGAAACTTAAAGGACCCCTTCGGTTTGGGCTTTTGCCCTGCGAGCACCGAGACTCGCGACATGGGCACTATAATAATAATAAAAAAAAGGGGGGGGGAAATGACAATCGAGGAAATGCAAAAAAAAAACACCTGAAACAAAACAGAAACAAAATAGTGAGCAAAGAGCAGCGCAGGCCGACAGGCCCAGCGAGGGCGGTCAACACGTAAATGGAGAAACCAACCGAAAGAGTGTGACCGCACGTCAGGTGTGTGTGTGTGTGTGTGTGTGTGAAATGGAGGTCAGGAAGAGGAGGAGAAATGCCCGACGGTATCACCTCTTCGCGTCCAAGATCTCTATACCCACAGGAGAAGCTTCTCTGATTGCGTAAAGATCTTTTTTTTTTATGTGTGCTAGAGCGAACAGGTGAAGAGTTGTGCCGTGTCGTTCTCCCCCTTGCTCCCTACTGCGAAGCAACAGCAGCAACAAAAAAAAATGAGCCTCGTTAGTGTCTTCTTTTTTTTTCTTTTGTGGTGCGGCCCTCCCTCCGCCCTGTGTTCGCTGATCGTTGGTAGCGGAATGGGTGAATGCACTGCACCGAAATCACCCAACCGGTAAGGAAATGGTAATTGGGAGAAGGGAGATGTAAAGCAGAATTATATGCAACGTGTAGCTCCATTAGAAAAAAACAGAGAATGAACATATGGTCGCCCTCGCCGCCCCCACGGCGTAGATGTGTGGCACAGCGAAACAGAATCTGCAGTACAGTCTGTGAACTGGAGAGGGAGCATGAGCATGGCCTCTTCTACATTGGCGATACGAATGCAGGCAAATGACAACGAGGTATCGACATCTACTGAAGCGAGCACAAAACCGGGCACCTCGAAAAGCGAGAGAGAGAGTGACTCCACCCGTCTCACAGAAATCCGCTGCGCACCTCGACGAGATCCACTGGTTAAATGTGCCGCCAGCACGACATCATTGGTGCTAGTACGAGCCTAAGAGAGGGGGGGTGGGCATGTGCGCTCCTGCGGAACCTACCCTCTGGTACGTGCCATATGGCACAAAAGAAAAAACTAGATACGGAGACACACCCGAGTAGCTCGCGGAGACTGCCATGCCCCCTCCCCTCTTCCCTCTCCTCCCTCCCCAGCGACTCATGCTTTTCTCAGCCTCCTGTTCAGTAGGCAAAAAAAAAAAGAGGACCTGACAAAAGCTGAAGAAGTGATAATCACTCATCCCCTCTCTCTATAGATAAAAAAAGACGCGCCAAGAGTACAAATAAATAAAATGCAAACAGAGGAAAATAGGTGTGCCGCAGTTATACAAATCGTGGACACAATGCACACACACACACACACACACACACACACACACAGACAAACGTCTATCAGCGTTATAGCGCCAGTGCAAAACAACAGCCAAACACCACCAGATGCGGCTTCGCAAAAATGAGTGACGATGAGAAGCACAGACGCTTCGGACCCACGCATAGACACGCGCAGGGCCACTATTCCAGACGCAAGTCGAGAAAGGAGGTATTATGGACTCTTTTCGTCAGACACAATGGTACCCGCAGACACACACACACACACACACACGTCTCCCTCCTCTTGTAGTTGCCTCTATCACCTGATGTCTCAAGCGACCGCCACTCACCACAGCACTACAGATAGCGATCAACGTAGCGACCGCCCCTGCGCGAGCCATCGGAAGACGAGCCAATCGTCTCAGCTACCGCCGCCGCCGAGGCCGTCGCTGAGCCCATCGAGTAGTTCACAGTATCCGTCTTCTTGTGTGAGGGCTTTGGCACAAATGCGAGGAGTAAGCAAGCGAGGACGTAGTAGATACAAAAAACCATCACAGAGCACACTATCAACGGGTTCGCAATCAGCCACCATAGGGGCATGTGCGCCGTGGGATTGACGATTTCTGAGTTAGGCCGCAGTGTCACTTGTGCAGTCGTTCGCTCCCGCTCCGCATGTACATTTCGATTTGACATTTCCTGACAAATCTTTTCTATTCTCTGCATGGCTGCTGAGGTGGTCTCGCCCACCGTCTTCGCGACAACCTTGACCTGCGTCGAGTACGCCGCAAGATGCGCCTGCAGCACGGAGCTCACCTCCGCTTGGTAGGAGGGAATGACCCGTTTCTCTGCGGCTGAGAGACCCTCCTTTAGAGCAGCTTGCACAGCCGTCTTCAACTCCACTGCGGAGCGGCTCGTCTCCGCCTCCACCACCTGCGAAACTTGAGCCCTATCTTCTTTTTGTTGAGAAAGAAGACGCGCCACGGTGGTGTCCAGAACTTGCTGGATTTCGTCGAGAACGGGAAGATCCCTTTTAGTGCTCTCTAACGATTCGATCTTGGACATGAGTGACTGCAACAGTGCCGCGGCCTCGCGCTGCTGCGACTCACCCTGATTGCCAAGCTCACTAAGACCCTTCTGGAACGTTTCTTCCACACGCTGCATTTCTGTCTGCACAACAGATTGCAGCGTCACCGGCGCAGCACCAGGCGTGTCGCCGTCGCGCACAAGCGATGCCTCTTCCTCTTGAAGCTGGCGCAACCCCGCGAGTTCGTCCTGCAGCGTCTTTGTCAAAAGTCGAGTGCCCTTACCTGGCGGTGCCGACGCAAGGTCGCTGACGAGCTGATTGAGGCGGTGCAAACGGTCCTGCATAGCGGCGCGGAGGCGCACCTGAGCGTGCCGCTGCTCCGCAGAAAGCCCGACGAGCGCCGGAGACGGCTGGAGAAGCTCCACGGCCATGCGCTGCCCCTCGAGAGCTTCCTGCATCGCCGCCATTCGTGCCAAGAGGGCTTCGGTGCGCTGCGCTTGCTCTCGCTCACTTCCAGTTGCAACCTCCCGCAGGGAGACCAGCAACTCCTCCTTCTGCGCCTGCGACATGGATTGGAATGAGTCCTGCATACTGCGTAGCTGCCCCCGTACCCCTTCGTCCGTGGCCGCGTTACGCACAGCCTCCATGAGTTGAGCGTCGCGATCTTCTAGTGACCTCGTCAGAGATGTGAAGCGATCCTGGAAAAGCGTCTTAAGTGCGTCTCGCTCCGATGCCTGCGTCGCTGCAGCCGCTTCCGAGGCGCTAAGGAACTGCTGGGTCGCCTCCTGAAGACGCGTCATCACTGATGAAACGTCGGCAGTCCGGCCAACCTCATCAAGTCGCTCCCCCAGGCGGCGCAGTGCGGCGGCGTTTGCCTCCAGAGAGACACCCATTGGAGCCAAAAGCTCCACCATGTCCGGCAGCAAGCTAACAGGGGCAGCTGGTGCAGGCAGAGTCTCCACGGCAACCGCCTTCGCCCTCTCCGCACCCTTCAACTCCCTTGCCACCCGCCTCTCCTCCTCGATCTCTCTGGCGAGCAGGGCACTAGCTCGCGCGGCCTCTTGCTGCTCCCGCACCGCCGACGTCACCGTCTCTGAGAGCGACGCTATCTTGGTCATCAGCTTCGTCTCCTGGAGACTGAGCTCATCCTTCAGGAAGGTGAGCACGCTATCAATATACTTGTACATCGGTGCCAAATTCACCTCGGGCGTCTTGCCTGCCTGGGTCTGTAACTCCTTCAGAAGCTCTTCGCGCAGGCCCGTGAGCTCGTGCGTCGTCCTCTCTACGAGTGCCGCCGCAGCGGTCGATGCTGCATCGATGGCGCTGGACTTCTGTTCATCCTCCGAACGTTGTGCCCGCAGCTGACTCTCGAGTACATCGCGCATCCCCTCCAGCTGCCCCGCTACACTTGCCGATACCGATTTTGACACACTGTCGGCTATTTGGAGAAGCTGCTGTTCAAGCACCAGCTGATGGACGGCGTTCATCTTTTCCACCTGCACAGAAAGGTCTGCCCATCGCGGTGCGAGTACGGCCTCGAGAGCTTCTGAGAGCAACTCCTGCGAAAGAGGCGCTTGTGGCAAGACTTCGAGGGGCTGTGAGGCAGGCAACGCGGCAGCTGACGCGGCCTCAGCAGATTCACGGAGCGCGTTCAACTGCTCTTGAACTGTTTTCATAGCGGACTGCACAGCACCATCCGTGTGCTGCTGGATGGCAGCTGTGACGCTGTCGCTCACCACCTGAGCCACAGTCATCAGTTGGCGCTCCGTGTCGTCGTTTCGGAGGGCCGACATGGCAGCTGCACTCGACACGTCGCGGCGTAGACCCTCCAACGCTTCCGTGATTCTCTGCTGTGCCGCAACGGACTCCTGGCCGTCAGAGGCCACTGTTGGATTCGGTTCAGGAACGACAGATGCGCTGGCTACAGTGCTACGCAACTCATCAAGTTGGCGCTGCAGGAGCTCTTGCATAGCCTGCAACGAGTCGCGTGTGGCAGCCTGCTCCTTGAAGACCTCCCCCACGGTTTCGTCCACAGCCACAAGGCGGCTTTGAGTGGACTGTACAAGATCAAAAACCTTCTCAATCTCAATCGCCATGTCCGCATCGGCGAACGAACCACCCACCGCGGCGTCTCCATCAGCATCTTTTTCCTTGGCAAGCTTCTTGACCTCGGCGGCAATGGTGCGGCGCAGCTCGTCGGTGGCCGACTGCACCGCACTTTCGACGCTCACCTCAATGGCTCTCACGTCGATGGCTGCGCTGGCAGCGTTGCTGTCGCCACCGTCGCCGCGGCTAGCGGAGACTTCCTTTTGGGCCAAAAGATCGTTGATTAAGCTCGACAAGTTCTCCTGCTGTTCAGCGGTCGCCCTCTGGACTGCCTCCACAACGGCAGCGCGGAGCTCCGCCGAAGTTGAGGCCTGCACAGACACCTCACGACCTTCCACTACCGCGGTGACCCGCCTCTTTAAGTCATCGAAGTGCGCCGATGTGCTCTCTTCCAGGCGAGTGAGTTGCTGTGCGATGTCGCTGTCTAGGGTTGGTGTAGGGGTGGGGTTGGGTGGCGCAGCGACTAGCGTGGAACTGGCGAGCTGCTCAACAACGCGTGCACTCACCACTCGCGCGACAGCCTCGACATCGATGGAGACCGGGGAAGGAGTAGAAGAAGCCGTACTGGGATTCCCTACCTCTGTGGAGACCTGTGGCTCACGCAGAACATGAAGTTGTCGGAGTTCATCGTGAATGCTATTCAGTACGATCTCTGTGAAGTTCTTAATCTTGTCCTCGTAGGCTACGTGCAGGGTGTCCAGCCGCTGCCCGGTGCGCTGCTCTACCTGCTGCACTACGAGGTTTGCCACCACCTCCAGTTGATCGCGCAGACATTGCTCAATGACATCTCGCTCTGTCGAGCTGATGCCGTCTGTGTAGGTTGCACCGCTGGTTTGAGGTATTTTGTTAGCGTAAACCCCATGCGGTAGTACCGGCGTCACGCGCACACTGGCGAGACTCGGCATCGACAGTGCCAACACAGCACGTTGTACCTCCGCATCCTCTGGGTGAAGGGTCGCCTCCACATCCAGTACGACATCTTCCGGAATGCCCTTCAGTAGATCTGAAGAAGGACCATAACCACGAGAGCGAATACGAAGTGAACGCGGTCCACCAGAGGGATGCGGCGACAGGAGCTTACGAGCAGCAGCTATAGCAGCGTTCGAGGTGCCGTGGTGCCGCAGCGCAGCGGCGAGATGTACTCGCGCCCGGGCAACCAGGCGACCGGAGGTCGGACGACACACCTGCATGACTTTCACACCGACACTCGAACTCTACCGTAGACAAGCACAGTTTGGTCTCTCTTCGGGGGAAAGGCGGAGCACAGAGGAACTTATGGTTTATTGTTATGACAGCTCACGCACTTGAGGTGGTGGCTGTGCAGAAGAGAGCAGCACCCACACTGAGAAAAAAAAACACGATATGTGGATAAAAGGGGCCGCCGCCACTGATGTACGCTGAGACCTGAGCGCTACCCGGGTACGTCTCTGTAGCTGCCCCTTCCCTTGCACTTGCTCCCCTGGTCAGATCGTCTATGATAATGTGTTTCTATGTAGTTGTGCCCAGAGTGCCAGTGCACCTCTTTTGTTTGAATGTGTATGGGAGTGTCAATGCGCGTGAGTGCGCGTGTACTAAAGGGAGTAGGGGACTCGTTAGGAAGACACTCTAGTCTCTCTGCAGGACACCAGTAGTATGACTCACGACGGCCTGGGTCGTGAAAGCCTCATAACAGAGACCAGCGATAGCGTAGCGTGAGGCGAAGAAGCACAGAGGTAGAAGGGATAATCAAGGTAAGAAAAAGAAGACTCGCTGCAGCGCTGGAAAACACGTGAATGCGACCTGGCATGAAAGACGTCTACACGTCACTGAAATCACACCCACCCACCCCCGACACACACAAAAAAAAAAAAAATTGCGCAGCCCTTATCCCCTTCCGCCCCGGGATATTAGCCCAGCCACCACATCGATATTTTTTTTTCTTGTGTGTGTGATCATCATCATATATATATATATATATCTGTGTGTGTGTGTATTTTTTTTTATCTTTTTTGAGATGAATAAAACAGCATCACGGCAAGCCAAAACAAAGAGTAGACGAGAGAGCCCCAACAGTTGGGAGACGACAAAAGACAACATGGCGAACCATCCGATGATAAACGACACACCAACAGCCAGACATACAAGAGTGGAAAAAAAAAAGGCGTTGGGATAGGGCGAGGGAGGGAGAAAGGGGGGAGAGGCAGCAACAGTCAATAAAAAGACACGCATGAATACTCGATGACAGTGCATCCGACAACATAGACGATGGAGAAGAAATTGAAAAAACTAGAACCACGAGAAACACGACGAGTAAATAAAAAAAAGAGCCCGAGCACACAGGACAAAAGGGGGAGGCATCGGAACGTCTGTGAGCGGGAGGAAGGGGCGGGGACGGGGGCACAGACCCCCCCCCTTCCAAGAAAAAACAAAAAAATAGAGGTCGCATGACGACATCCACGATTCCCACGCCACAAATCAGAGAAAGAGACACATACACGCACTGGCACAACCAAATACAACTACTCTAGACGGGACGAAAATCATATCCTCTTTAATAGGGAGGAGGACTATGAAAGGGACGCTGCAGGAACGCCTAAAGGGAAGGAGTGAGAGAATGAAATAGTAGCCGATGAGATGAAGGCATTTTCAAAGTCCCTCTGTCCGCCCCACATACTTCCTTATACACGCACAGCCGCCAGGTGAACTGCCAGAGCATCACAGACACACACACACACACACACAAACAAAAAAAAAAGCGTGTGATGAGAAAAAAAAGAAAAAAAAGTGGGAGATTTGAAGACACTTTCCGAGGTGAAACGATGAGAAACAGACACAAGGAAGTGAGGGGGGGGGGGGGGATAATGTCGCACCGCACCCCTCGACTAATACCGGCCTCACTACCGCCATCATCATACTCAGTGACGTGTGTGAGGGGGTGAAGGCGGGAGGAGAGGGAAGAAGGGGGGGGGGGGGTTGACCGCAGTTGAGAGGAGATTTTTTTTTTCCTCAGTCCTCACGCACAGAGTCCTCTTTGCGCTTCTCCACTCCCTTCACGGCCTCGCGTGAACCGGTGAGTGACGTGACCCTAGCGAATGCTACGATGAGAAGCAAAATAGCCGGCGATCCAAAATAAGCAGCCCGCGAAAGACATCAAAGCCCAAGGCCCAAAATGGGAAGAGAAAATACCGTCAGGGATACGAAGTCCAACAGCAGGAGAAAGCAATCAGCTGATCCTGTGCATCGCGCATCGATTAATGCGTTAACGACGACCAGCGGCACCAGCATGACGGGTGTACTGAGCAAGCTGTCGGCGCAGCTCCTCAATGCGACGCACTTGTGAGGAAAGAATAGCATCTACACGTCTGCAGTACTCGCTCATCGAGTTCTCTGGATTCTCAGCAGCGTTCAGCTGTGTCATCTCATCCTTTAGTAGCTCCATCATCGAGTCAATGTGGTGTCGGTGTGCTAAGATGAGGTTATCCTCTTCAGCGTCGAGGCTGTCAGCGCTATCATACCGTGAGTCGTCACCCATAGGCGTCGGCATCGCCGAGGAGGCGCCACTCGGGCCACGACTGTGGTTCGGGGTAGGGCGGTAGTAGGGCTTTCTTCTGGGGGAGCTGTTGGATACCGGTCGAGAGCCAAAGCTGCGGCTCGATCGAGCCCCATTGTCGAAGCTATCCTCACCGGGTCGCTGGAAACCGTTGCCCACTTTCTGGTTCGGTGTTCCCGGTTCGCGGGTGCGAGCCTGGCTCGAGGAACGCGAGCTCGTCACCACGCGCTCCTTCCCGCGGCGCTGAGCAAAGGTGGAGGAGATACCGACAGTCTCGATGTGCTCCGTGGGCATTTGACCCATCATAATCTCCTCCGCCGCGCTGTGGGTCGACTTATCCTTTTTGAGCTCCTTCACACGGTCAGCGTATCGTAGCGTGTTGAGCGTGTGCTCACAGCTGCCACTGGCGGGGCTAATGTTGCCGATCATCACGGTTCGACTGTTGCCTACAAAGCAGTCACGGAGCACTGCTGTCAGCTTCGATCCTCGAAATGGAATGTGGCGATGGTTTTGGTCTAGTGCGCGGATGCACTCCTTGAGAGCAAAGAGCGACTTGTTGATCTCGGCACCCTCAAGTCTCGTTGTGCGGTCGCTATCCAACGTGTCAGCGCCACGCTCAGAGCCGGCAAGATCGATAAACGTGAAACGCCCAAAAAAACGATTTTTCTCGTTGACAATGGTTATATGAAGAATGGCGTGTGAGCGTGACGAGTCGGCATTCATCCCGGTTGAGCCCGCCGCGCGGATTGTGTTGCCGTAGTCGATGATCTCCATGAGGTGGTCAGTGCTGTCCACGCGGTGCTCCGTCAGGCCGCAGACATTCACAACGCCGCGGCTGTCTTCCCTACACGCCAGCCTTTCGCGCTCATTTAATAAGTCGTAGAGCTTTCCTCCGTAAATCTCAAAAAAAGAAACGGTGATCCCCATGCCATCACTCAGTCGAGACCAGAGATCTTTGGCTGCCATCAGGTACACACCTTCCTGATTATCCTTTCCTAGCATGGTGTACGTCTTACCGCTACCCGTCTGACCGTATGCAAAGCACGTTGCGCACCCGCCGTCGAACACTGTCTCAATCAACGGCTTGCAGGCCTCCTCGTATACGTCGCGGTTGCTTTTGCGGTCGTCCATGACTTTATCGTAGGTAAACCGATGCTTCTCGATATAGCGAGTAAGGTCTACCTTTTGGCGTGGCTCCAGCAACGTAATGATGTGGTTATTGTCTGGATCCGTGGCCAGGATGTCATACAACCCATCGGCCTGCTCGCTAGCGTTGAGGGGACGCTTGCGAATGACCACCGTGATACGACTCGCACGACGCCGCTGCTGCGCGTTCCCGCCCTCCCCCGTCGCACGCCGTGTGAACGGTGAGGGAGAAGAAGCGCCGGCACGACTCACAGGACGCGAAACAGGACGAGAGACCGGGCGCGAGACCGGCTTTGCCGGGGCAACGGCAGGTCGGAGGGCACCCTCACCTTCATCTGCATTAGGGTCTCGGCGCAGCGACGACATTGGGCGCGTGTGATCTGCCGTCTTCTCCTTCTCACGCCGTTGCAAAGCCTCCGTCGGCGTTGCGCGACGCAACGGTGTAGGAACGCGGGCAGGAACGGCGGGGACGTGAGCAGGGGCATTAGCGGACGTCTGAGCACGAGCCACCCGCTCCGTGACCGGGGGCGGTGACTTGGAGCTCGTCGATGCGATGGGTGGTGACATACCGCCGCCGCCGCCGCCGCCATTTGTCTGATCACGCTTCAAGAACTGGATCAGCTCAAAAAGCTTCCGGCGGTCTGTCATGACGATGACGCCGACAGAATGATAATCCTGCATGGTGAGCTGCTTCAGCTGTTGAACAGAAGTGACGCCTCCATCGACGAAGCCCTGGACAGTGTGCTCCAGCCCACCCTGAACGAGCAGCTGCCTCAGCTGTGGTTCCATCTCGGACGCCAGAGAAACTCGATTTTGCGTCTTTGAGGTTCAAGCGAAGAGGGAAAAAAAAAAAGGATTGAATGGCGCTAGGAAAACACGTCAACAAACAGAAAAGAATGAAAAAAAAAATCTCAGGATCGCCTATCAGCAAGCAACGTGCAGACACCGTTATGTTGAAGCTAGTGAGATGCAGTCTAGGGTCGCTAGGAAACCTTCAAGACACCACGTACGCGAAGTGGTTTCGATACACAAGAAGGTAGTGCTCCCAGAAGAGTGCAGCTACGCAGGACTGAGGGCGATCTCAACGCTGAGAAATAACGATGATAAGCTCGTCGTATGTATATACGTGTATACAAAATGATAAAAATAAATCAGTTTTTTTTTTGTGCGCATTCAGGTGAAGGCACGTAGTGCAGCAGCAATCTCCAAAAAAAGTACAGCGGGGTGTATTGAGTAATAATCTCCTCCCTGTCACACTCACCCCACTTCACTCACTCACTCACATGCAATAGTTCAAATCGCAAAGAAGGAGATGTGTTCGTGCCCTTCGCGGGGCCGACGGTGATAATGGTAGCACCCTCTGCTTTATTTTTCCAAAATAGATAATGTTCTGAGCGTGTGTGTGCGTATGTGTGTGTGTGTGTGCGTATGTGTGTGTGCGTATGTGTGTGTGTGTGTGTATGTGTGTGTGTGTGTGTGTATGTGTGTGTGCGTATGTGTGTGGGTGTGTTTATCGCAGGGATCGAGCTGCTCGGAGAATGGTGCAGCAATCTACTCTACACGCGACAAGAGAGATCGGAAAGCGCGCACAAAAAAAAAAAAAAAGATTGAGGACCGCAGAGAACGGGTAGCGGGAAAGAGTAAGCCGAAGCCGACATGCGGAAAGCATGCGAGTTCGCACCGGAATTGTGGAAGCAAATGCGAGCACACACTTGCGAAAAATTGGACGAGTACATCTACACGGCAGAAAGCACCATCGTTCAATATAGTTGCCTCTCGTTAAGAACGAAGAGCTGCACAGAAAAATTCTGTGCGCGATTTCTTTTCTCAGTGACTCAAGTAATAACGAGTAGTACCCTCGCAGCGAAAAACAAAATGAGGAAAGAGGGGCTACGGTGCACCGGACCTGTTTTTCGCCTGCTGTTTTGAGCACCAGTGGCCGCTGCCTCCCACCCCACCCCCTCACATTGCTCCTTCTCTATACGACGTTCAGAATAAATCACGCAAACGTATCTTGAAACATGTGTGTGTGTGGGGTCGAAACTTAAAGGAAAAGTGAAGTGACAGTTCGAGGAGTCAGTGCAATCCCCCCTCCCCGACTGTCACTTCCCCGGCCTTTTGTGCATGGTGTATGGAGTGTTTGTTCCGCACACGAAGCTCCTCCTCCACGTTATTTTTTGAGCACCACTGCACACGTACACCGCCAGAGGGGGGAGACTCTGTCGGAGGCTGTGCCACCCGGTCAAATGAAACTCTTTTTGTTCTACAGCATTCCCCCCTCCCGCTTTACGAGCATCAAAACGAAACAAAAAAAAAGAGTGGGAAAAGGTAAATGGTGTGTTTGGGGGAAACATATATATATATATATATATATATATATATGCGTGTGTCGACTAGTTTTGATCACACTTGCAGCTTTAGCAGATCACAGAAATTACAAGGAGCGAGACGAATCCACAGCCCACTACATTTCCCTGGCATTCGATATGCATGTCGTCGCACCTACAAGACGCCATACCTCGTTGCATCGCTCACGACATCGAGGCATCATAACTCTCTCGAGTACGCAAATGAGGCCCGAAAAAGCATCATCCACTGCGCCCACCCCCCCCATTCACCCCCTCCCTCCTCCTCGGTTGTCGTTCTCGTTCTTCATACGCATCCTCACCCAACCTCCTCCCACTTCTTTGATCATTGCCCATCCAAATGTTTGATCCGCTCAACACTCTTTTCCACAATCGTTTACCCTTGCTCATCTGTGCAGTCGCATCTGCAGATGATCTCACAGCGATGCGAATATACGTGTATGTGCTCAGAAGTCCCTGAGTCACTGCCCCAGGCGTAAAAAAACAGAAGTCACCAGCCATTTTTCACCTGCAATCCACCAGAACATATTATATATATATATATATATATATATATATATATTATATGCCCATGTACATACGTGTTGGTGCGTATTCACATGCGTCGCCGAGGCTGGGAATAGGGAAATGGGAAGAAAAAGAGTTGCAAATTGATGATGTTCTCCCCAATGCCGAAAAGAATACACATGCACACACACACACACACACACACGAGCAGTCACATACACCATTCCGCCTTTACGGAGTGTGAACTAGCAGAAGGATTATCAAGAAGATGGACGGAAAGGCAGAACGAGGGGGAGGGGGAGGAAGCGGAGGAGCAAAGGCGTGCACGAGATCTCGACAACTTTTAGCATGACGAGAGTAGCTCCAAGGTACGTGCGAGTGGGAGGAGAAAAAAAAAGAAAAAACGCCTCGGCGTCGCTTCAGTGATTCCTAGCACACATCCACTCATGCCCCACATGTCCCCGTTCAAAACTCAAATGTTTTTCCCACATGTTCGCATTCCGTACACATCCGCGCGAATCGCATCAACAGGGAGGCTTCAACGGAGGCCAGTAAAAATCCGCCCCCCCCCCAAAAAAAAAAAACCCTACTTCCCACCCGCTGATACATATACATAGCCGATTCAGAGGCCAACAGGCTTACGTTGCCTGCCATTGAAGTGAGTGTTGTAGATCATTGTCTTGATGAGCTTGGATATGTTCGCCAGTGGGCTCGTCGGATCGACAAGTCGCCAAATTGAAAAAAACTCGCTAACCGCCAGAGGCATTGTGATGATTGTCGACACGCCCAGTAGGCACGCCACCCTCTGCATGCGCTGCCAGTCGAAGAAGAAGGACATTGCCTTGGCTACCCTCTCCGATATCGGCATCTTTTGATCACTCCCCCCACGTGCATCAGTGCCCATGATGGTGTTCATAGCACCGTGCAACATGACAGAGTAGTAATGGATAATCAGGGTTCGCACGCTGGGGTCAAGGCCACCCAGCAGGTCCAAGGGAACAGTCGCGCAGTCCCCGCCACACGATAAGTAGTCGATGCACGCATCACGAAGAATTGGGGAGCCTAAGACCGCGTAGAGAGCCCACGAGAGCATGTTCATGCAACAGCTGTGGGCGTATCGATGGCGAGCGTAGCTCAAAATGGCTAGTTGGATCTTTTCTCCAATAGCAGCCATCTCGCTCTGATGAGGGGATTGCAACTGTTGTATGGTTTTCAAATTACCTGCCAGACGAATCGCATCGCGAATGCAGCACGTCATGCCACCACCTGTGAGCGGATGCCGCTGATTCGCGTGGTCGCCGATGCCCACGTAGCCCTTGATGCAAGGAAACGCCGGTGGATAGCGCGCAATCGGCATGCTGCGGATATTCTTGGTGTCCCTTGATGCGCGGATAAACTCCTCACGCATGTGCTCAGGCATGAATGGAGCCGCCTCCGTGATGAGCCACTCGCTCTGCTTCTCTAGGCTAGGAAGGGTGGGCTTGTTGTAGTCCACCAGTACACGCACCTCGTTGTCGTCCAAGCGGTAACTCAAGATGGGACCGGTCTTGCCGTTGACCACCGTGCCCCGCTGCTCCTTGGGCAAAACAACTCCCTTCATCACAAAGCCAATGAAGTTGGAGTGGTAATCTGCGGCGGGGGTGTAGTGCTGATAGCGACTCTTCCACTTGGACATACCGCCATCGCACATCACAATTAGCGGTGCTGTGGCAATTTTGCGCACCGTCGGGGCCGATGAGTTGGCTTTGGGTGGGTCCTCGCGAAAAGGGTTGGCTGGCACCTCGTATTTTTCGGCCACGGTGTACTCGATGCCGTAGGCGCGCTCGCTGAATGAGAAACCCTCGGTCAGAATTCTGTTCACAGTGCCCTCGACCATGGTCACATTTTCCTTACAGTTGTGGAAAACAAACGAGCGGAGGTTTTGGACGAAATCTCCAAAGTGAAAAGAAGTGCCGCGGGCGCCTTTGCGATACGGCAAATCCAGGGCTTTCCCGTTTACATCCACCATCATGTAGCCATAGCAAGGCATGCCAATTGACTCGGCGCAGTCCTGCATGCCAATCTCCCGCAGCGCGTTCACACCCCCAGGCTGCAGCAGCTCACCAACGATACGATCCGGCTTGGTAAAGAGTGTCCGCTCAACGATGAGCACCTTTCGGCCCTGATCTGAGAGAACCTTCGCCATCACCGGGCCGCCGATGCTGCCGCCAACGACAATGACGTCGTAGTCATAAGAAGTGCGCACTGGGGCCATCCGCAACCGTGAGAGCGTGTGGTTGACGAATAAAAGAGTGCCGATGGCACACAAGACAGCGACAAGGAAATGCAACATGTCTCGCACGTATTTAGACCTTCCAGTATGAAAGTTTATTTGTGCAATTGTGCGTGTGTGTAAATGACTGTGTGCCTTTAGTTCTGTGCTGTTTTCAATCAAACAATAAAACTGAGGGATCAAAAAAGTGCGGAATAAAGTGAGGCCGACCGCGAGACGGTTGCAGCTCACCCCTCAGACAAACAGACCGTTGGCTCGAAAAAGAGACCACCACCACCGAGATGAGTGCAAAAATGAAAACAGAGAACAAGAATCCCCGCCACTAACGTGGGGTGAAGAAAAAAAAAAAGAAGTGATGTACAGGCGGTGACAGAGCGTTAAGGGGTCACAATGGAGGGGGAAAAAGGAGGAGTGGTGAGCGAGCAAAAAGGAGTCGGAATCAGTCACCAGGCTAGGGCAGAGAATCAGTCAAAGATGAAGGAAGAAGAAGCGGAGTGAGAAAAACAAAAAAAAAAGATTTTGGGCAAAAAAAAAAAAACACGCGGATGTACTGTTTTTTTTTCTTCTGTGAATGTGGGAAAGTTGTACGGTGAGGTGTAACAATGTGTCGAAAGGAGTGGAGGAGAGCGGGGTCTCACACTAGGCGACAGAGGAGCAAGATGAGGATGAGAGGAACGACACAACACTACACTACACTACCCACTCTTCACTTGGTATACCTCAATCACGCGCGATGCCACGTACGTGGCACTCAAGTGCCCTTTGTGAATTGGTGTGTATGTGAAAGTGGGGATGCGTATGCAGCAAGAAGGAAGAGAAAAAAAAAAGAGGAAATGAGAGAGAACCGATCTGCAAGTTCAAAACACGACAAAAATGTACCAACAGACAGAGAGGGATATTGGAAGGGGAGGAGGAGGCGGGGACACTTAATGCAACTACACGGCGAGGCCAGTGAAAACTATATCTGTACAAATAACACTGAAGCAACGCAAAAATAGTTTATGAGGTAAACCTGATATGACGTATTGGATAACTACATGATCTTCTCTGCGATGTCGCTCGAGCGAAATGTGTGCGTACATCAACACACAGAATCATACGCGTGCCGTAATTGTTGCCGCATTCGCCACGGGAAGCGAAGGCGCGTCAGCAGTGCGTTTGTTGTCGAGTGGAATATATACATATGTGTGTGTGTGTGTGTGTGTGTGTGATCAACAAAAGTAAAGATACCGAAAGGGAGAGGAGAGAAAACAGAAAAAGTAATTGCGCGAATAGTCGATTACGGAGCGTTGGTGCACCATACCATAAAAAGGAAACCATAGATGGTTCTCGACTCAGCAACCATGTATGCGTGGGTGCGACTGTCACAGGAAATGACTTTATATTGTTGTGCCGCATAGTCCCGTGTCAAATCCGCAGAGGACTACAGTAGGTGACGTGCCTTACTTCCTCATGTGGGGAGGGGGACGAATACATCTTACCAGCCACACAGATCACGGTTCCCATGGCTCACAATACTCACGAATGCGAGGGCCTCTAGTCAGGGGCTAATGCGACTCAATCCCCTGCAAGGATTGTCACCTTTCCCTCGACTTGACACAGCGCATACACCTCAACATTTATCTATATGGATTCGGATGAGGTATGCTTTCTTATATTTCTTTTGAACTGCAGATTCATAGCATGAAAAGCGAGGGGGGGACCAACCTCATCCCCTCCCTCCCTCCCCCCTCCCTCCATATTCATGCACACACACGCAAGCCGGTATATATATATATATATATATATATATATCTTCATATATGAGGAGGATGCTGAAAACGGCAAAAGCTCAAAGGGGCCGTAAGATGAGGAGAGTCGCAGCAGAGCTTCGGCAGAGAAATGCTGCAGGTCGGCCTGTTTCTGTCTATGGAATGGAAATGTGTATGTGTATGTGTATGTGTATGTGTATGTATGTGTGTGTTTGATGCTCTGTTTACTCGAGATATATATATATATATAATATGCTTTTGCGAATGCGCTAACGACGATGCCTACTTGCGCACACGGGTGCAGATGAGGTGCGTGTGAAGCGGCTCAAACCCTCTGCGAGACGCCGCTAGCCCACTTCTTTACACGTGAGGACGTGCGGTTGACACTCTCCCCATCAACAGGGAAGATGTCTCTACGCACAAAAACGCGCGAGTGTATGTATGCGTGGTGGTGGGGTGGGGGGGGGGGCGAACGGTTTGAGTGAATTAAAGTGTCGTTTCCTCAATGATGGGCCTCAGCGCACCCATGTTCTCCCCAGCCACCACATCGCACGGAAAATCTACAGACACCTGCATCTCAGGGAACAAGGCATTGAGGACCGTCCGCACGCCGTCCATGATCAACTCCACATCTTTGGCTACCTGCCGATAGACCGAAACGTGACAGTCCACCCACACACAGTCGTGCACTGTGTTAGTGAGCACAGCGAGGCCATTGTAGTTATTGTTGGCGAGGAAGTGCCGCCACAGAACCCCCAGCATCACCTGTACAATCTCGCCAGCAAACCCCTGTACGGGGTAGTTCTTGAGGTGTGTAGGGGAGAAATTTGTCGACTTGCGAACCGCGTCCCGCTCACGCAGCATTCCCTCAGGGACATCCGACTCCGTGAACACGTAGCGGCTTCCTGTGAGCACAGGAAACATGCCTTTGAAGAATTGGTGACCGCGAACGTTTCGCACTCCATTCTGCAATGATGCGTCGTAGTTGTTTGCGGATAAGGTAACCATTTTATTAAACACCTCAACTCCGCGGTACGTCTCGTTTTCCTTCTCAATAAGCATGCGTACCTGGTCCTGGGTAAGCCCAGTGCTCTGACTCAGCATCCGAACCCCGGCACCATACTGCCGTTGGAAGGAAAAAATCTTTGCCTGTTGCCTCAGCTTCACAAACTCAGGCTCCTTGTTCTTCTTGGCGCGCTGTAGAACATCAGTATACTTGAGATCAGGGCGCATCATGGTTACACGTTTGCAGTGAAAGTCTACATTGTGTCGCAAGTCATCGAGCATCTGTTCGTCGGATGCGAGCACAGCAAGCGCCACAACCTCCAATTGTGAATAATCCGCCTCGATACACATGCCTTTGTCGCCAAAGCGGCTGATGAACATATCACGTAGGGTTGACTTATCTTCCTTGGGAATGTTCTGGCAGTTTGGGTTGGCACTTGCGAGGCGTCCAGTATTGGTCTTGTTATGTATTAGCTCGTGGTGAATGCAGCTGTCCGTTGAGTGTACAAGCGACACCATACCAGTGCCCCCGTCGGTTCTCTCGTAGTATGTACCGATAAGCTTCTCGAGCGCGCGCAACTCAAGGATAACATTGGCGGTCTTATCCTCGTGGTTCGACTTGAAGTAGCGAAGCGTGTCCTCGCCAACCTGGAGCTGCCGCGTTGTGGAACTTCGGAAGCGGCGCATCACGTGCTCCGCCTCCAGCTCATTTGGAATGTACTGAGCCAGCCGACCCTTTATGTTCACCTTCACGAGATCATCGTGGGCGCAAGGGACAGCAAAGCAGTCATATGGGGAGGAAGCCGTTCTGCCGACAAGGCACATGAGAGCCAAACGCTTCCGCTCGGCATCGGGTAGAGCATTGTAGTAGCCAACAAAAGCACGTCGCTGCCGCAGCAGCACCGGCAGGTCCTCATCGGTGCGTGCTGCGTGAGTTTTTTTGGGCTTGCGCGCCTTGGACGACTCGCTGGAGAGAGCCTCGTGCTGCAGGGCAGCGTTGGCCATATGGAGAAAGATATCGATGTAGTAGCTGCACCACTCCTCCGGCTTCATCATTGCCTCCTGGAGGAGCGCCTTCTTGAAGGCCTCGGCAACGCCCAACTTGTTGCGCTTCCCTACCTTCGGTAACGCCTTCGGCGGGATGACCGGCCCAAGCGATTCCGCGGCACCGCCTTTGCTGCTGCTGGCCTCCCTCCTCGAACCACCCGGCACTGCCAGCAGATCGTTCGCGTGGTGGTGCTTGTAGTAGGCAAAGATGGAAACCGTGTCAGCAAGAGAGATGTTGTAGCGCAGCTTTGGCTCCACCGCATCCAGGTAGCCAGAGTGGGACTCCAAGTATCGGGCGAGTGCTGCATCACTGCGGATGTAATGCATAAAAGAAAAGCCGGCGTCGCGCGCGAGAATGGTCACATGCGCATCGGCAAATGATGTGTCTCTCACGGATGCATCGTCGTCTGCCGGTATAATCATTTCTGTGTGTTTCTCGACCTGACCGTTGATGAATCGCTCCAGCTGATCGGCCTTGTCGCTCTCCGTGAGTGTCACCGATTCCCCACTGATCGGGTTTTTGACAAAGAGTTTGGCCACGCCATCGTCGCCGCTCGGCGTCAGAGCAGCGAAGAGAAAAAGATGGCGACGCGGCAGCAAATTGGCGAGAGCCGAAGTCTCACCACGTGCGTCTGTATTTAACCGCGATACGGTCGTCGACTCGCGCCGCAAACTTTCCAAAATAGACGCGCTCTTGCGGAAACTCGCCTGTCGCATGTACGCCTCCAAGTACCCACGAAAGAGTCGCGTGCCCTTCTCCGGAGACATGCCCGCCATCATAGCGCAGTCGCCAATGCCGAGGACGTGCACTGGCGGCCGTAGAAATACCCCATTCGGGTATGAGGTTTGCGGGAAGTATTCGGGGGGGAGGAACAGGTTGTGGCGCGAGAAGAGCTCGCCTGTGAGCGCCTTGCTCTCTCGCGCGTTCGTGCTGAGCGTCAGTTTTCCTCCAAAGAAGAAGGTGATCAGGTGCTGGTTGGAGGACCAGTTGAAGAATTTCCGGCAGTCGTGGGGAATTTCCTGCGGAATCGACTCCTCCAACTGTCGGCGCAGCTCCAGAACCTTCGTCGTCAGCTCATTGCCTTGCCGCTGCGCGAGGTCGACGTTCGTCTTGAGGCCGTTGTACTCCATCTCGGTAGTACACAGCAGCCCCTCCATCCGAGCACAGCAAATAATCACCTGCCGCTGCTCGAGGGCTCGTTCCATGTGCTTGCAGAATATTAGCTCGGTGTTTTCGAGATCGCCGTGGAGGTACTCTGTGAGTGTAGTGTACGGAATCTCGTACGTCTCCTTACCCTCAGCCCACGCCCGTTTCACCGCATCGAGTTTAGCGGTTCGGCCGCCGTAGCTCTTTGCGACGTCCTCCAGGCCTGCACCGTGCCCTAACTTCACCTCGTGCCCCGTCAGGAGATATTCTCCATACATGGTATCCCATATCTTTCCGCCGCGGCGCAAGAACTTGCGGAGCTCGGCATCACGCCACAGATGCAGCAAATCAAACTTAACGTTGTGACCGACAAGAACATCGTACTCGTCCAGTGGCGGCAAAAAAAGCGAGTCCTTGGATGACTTCTCGACGAGATGATTCTGGCTGGTCATGGATGGGTCATCATAGCGCATGGAAACGCTGCGGTCGAAGTATCGCCTCGGTATGAAGACGTTCCCCTTGTAGTCGCGAGCCCCGGAAAGGACGACATAATTCTCCTTTGTGAAGGGGTTTGCAACACGCTTGTAGCGCCGCATCGTCGTCGTCTCTAAATCCACGATGAGGTAGCGACGCAGGCCGTCCAACGCCTTCTTTTCGCGCTCCAGGCGGCCTTGATCCTCGTATATTTTTTTACGCCACTGCTGTAGCCCGAACACGACCTCAGCGTCGTTGATGTTAACCCTGTTGAGGAAACTAGCAGTGGTGATCTGGGGAACAGGATTGTTTTTTGCATCTCTCTCCGTCTCCTGGATCCGCGTGAAGGCCACCGCAGCCTCCTCCTGGGCTGGGATGCTGTTCACGGCACTCATGATGGCCGGGGAAACTTTGTGCAGGCGCTCAGAGAAGAGCCTGTTGGCAAGCGCAGTGAAACCGCGGTGGAGGTAGCGCTCCATCTTTTCCTCGTCCTTGCGCAGGTGATTTTCTGGGGTACAGTTTTGCCGGATACGCTCCCATGTACCACGTGGATCCTCCTCCTCGTTGAGTCCCTTCGCGACATTGTGCCCTCCCAAGTAGGGCGACAAGCTTGAGATCTCTGCAACGAAGAATGGACTTTTGGGGCGGCATGTTCGAGCGAAGGCCACGAGCTGCGATGCCTTGGTGCGGGCTGTGGGCACAAACAACGAGATAGAGGAGCTGCCCTCCCCGTAAAGAAGTGTAGTGAGTGCGTTGAGCTTCGCGGTCTCCTCTGCAAGGCTTCTGATCATATGCACCGACTGCGAGCGCCGCTGAGAATCAAAGATGGTGACAATCATCGTGTACCCCTCTGTGATAGTGCCCTTGCCAACGCGTACATTTATGTCGACAACGAAGACGTTCACCGCTTTGACAGCGCGCCGCACAATCTGCTCTACAGGATTCAGCGCTTTGCGACTTCCGGGGGTGCCAAAACGTCGATGTACATTGAGCAGCACATCCCAACCCAAAACGGCACTTCGGGCAGCGCAGTTCGACTTGAGCGTCTCACTCGGTAAGTAGGCGCCAGCATCAACGTCAAACATTGGCGGATCCACGTTGGTGCCATTAAACTGACGCTGCGTCAGCAAATAGGCTGCGTGTTCAAGGCCAAGAGGCATGTCCACACCCTTTACAACCTCCTGCTGTGCTCTAAAGGCCAAGAACGTGATGCCCCATATGTCCGGCGCCAATGCCAGCCTCTTCATCACTTTCGCGCTGAGCAACGCCGCGGCAGACTTCACGTCAGCCGAGGTGTCGTTGCTGAAGAGAAGCCCAGCGATGTAGTCCTCGCCTATGCGCTCATCCATCCACATGGCAGCCCTCCAGATGAGTGCCTCCCCCACAAGTGCGACTTCATTCGTTGTGGCACAGTAGACGGCGAAGAGCTTCTGTACGGGGTCGTAGGCAAGCGTGAAGATGCAGTACTGTGCCTTAGCCAACAACATCTTTGGATCATCGGCTACCACCGTGGGTGAAAAGGGGTTCTGTCGGGCTGGGTACCACTTCATCGCCGGCAGCCGTGTCCCCGAGGCAGCAGGCGGGTCACTACCCAGTTGCACTGCAGGAGGGACCGCCGTACTGTCAGCGACCGCATATCTGGGAGGTATCGAAGAGGTTGCCGTGTAGCAAACCGGGCATATAAAGGCGCTGCTGCTGAGAATTTCTGTCACGATGTTTGGCGGTTGGCCAATAATACTCGCGTACCGGCGCAACATTGTGACACCCTGAAGACGAAATCCGGGTGGAAGCGAGAGACAGATGAGCTCCTGTTTCTTATGACCCACACCAAAGCTAACGGTGCAGTACTCCTCATCCACAATATTTCTTCTTCTTGTCCCTCCCCTTTTTTTCCTCCTCAGTCAGGCGAATGGCCACTTAATCTGGAAGTGTGCAATCCAACAAAATGTGCAAGAACACAATGTGGACTTATGCCCCCCTGTTTCTCCTCCTCTTGTAGTTGAGCAACTCGTGTGGTGCGAATATGTACGTTCTGATGGTTGAGTGTCTGAAATCCTATGAGGTGACATGCAAACACCAAGAGAGATGAATAAGCAGATCGTAGCGTGATGTGGCGCCTCTGGTAGTATTCTGCCAGACCACTACCTTCCACCACTTTTTTTCCTGCTTTGGTTTATATACGCGATGCGAGCACAGAGGAGCAAGCGAGTAATGATATGAAACTGACCCGCCTCGATTTTGCTCTCGCTGACAGCAACAGCAAAAAAAAAAAAAACTGTTGTTGCTCAGAGAGACTCGGAAATATCAGACGGAGCTTCGGTCTATTATATCACGCTTTGCCGATGCGACTCCCACCACGTTCCCTTTTGCGGTCTGTAACTCTTGTCGCTGTGAAGACACAAATGGATGCGGGGGGAAAAAAAAAGGGTAGGACAGAAAGAAGGTAGATAAATGTAAGAATTGTGCGATGATGAAGAGTCCAATATATAAATATAAATATAAGGAAGGTTGGATGATACACTGAAATACACCCCAGGATATAACAGCGCTTGCCGAAAGTAGGATGAGAAGCCTCACCCCTGAGGTGCACCAAACAGCAGATGCCATGGCCAGTTATCACAATACCACCCCTCTCCTCCCCTCCCCCATACACACACCAGACAAAAAAAAGTACATCCCTCTCAACAACAGCGACTGTTTGTAGAAAAAGAGATGAGAAACGCGACCCTTAAAGGCTAGCTGGTGATTTCGCTTCAAACGACGACACAGACAAAACATTTGCCCTGGGCGACAGAAGACGCAGCGTGAACGACTATCTATTTCGTTTGCTAGCATGTTTGTTTGGGTGTGTGTGTGTGTGTGCATGCAGTCTACTGCAGAGCGGACTATTCAAAATCGAAACGCATAGTGGGGGAGAAAAAATAACTTTGCACGTAGCGACCCACATGTGCAAATAGATGATTGATATGAGTAGATGAATAGAAGAGGGAAATACGTCATCGACCATTGCCTGTTGACCACTACTGCTACCGTCACCACCCTCCGACGCGCCAGAGAGCAAGAGCTTATTATGTATTCATTTTTTTTTTTTTTTTGGGGGGGGGGAGGAATGTGTGTGCTTCTTTTCTTCTCAAACTCCTCGGGACGCAGGAGGCACATGCGCACACTTCAATTGTTGAAGCTGCCGCTGCACATCACGCGATGCTTCGATCTCTTCCTCATAGAGGGTGCGCAGCGCCTGTGCAGTGGTAATGCGGTGATCGAACTCCCACATGAACGGAGGGATGTCGTCAACGACGATGCACGGATGCGCATTCTGGTAGGCAACGATATCTTTCATTTCCTTTCGCGCAACAGCTGGGTCAGCAGTACCGCAGCGCATAATTTCATCTCTGATGTCATACAGCGAGCGGAAAAAGGGGTCGCGTAGAGCCTCCACGGCGGTTGGTCGCTTGCGTGGATCAAAGGAGAGCAACTTTGCTATGAGTATACCCAGGTCAATAGGTACATCAACGTTGGAGTTGAAGAGGGCGGTATGGAAAAGAACCTGGGAGTAAGCTTGGTTGTTCAGTGCACCCGAGTCTCTGCCTCTTGAAGTGCCGTTGAGAAAAAGAATGTCTTTTATGAAGTACTTGCCTTCATCGCCTCCTTCGAACATCTCATCGACCTGCTCCGGCGACTGCGGCACATCACGCAGCCCTGGTGTCTCCAGAATCAACGTCAGCTGGGACAGGTAATTTGCACCAGGAAACAAGGGGCGGCGCAGCAGCATCTCGGCCAGGATACACCCCACAGACCACATATCAATCGCGTAGTTGTAGCGACTCATGATGAGCAGCTCTGGTGCTCGGTAGTAGCGAGTGACTACGTATTCGGTAAGACTGTACAACGGAGGATGCTCGGCTGAGTTCGAAGCGCGGAATTCGCCGTGAGAGTCCGAAGATGACCAACATAATCGGCGCCAGCCCTCCAGCTCCTCCACGCTTGACCCAGCCGCCACCGCGACCGAGTTAAAAGCACTTTCATGTGGGCAAACAGGAACTCCGCCTCTGGAAAGACCAAAGTCGCACAGCTTGGCGTCGCAGTTGCCGTTGAGCAAGACGTTCCCAGGTTTCAGGTCGCGATGGATGACACCACTGCTGTGCACAAACACCAACGCCTTGATAAGCTGATAGGCAATAAAGCGGAGTTGATCGATTCGAATTTCTTGTGAAGACCTCAGCAGAGACTCGAGGTCCGTGTCCATGAGGTCTGTCACCAGGTATATGTCCTCCAACGAGGCCGATGACGTCGCGCCTGCGGGGACAGGTGAACGCCCGACATCCATGAGCCGCACTATATTGGGATGCCCCTTCAAATACTTCAACACCTTCACCTCCCGCAAGATGCGGCGTCCATCTACGAGATCATCGAGAACTTTTGTCACCTTCTTGATCGCGACAAACGGCGACACTGCTCCGTGTGCCAGCCTACGGCGCCTGAACGGCTCTGAGAGCAAGTTGAGAACCTGCACGGGTCTACCCTGCGCTGCCCCCTGAAGAGCAGCCGGAGTGCGGAAGTACAAAGGAGCACTGTTGGCGCGATGTAACCGCGTCACAATGTGCCCCTCCTCCTCGATTGTGCGCATCACCTCATTGTAATGAACACTGGATGGAACGAGCCGAAGATCCACAGCAGCACACACCACACCATATGCACCATACCCAATCGCACTCAGCACCTCGAAGTGCGGCGCGACCGTGAAAAGAGAACCCCTCACGCGATACACCTTGCTGTGTTCATTAGAGCAATCCATCGTTGCCGGCGCACCACCGCCGCTGAAAAGCATCCCGCTGTCTACAGCCATCTCGATGAACGGTAGCGCCGCTTCATTGTACATCATTTTTTTTTAAATTACCCTAGTGACATGTACTTTTTTCCAGTGGCGTTTCTCATTTTTTTTTCCCAATGAGCGGAGGTGAGCCGGTTAAGGAGCCAGGGGGGGTGCGCGCGCATGTGTGTTTGTGTGCGCGTGTGTGTGTGTATATATATGTGTGTGTGGAGGAGGGCGAATGGGAAGTGGGGTGACAAAGCGCAAACTCATACATCAGCTGCGCGGAGTCAACGTAGTTCTGTTCTCATCAACGAACCCTCGCTTCTCAGGCTATCGTATGAGGTAGACGCCGCGCCATATGCTGGGACTTGCAGGGATCCATTGCGTCGTATGATTCAATGCTAAACAAAGGCTTTACACCCCTGACCGACCCATCCACCGCCAAAGGCCCTCTCAACATAGCGTCACCGAGCGAACGTTACGAGCCAATTCGAAGCCGCCTTCCTCACGCTGTCCGCCACGCGGTGCGCTCCTGTTGGAGAGGCAGGGCGCCCCAAGCAGCAAACAGTAGAAAAAAAACAGATTCAAACACCCTTCGGACCCCTGGAGCACCGACCCTCCATATGGGCAAAAAAAAATCTGTTTGATGTCGCATTTTGCGAAAGACGTCACGCGATTCACGAGCCTCACCGCCGATAAACAAAGAGGAACACCACATCGCCCACACGTCACCAGGCCGTAGGCACCTAAGATCAACTGTCCCTTTCAGAGGAGGAGCAGAAATGTCGGAAAACACAGTGGACTGTTTGTTTTCTACGCACGCTTAGTTGTAGAGCGTAATGCCCCCCCCCCTTCCGTATAGGAAGAGAGAGAGATGCACCATATTGGTGTCAAGTGCCTTCAACCGACGATAGGGCGACAGCGCGCTTAAGGATTCAGTCCCAAGAAAAAAAAAGAAAAATTGACATTCCCAGAACTCACTGAGAACAGTGAGACCGACACAATGTGAGGGACTTTAGAGGAGAAGTGTATTATCCCCGTCTCGTCTGTGGGGATAAAAGTGGCGGGCTAGTGTGTTGCAAACACGAATCATGGTGTATTGTCCATCACTGGAGCTGCAGCTATCATTTTCATTGATGACGGCTGCGCCTTGTTGGGAAAACAAGTCAAGAGCTAAAGCTGTTTACAGAAAAAAAAAAAAGAGCAAGGCGAGGAGGAGAAGTGCAAGAGCTCGTAGGTGGGCTCAGTGGATGAGACGACTTGAGAGCGGGAGGCGTCTTGTTAGATGACATTCTTGACTGTTGCCTACTGCCCTCAAGACCTGCTCATCTCCATAGCGCTGTTTGAGAGGCTGGAGACCATTAAAAAACGGCCGCATGTGTGCCGCATCAATCTGCACGCGCAGAAACAGTGAATACCGGTCAGCACATCCCACACAAGGGTTACACCGCCGTACCCACACAGGCACAGGGCCACTCAGAAGTGTGCGTGCTGTTTATTAACGGTGTAGTGAACTATTTGGGGAGGAGGGTGTAGTGACACTGAAAAGTCGGTGTAAAAAAAGACATGGGCAGCGTGTGGGGGAGAGTGTTGGCAAAAAGCTGCATAGTTTACGTCCTCAGAAAATACATAGTGTGTCCCACAAAAGCGAACAAACTGGGGGGCAACACACACGCGCGCTTACGAAGGATTTTTTCATCAAAAAGAAGTTAAGAACTACTGAACATGATAATTTCAAAACACACTCGATACATCGTCGTCACCCAACCGCCTTTTCTCCCTTCCCCTCTTGGCAGCGGTGACTACTGCGCAACACCGACTGAGGTGCTACAACACAGAAATCAGAGCAAAAATACGGCATCTCTCTGCAGCAGGGTGCAGAGACGCCTTGTCCGATGTTGTCGCTAGGTGCAAACTCCGGACGTCGCGAAAGCAAAAAAACGCCTACTCGACTACATCCAGCAACAAGCCTACGCCAGCGATCACCCACTTGCGCGATGGCTGCTTGCTCTTCAGGAAAAACCCGACTACAAAGCCGGGGCCGCGTGCCTGTGTCTTGTACATCGGGCATTCATACTGGTCGCGCCGATCAATCTTTGTCAGTGGCAAAGAGCGAACCTGCATAATAGGCATCTTGGGATACAATTCCTTTAGGCGACTTTCTTCGATGCAGCCAGCCGTGGAATCCCAGCGAGCTCCCTCCATTGCCAACCCAGATACGTAGCAACCATCGCGGGCGTTGGACTCGATCTGGTCAGCAGACTTCTTCAGCACATCTACCACCAGTGCCATCTGGTCAAGATCAAAGCTGTTGACGATAGAAGTGGTCTGCATGATGGCGGTCAAGAAGGACATAGGGTTGAAAAATAGGGCGATGTTAGTGACCTTCGGCGTCTGCAGATCGACATTCCAGCTGATGAGCTGCTCATTGCGCATTACGAAGTTCTCCACCCACCCACCGAGCATGCGCTGTGACATAAAAGACACCCGCGCCCATCGCTCCGGCATTTTATCCAGGTAGATCTGATCAAATAGCTCCTGCATTGCGGCACTCATCGATAGCGCACCTTTAAGGCCAAGGTCCAGCTCATCAAGCGAAGCACGAAGGGTATCAATCAGGACATTCATGCGCTCGCTCTCCTGGTAGAAAACGTGCTGCTGCGGTGAACGGTCGTCCTCGAGGCGCTCTGACAGATCCTGCAGGTTGTGCGGTTCCGGCAAGCGCTCCCGGATCTCATCTATCTTCTGCTGCACAATGTCTTGCGGACTCAGCATGTCCCCGCCAGTGTGCTTTTTAGGCTGGAGTTCGTTAATGGTCTTGAAGAGCACGTCAGCCTGCATTGTACGATAGTTAATTTCCGCGTTGGGATGGAGTCCGTACAGCAGCGGCGACTCAGTCGGGAAGTCTTCAGCAGACGTGAGCCATTGCATGTACTCCTGAAAGCTCATCGGAGCCGGCACTGAGACACCAGGGGCGATCTGCAGACCATCACAGCACTCTGCAATGATATAACTCTGCAAGTACGCCATGGATAGGACGCGATCCCAGTCGTCGGTGATGTGGCCGCCGTACATAATCTCCCCAAAGACGTACCGCAAATCCTCCCACGGAACCTTGGGCCGATCCTCGATGTAGTTCGCTGCCACCTCCATGCAAGTCGTGAGATCGCCGGCGTTGAAAGGGTAAGCACGGTTCCAGCCCAGTGGGCCAAACTTCTTCCGCTCCACCACGACTGCGTGGAAAAAGCACATGGAGAACATAATGCAGCGATACTCGGTCGGCTTCGCGCTCTTTTCCCACGGCTCGTCGCTGAAATTACTTATGGCACGCACAATGTTTTGCCGAATTCCCGTTGGAGGCTCCGAGGTCAGCTTCACCGAGCGCTGCAAGATACCAATGGGGATCACTCGTGAGGGCTCAGCGCTGAGGAAAACACGAAAATCCCGGTGCCCCTTTACGCCATCAAATGGAATTTCATCATCTGTAACCACAATTGCATCCTCCTCACTAGCCCCCTGCGCTCCTTCCTCGCCCGTCTCACCACCATCATCTTCATTCCCACCGTCCTCATCTGTCTCGCCCTCGCCATCCTCGCCCTGGGTGGGGTCCGACTTCCCTTCGGCATCCTCCTCGCCGAGCGTCTCCTTGGCGCCGCCACCTCCGGCGGAGGCAAGGCGTTCCCCGGCCTTCCTCTCGGCGATCTCCTTGCGAAGCTGTGCAACGCGTGTGTAGGTCTCGGCGTAGGTGTCGAGACGACGCTCCAATGAGCGCAACCACTTCTCAACTAGGTGAATGTTCGACAACAGCGCCCATCCACCCTCGGCAAAACACTTCTCCAGAGCACGGTCCGCCACCACCTCCTGACCCTGCCCCAGCGACACGTTAAAGAAGTTCTCCTTGTCGTACGTATAGCCCAGCTTGCGGCCTAGCTCTTCGACGGACTTGACAGGGTCCACACCAGGAGACAAGATGAAGAAAAGAGGCGTCGTCGTGCTCGAGTTCTGGAACGAGAGAGAGATGTCCACGGCCTGATCAGAGACAAAAAAGCGTCCGATACTGTCGCCTACAAACGTTTCCAGCGCAGCTGTCAATCGATCAGGTCGCAAGCAACGAAGCACAAGGAGGCGTTCAAAGTTCGAGAGGTTCTTCCACTCACCCGGCATCTTCTCCAGCTCGGGCTTCTCAAGCTCACAGTATTGGAGCCATCGATTGTTCTCTGCTAAGTCAACGGGGAGCAAGTTGAACGACGGCGTTGAACCCTCTACCTCAGCTAACGCCTGCACCGCATCCCAGTTCGGCTGCGCACACCACCCAGCCACCGTTTCTGGGCGCTCGACGCCGGTCTTCTTTTTGCCACGTAGGAGAAAATCTAACTGCTTCAGATCAATCTCGTTACGGCGGCTCAAAATGCCAAAGGTGAGAAGGCTGGAGAAGATGAGCTTGTGTCGTTCAAAGAGACCACGTGACACATACGCGAAGACGCTCTCTGTAATGGACTGGATGACGTTAACAACACGCTTGGTCACATCTTTTTTATTCTCCGGCTGCGGCGCAGTCGCCAGAGCCTTATTGAAGACTACCATGAAGGCCTCCAGTGAGTACTGATACATGTGATCGATCTTCCACAGTTGATCAATCTGGAAAAAGAGGAGAGATCCGCGTACTGCCACGTCGGTGTAGCGCAGACGGTTCTGTGCGATATCCCTCTGCGTGATGACGGCCTGTGCAAACGAGGCATTGATGTCTTTCGCCTTCTTCTTGGTCGTCTCCAAGTTTTCAACAAGAGTGACGTTCTCGAGGATATCGCCTGTTGCATTTGTAAGCTCGTAGAGCAGCCCATCCTCGCACTGCTGCAACTCGATCGTCATTGTGTTCATCTGCCGAATAAGCATACCACGCTTCTTCTCCAAATCTGGCCGCTCCTGGCTCACAACAACGGCAAGCAGCTGATCCTCCAGACCCGTCTCGGTTACCATAAAGTTTATCAGCGTCGTCTGAGCGTTCACCTCAGGGCCGTAGTGTGGGTTGCCAAGCTTCGTCTGGAGAATCAGTCGGAACTTAGGGTTGTACTCCACCTCAGTCGCACCGAGCTTGATAAACTCGCGGCCGCCCTTGCGGAACGTCTGGCGGCTCAGTACACCATCCAGAACAGGCTCCACAAACTCGCCAAGCCCCTCGATGAGGCACGGAAGGCCCTCCTCGATGCAGGTCTGCAGTGTGCGCTGCCAACCCTTTTGTGTCGTCTGCAGCACTCGAAGGCCATTCTTCTCCTCACGGGTGCGAATCCACTTGATACCTTGAAGCTGCGGGTCGATCATGAGCGGCCAGCGCATGCAATTGTTGAGGATAGCGCCATTTTCCGTTGAGACACGATCAGACGGAAGTCCTTCGTTATTCCATGAGGCCACCGCTGCCTCCGAGGTGAGCACGTCCATCGTCACGTCAAGGCCCTCCGTTATTGGAATGCCCAGGTTCTTCATAAATGGCAGCCAATCCTGTTGAACAATTTGCTCGCGGAACGCCTTGGAGAAAGGCCCAATATACGAGACGAACGAGGCGCCCAAGAGCACATCACCGATCAAGAGCTTCGCAGCCTCCTTGAGCTTTTCAATGGTGGCGCCCCAGCGCACACTCTCGTCCGACAACCCGCTAACGAGACGCTGGGCCAAGTTCATCTTCATCTGAGTCTTTTTGGCCTTCGCCTCAATGGCGTCTGCCTCTGCCACGGCCGTGTCGTACTGGCTTACCAGCGCACCAAGCTTGGCCTGCAGATCTGCCACCTTGTCCTGAATCTTTTTCAGTGCAGCGCGACTGGAAACGAGACGCTGCTGCGCCTCGGCGAGTCGCTCCTCCTTCGGACGCACCTCGCACCGAACCATGTGGTAGCGGTTCATGCCAATAGCCCACTTGCACAGACCTGCGGCAGCAAGAGACTTGTTCTTGATAATGTCCGGGTTAAAGGAAGGGTTGTTAATGTACACCTGGATCTGGTCAATGCACTGCTGAGGAATGTTGTTCACGTCAAAGTTACGCAGCTCCGTCAAGAAACGATCGACTTGGTTCATCATCTTTTTGCACTCATTCCATGACCGCTGCTTCATCGACGGCATCGAGCGTGGATTTGCTGTAAGCACCAACACGCAAATTGCCACCATCTGCACATCCTCAGGCGGCTTGCCGAGATTCTTGAGCTCTGCAATAGAGGCCTTGTCAAGAGTGTCAAGAGCTGCGAGCGCTTCCTGAACAAGAGGCTGCGCCTTCGCCAAATCCTCCTGGCACTGCTTCTCGAATGAAGTCACCTCCTCTACAATCTTGTTAGTCTTTGCCTCTTCCTTTGCTGCAAACGCGCTCTGCTCTTCCACTACAGACTTCTCGCGGCCCACAGTCTCCAGCAGGGCGGCTGTTTTCTGCCGCGCCTCCTCAACCTCGACGCCCTCTCGTTGAAGCACCTCCTGTAGTCCAAGTACCTGCTCCCCCGCTTCCTTAATCTTGTCGATACCACTCACGAGACGTTCTGTTTGATCGCTGTTTTCTTTTCTCTTCCGAGCAAGTAAGTCCTTGTAGAAAGCAATGAGCTCGAGGAACGACTTTGGTGTCGTGTAGGCGTGACGCTTCTCCTGCACGAAGTACTCCTCGCACGTCTCCGTCACCCTCATCTGGCAGTACGCCATGAAGTCTGCAATGTTATCCGTCATCTCCTCGCCACCCAGCTCAATCTCGGAGAGGAAGCGTTGTGCGACCGACTTGAGCGCTTGCTCCGGCCAGCTCAGGAACCAGTTGATAACGGTGGTGTTGGCTAACGCCGGAAACTGCCGACACCACGCAGCGAAGTTCTTGCCCACAGGAGAGAAGCAGAGAATAATGTGCAAATTGGAGCGGACTTTGCTGATGAAGTAGTCCCAGCACACATCCGGATTCGAGTAGTCCGTGATACCAGAAGCCTTCACCTCGTTCGTGATGGAGCCAATGATGCCCTCACGTTCATCTTGATTAAACATATCCGGCACATTTCCACTGCTCAGCATGTCGTTTAGGTACACCAGCATATCCATCGAAACGATCTGCGTGTCAGTAATAACGAACGCAAACGGGTATCCACGCAGGCCGCATTTTCGGTACAGTTCTTGCATATCGGTACGGAAGTCATTGATATCGTATGTGCTCGTCACAAGAATCTGAAAAATGTCGTGGCCGTTAATATAAGACGCCAGGCGTGCCAGAGACTGCTTTCCAGAGCCGCCAACGCCAACCAAGAAGGCATTACCGCGCGGATTTGAAGTGATGCGAGAGATGCGACACACATGCTCGATGGCCTGATTAAACAACACGAGGTTCATGGATGCGTAGTTGTCGTTATAATCCGCCAGTTTCTTACGCAGGTAAGCGCCGGCCTCGTCATAGTTCGTCTCGTTGTACACATTCTCCATCCCGTCTGATGTCGTGTGAAATGGCGCCCATAACAGCGGCTCCTCCAATACCTCCTTTATACTCACATCGGCGAAGCCAGCACGCGTGATAACTTCCTGCAGTAGAGCGTCGTAGCGCTTCATGTCGGCGTCATCAGCCATGCGATCGCGGAAGGTGCGGTTGCACTCGTGTACCCAGAGGCGGACGAGCTGGAGACTTGTTGTGTGAAGTTTTGGGTTTGCCTGGCACAGACCTTGAAATATGTTGAACATCTCACGCATATTCCATTGGTAGTGAAACTTGATTGCCGTCGGAAAAAACAGCTTTGCCACATTCGAGTGCAACTCGATCGTGGCGTTGGTGAGCAACGTTGTAAGGGTCTCACGAATATCTCGGGAGAACGGCTTTGTGTGAGCCTGGAAAATCTGCCCGTAGATGCTCACCAGGTCCGCTCGATCCGGCATATTCGTTGAGAAGAGTGCGAAATGACGCAGCAGACGATCGAGAATAGTGAAGGTGCCCGACTTAGGGTTCATCGCACCTACATAGCGAACGTCAACCACCTCCTTCTGAATAATCTTCACGCGATCGTACCAAAATCCGTAGCCGACGTGCTGCTGTAGTAGCGCCACAGCTTCCTGAGTCCCGTATTTGTCCGGCGCTGGCATGTTCATATCGTCCAGGAAGAAGACCAGCTTCTTTCGATTCGGCGGGCCATAGGTGCGGCCCGAGCGCTTTTCCAGCGATTGCTCCATCACTGACTGCAACCCGGCAGACGAAGTTCGGGCATTGAACGAAATAACACGGAACAGCATCTTCTCGTTGTCTAGTGAACGCAACTTCGACATAATAAGGTTAGTCTTGCCGGTACCAGCGGTACCTACCAACATGACACCCCTCCCGTTGTCGACAAAAAGGCTCATAAGGTACGACATACGCACCGTGTCGGCGGTTTGCACGGACACAGACGACAGCTGAACATCCGCATCCTGGACGTAGGGACGCACCAGCTCCGCCCACGGCTTCCACTCAAATAGTACCGCGCCACTGCTGTCTTTGGATTTATCTATGTAGTAGTCAAACACTGACCCGACATCAGAAATTTTCATGTTCGGAAACTCCTTCTTCCACTGGTTCGAAAAGTTGAGACGCATGTCGATGCGGCCATCAGAACTCGGCAACGGGCCACCGAAGGCCCAAATCGCGGCGAACACAAAGTACTTTTCGTACACCTCAAACGAGTTGGAGTGCTTCGCCAGCTCGTCTGGCTCTATCGTCTTGAAGATTCCATCGAGTAAAAAGCAAAGCGTCTGCACCACGTTGATGTCCATGACGGACACAACTGGCCGCATGCTGCGCTTCCAGAACTCAAAGATGAACGGCACATACTTGTCGAAGAGGTTGTCGAGAAGCACACCTTCACGCTTCTCGCGTGACGCGATCCACTTGTCTTTGAACAGACCCCAGCCTAGATCCGACTCGTTGATGAAAATGACACCAGCGCGGGACACGGTCGCCGGCGAGGCGTTGCGCAGGTGGGAAATCTCGAAGATCATTCGCATAGAATCCGTCAGTGGAATACGCTCATTTGAGACAAGCGTCAGCATCTTATTGTCATCCATCACAGTATTCATCGACTCGATCCACTCAGCGTCGATAATACCGTCCAGGACAATCCACTTCATATTTTTCTTCTTCTTCGACTCAACGGCGTAGTCGCGGAAGATTGTCGACAGGATTCCGTCGCGCCACTCCTTCTGTGGTGTGAAGTAGCCATACAATTCATTGGAGGAAATGGCCTTGGGATTAAGGCACGAAGAGACCGCCTTTGCCCTCCACTCGTCTTGATGCAGCTTTGTTAGAGCCCCCTGCAAGCAGTGCCAACACTGAGTCTTGCCCGCGCCAGCAGCGCCGAGGATGAACACGGAGTGGCGTACGTGCAGGAGCTCCTCGTACTGCACACACTTGAGGATGAAGATGTCATTTTCACCAGGGAAGTTGCCTTGCTCCTTACAGACCGCCTTGCAAGCCTCAACGAGTTCGGGCTTGCTCTTCTTCGGTACCTCGAGGTTCGGGAACAGTGAACGAATCAGCCCCATGAACACGTACACATCATCCTTGCTGAGCTTCGCCATGTTTGTGTCACGGAGAGCGCGCATCAGCACATTTCGCTCGGGTAGATCAGGATCACCGCGCTTCAGAGCACCGGCAATGTACAAGACAGATTTCACAGCCCGAAGCCCCCAATCATAGTGATCCTGGGGTGACAAGAGCTCCCTGTTGAGACGATAGAGGGTGACGAACTTCAAGGCGAGATCCTTTGCATCGCCAAAGCCCTCAGCGGCCAGCATGATTTCGCAAATGTTCTTGAGATCCGGCACACACATGGCGCACGGGCGGAAGAGTGACTTGATATTTTCCGGCAGCTCTGTACGCCCAGCGTACCCCGGGTTCATGGTGATCCACATGCCGACGGAGCGCACTATTGAGATATCCTCATCCATGAAGCGAAAGCGCGCTTTGTTCTCCTTTAGAGCGTTCAAGATGGAGCCCACCTGAGTGGCGACGACGGAGAGCACCTCAATTGAAATGCGGTTGAACTCATCAAAACAGCCCCATGAGCCAGACATGGCGAGGCCTTTGAAAATCTGACCGAGTGTGATGTAGTTCATCTGGTCAGAGCAATTGAAGACGTAGCATGGCGTTCCCATGTTACGCGCCAAATCCTTGGTCGTCTCTGTCTTTCCTGTACCGGCTGGCCCGGCCGGGGCTCCACCCTGGTTCAGACGCAGCGCCTGAGTGAGGGTAATGTAGCAGCGGTCCGTGAGTTTGGTAATGACAAGACAACCGCAAAGGCCGATGTACTCGTAGCCGTTAATGAAATCGGCGTCAGCAATGCGGATCTCGTTGCCCTTGTTCTCGTCCCAGTAGTACCGAAGCTGCGACTGCCAGCTGAAGGCATCCACAGAGTCGACGCGGTCGTCTACCATGCCCTGAACGATGTCGCGGTTATGCACATCGATTGTAATAAGGTGTACCAACATCTTGCGCTCTGTCGAAGATCGATCGAGCAGCACCTCCTTAACTAGACTGTCCAGTTGCAACTTTTGGTTCTTGAGCAGATCCTTCATACCCATGTCATTGCCCTCTTCGATCTGCGTGAAGGCCTGATGAACCTCTGTGGTAAACCAAATACGAGAAGCCACAATAACCGCTTGGCATGGGTACTGGTAAATCCACTCGTTTCGAGGCTTTTCGATGTAGCCGGCGTTAGCCTCCTTCATATGCTGTTTCATGGTCCGCTGCACGCACTGTATTAGCCCCTCCAGCCAAACCTCAACCGCGCCGTCACACCTGAAGCTCTCTATCAGATTCACTTTTTCACCCTGGATCGACACCATCTCCCAAACGTCATGCTTGGTCGCCTTAGGGAACGGATTCTTGTCAAAGGTGAAGGAGTCGACGGAGTCGATGATCTTACTCATGTGCACGATAACCGCACGGGGGTCAGAACCCTTGGAAAGAATGTCAATAAGATCTGTGTCTGAGACAAAGAAAAAGCGCGGGAAGAGCTTGCGCTTTGTCTCCAAGTAGTCGGCCAGTGCCTTTTCGCAGCGAGTGAGGATTTCCTGGATGTGATTTAGTGTTCCTTCGAGCGTTTCACCACGCCCGATATCCTGAGAGAGCTTGCCGGAGCAAATGGTCTCTACCGGATTCGTGTACACATGCGCTTTGCTCATAAGCAACCGGAAGACACGGTCCGCTTCGCCGAACTCCTTCGCCTCATTCGGCAGCTGTACCTTGATGTCTTCAGATAGAACGAAGATGGGGAACAAGTTTTGCCACTGACGTTGGATTTCCATCCACTTAGTTGTGCATGTGTCTACCATGCCAAGATCTTTCTGCCAACCCAGAACTTTGTCGTAGAAATACTCGACAAAGCGATCTGAGAGCATGGAAGAGAGAGCGTTGCTGTCATTCTCGAGCTGCTCCACAACTTCGTCAACAGGGCCGAGTAGGTAACACTCCAGGTGATCGTTATTTTCATACGTGAACTCCAGCTTCTCCCACGCAGCAATAATCTTTGAGAGGTTCGTCTCGATGCGCAGCTCTTTCTCAGCTTTCTCAACGATGTTGGCTACATCATCAGCATACTTGTGAAGGCCGAGAGCAAAGAGTTTCTCAAGGGTGAAATCTGTGGCCTCGGGGTTGATGGTACCGGGCTGATTCGTCGTTCGAACCAGCTCCTCCCAGTGACGTGGTCGCATCGCTGGCGAGCTAAGTGAATCGCATAGTGGCAGCGACGTGCGCATGTTTCTCACCGTCTCGTCGACACCTTTGAAGACCCCCCATGCCTTCACTTTCATCGGCTGTAGTTGCAACTGCTTCGAAATCTTTTTGGCCTCATCTTCCAAGTAGGTGACATCAGCATCTTTGAACGTAGACCGCATCCAATCGTGGAACTGAGAGGTGACATGAAAGTTTAAGTCCCATATTTGCTTTAGTAACGCAAGTTCCTGTCGACATTCCCGTATGCTCTTGAAATGCGACATCGCGAGATCGAAGAGGTCCTGCAGGTTTTGTAGCCTCTTCGCCTTCTCCTCAACCCCCATGAAGTGGGCAAATACGCGGTCTATGGCGATGTACACCTCGCTCGGTTGAACGGCATACGTGAAGAGCGGGTTCTGGTGAAAGATTTCAACCTCACCGTTGAGCTCTTGCTCAAACGCCACCACATCCTCCTTTATCTTTTCCGCCTCACGATCCTGGACGATAGAGTTCTGCGCACGTACATTGAGTGCCCTCTTGTTCAATCCAAGCCATTGCTCAGGTGCTGGTTTCCGCAGCTCCTCGAGCTTCTCAATCTTCGCCAGCTCAGCCTCAGCGTCCGGTGAAGTACTGGCGTGCGTCTTCAGCATGCCTATGGCTGCCTTGATTGGTGGAAACATGCCGCTCGTCTCGCCAGTCTCATCCTCGCCCATCACCTCCATGTTGCGTTTCCGGCAATCTCGAATCCATCGCATGACCGACTTCAGAGCATCCACATCGCCGTCCAGCACCTCCACTTCCAACCCCTTGTCAGCATCCTTAATGAATTCGTAGAGCTGACTCAGATCCGTCTTGATCTTGTCTAACAGATAGTCGGAGTACATCTCTTTCCAGCGCCGGCTCAGATCGCGCAGAGACACTCGCAGAGGCTTGAGGTCAATCAGTACAAAGGCCTCTGTGTGTCGATCTCCAATCGAGGAAACGCGGCTTCGGATGCGTGTGTACTCGGTAATCGCACGATCGAACTCTTGCAGAGACACACCAAAGTACTCGGCTGGCTTTGTCGTCTGCGCCGTCGACGGCGCGACATCCTCTCCGGATGAGCTGAGCCGGCGCGCGCCAGCAGTGTGATCCATCTCCAAGAACTGCTCAAAAGCTTTTTTGCGATCCGTCTCCCACAGCGACTTGAACTCGTCATAGATGTGGCGATACTCCTCACATGCAGTGACATTCTGTTGGAATAATGAGTGAATCTCCTCAACAAGGGCCTTAACGCTGTCGTTCTGCCGCATCTCATCGGCGTACGACGTTGAGCCATGAACTGGTTCGACCAAGCCAGAGGAACCGATGAGTCCATTCATTGTGTCGCTGAGCGCCTGCCATACCGATTTCTCCTCGCCCTCACTTGGCATAAGAGCAGGGTCAAAGCGGGACTTGGAAGTAGGGTTGTCTGCCGTCGCCTTGGAGAGACACAACTTCACATCAATGAGGGGAATGCCGTCATGGTCCGCCAGCCAGACGGGATCCAGCTGGTTCCGCAGGTTCGTCAGAGATGACACCGCTACCTCAGCTAGGCACTCCCGTGCAACAGAACTGACGTATGCAAGGTAATTCTGCCACACAGCGTCCGTGGCCTCCACAACGCTGCCACCACTTGTCGTCTTTAGCTTCTGCAGCGCCTCCAAGCTGTTTTGAATAACAGATCTGATTTCCTCGTTGCGTTCGCGCAAACCTGCTGCTCGTGCCTCAACATAGTCCTCAAGTGTCTTCCGCAGTTCCGCCTCCGGCATCGTCTTTGCCCCCGAGGCGGCGTCAAGTGGGAACAATGTATCATCCGCTTTGAATTTCTTCATAGAGTCCTTTATCTGCTGAACATTGGAGTGGAGTGTTGACACGACCGTATCAATGGCTGTAACTTGCTGCAGAGCCTCTACAATAAATGCGTTTGTGGCGTCCTCGTTCTCCCATTGCACGTCTTTGAGTCCACTGGACACAAATGACTCAAACTTCTGGAGCTCAACCTCAATGAGTGGACGCTCGTCATTCGGACGAAGGCTCGAGCTGAAGTTGTTGTACGTCGTGGAAATGTAGTCTAATTTCAAAGCCTGATCGCGGTAAACGTCGCGCTTTTTGAAAATTGCACTTGCATCCAGTGGAACCTCGAACTGGCCGATGCCTGACGATTCATATGAATTCAAAATCTCCACATAGTACACCTCCCGCAGCGTTTTTACTAGCGAGGCGTCGAAGTTGACGCTGAGGCGGTTATTTTCATCCATCGAAAGCACTGGAAGGCGTAGCTTGTCTGAGCGAATGGCGCCAACCTCTGTGGTCCACTTCTGAAACCTCTCGTCGATGGTACCCTGCAACAGTCCCTTCAGTTTCTCATAGAGCTGGAGTGCCTCAACTCCGCGCTCGCTCTGCACAACTGCCTGGGATAAGTCGACCACACGAGAGTAGCTCTCGTTGATGCGATCAAGCAATGCTTTGCATCGCACAATCGTGCTAGCTAGAGGGGGCATGTTAGGGTACGCCCCAGCAGCCTCGCCTGCGTAGTAGGCCTCCTGGGCCATTAGAAGGTCTTGGTGAAATCCACCGAGCACGACGCTTTGCTTTCTCATCCACTCCTGCTGCATCGGCGTCCTGTCCGTGAAGCCATCAAACGTGTCTACAGCTTTGAAGATTTCGGTAAGCGCACTGGATTCGTCAATCGTCGTAACGAGAATCGAGCCGAGACGCTCTTCCAGGCCTCGAATCACGGACTTGAGGTCGTCGTAGTCACTGTCGAAGCGCGTGTTTGTGATGTCAAGAAGATTGTAGTCGACGCTGAAAAAGCGAGCAACGGATACGTCAAAAGTTTGCTTGATCTCCTCCGCTTCAGACGTCAAGTGCTGTCCCTTGGTTCCACCAATCTTCATGCTCTCCATCTTGTCAAAGAGAAGTGCCGTCTCAATCACGTCAAGTAGGTCATGGCAACGCTCCAAGAAAACATCAAGCCTGGAAAAAAGCGCTGCATTCTGGAATTTCCATGGCCGCGCCACAGACGAGACATGTGTCTTGTATTGAAAGTATACCGACTTGAACTCACCGCAAATAGCAAGTGTGCTGCTCAGCCGCTCGATTACTTCCTTCTTCTCCAAACCCTCGGCAAACTCAGCAACGCCGACGTAATCAGCGGCCAGCTCAATGAGATCATTCCCCATCTCCCGGATCAAGAAGACGAGCCGGGCTGGATTGTTGTAAAAGCCGGACTGTGTCCAAAGCAGAAACAACGAATGAAAAAGACGCCTGAAGACGCCATTCGTGACGAGATCCACAAAGGGTACGTGACTGGCAACGGAAAGGGACATCTGCTCGAACTGCGGAATAAGGGGTTCGAGGTGGTGATAGTTGTCTAGAGACTCGTATGCGGCCTCCTTCAGCTCCCCCATCAGCTGCGAGAAGGCTGCGTAGTAGCTGCTCCCTGCGCGCTTCAAGAGAACAAGAATCTTGAGGGACTTTACCGAGTACAATTGCTCTTCCAAGCCGGCCAGGTTTTCAGACTTATCCTTCCAGAAACGGATTTCGTCTAGCGGAGATGGATAACGGCCAGTCTGTGGCGCAGACTCCTCCAGCTCCTCCGGGGACGACGCGATCGCTGCCTCGATTTGTGTTGTCCACGAGACCACTGTGCTCTCCAAAAGGTACAACGTCTCCCTATCCATAGCGAAGTCGTTAATGCGAGGAGGGAACTGTACCGGTGGCATCGGTAGAAAAGTTCTACCATTACTCAAGCCCACCATGACCAGCAAGTTGGCAAGCAGCCCATTGGTATCGCTCATCAACTCCTCTACCGCCACGTCGGGGACGGTTGCAGTGTTTCGCTTGTCGCCCTTCAGCACCTGCACGTAAACGTTGCGCGTCACGCTGCTGAGGCTCTCCAGAACGTCCGGCGAAAGGTCGCCAAAAGTGATTGACTCCTTCATGTGGTTTTCATCTGTCATCTTCTCCCGCTTGACCTTACTGAAAAACACACCTTTCTTTTTGAGCTCCTCTGGCGCCTCGATGCGTGTCACAAACACACCAGGTGCTGTTTGATATACATAGAGGTGACGCGCATCGGTAGTGTCCAAGAACTCAGCCATCTGGGATCGGTTTTCTTCGCTGTCCAGAAGCTTTTTTGTTTCAGCGGGTTTCAGTTTTAGAGCATTTGTGATGCGCTGCTCCAACCACATAACGCGCTTGTCTGTTGGCGCATCGTCCTTGTCTCCCTTCGCCATCTGCGATGGCAAAAGTTTGTATAGGAAAGAAAAAAAATGTAAAGATTCACTGACCAGCGCTGTACAAGCCGCAAAAAAACGTCAATTTTTTCTGTCTTGAGGTGCGTGATACGGTGCGGCTTCGAGAAAAAAAAAACAAGTCGACGCTACAGTGTCCTCTCTATGAGGTACCTGCTTCGGCTCCGAGGATATCTCTGTGAGCTTTCTTTTTTTTTTCTCCAAGACAATGCAGAGACGTTTGTCAAGTCGTTACCTTCACACTTGCTCCTTGTTAATCTTCCCCAATGTGATACGTAAAGGGTTCGAAAAGTATTATTGGTATGACAACAGATGGATTTTTTTTAAAAGGTTGTATAATACATCGAAAGCCTTTACACCTCGCATCCCTTTTCCTAGCACTGCCCTGTTGGCGGCGAGCTCGCGACAGCTCAACCTGAGGCAGTCTCTCCATCGGGGATGCAATACCTTTGCATGACTCCGGAAACCCCCTCAAGGACGACAGTAGATCATAGACACAAGAAGCCACACGTCGGCCACCTGAGCGACTGTTATCACAGTTCCCGCGTCCTGAGAGAAACAGAGACCGATACGTTCCTTTATTGGTATCATAGTTTTTTTTTACTCAAATTGCCCCAATATTCCTAATTGGATACTGTTTGTTTCCTCCGGCGAAACAGCTCTTTTTTTTTTTTTCATCAGCACAATTGCCACTCTATACGCTGTTTAAATGCTCTTTTTGCTCCACTTAAAGGGGGTTGTTTATCGACGATCATGAAGTGTAGTGCCGCCGCAGGCAGCATCTCGAGCTGCAATCACATGAATTCTTTTTTAGTACTCGAGGAAAGCGAGGGTGAGGAGAACCGGACAAACAGCAAAGCTGATGTATGAAGAAACAACTGCCCCTCATGGACATTTTGTCGACCCCTCGATCGAGTTGCTCAAATACATGACGCTACTCCTGACACCATGTGTCGAAAAGAAACACGAAAAAAAAAAGGAAAAGAAAAAGAAATATCCGCTTGAAGCTCATCGAAAAGCAGCAGCCTCATCTGCGACAGTTATGTGTGTGATAAGCTACATTGCACCTCACATCGTCAGATTACTGGCCACCGGCGCCACGGCGACCAGCCTTCATGATCTCATCGACAAGAAGCAGCTGTGCAACGATGTCACCGGTTGCCTCTATTAGGCTCCGCTTGACAATAACATTGTCAAGAATACCGGCCGCTACGGGATCAATAACGTCGCCATTCTCGATTCTTAGACCCGCCCATTTTCCGTTGCTGCGAGCCGTCTTACTAGCCTCCTGCAGAGTGATAAGGCACTCCTGCACATCGAGGCCGGAGTTCTCGGCCAGTGTCTTTGGCGTGACCAGCATGGCATCGGCAAACGCGCGAATCCCCATCTTTTGCTTTCCGCTGACACTATCAGCGAACCTCATGAGATGGTCGTGCAGAGCAACCTCAAAGGCGCCAGCTCCCGCAATAACAGCTGAGGCATCAAAGGCGTTCTTCACAGCACGCAGTCCATCGCGAATGGCATCTTTAATTTGAGCGATAGTGTGCTCATTTGGCCCTTTAACCAGCAGAGTGCAGCTTTTCCCCTTGGTTGCGTTCTCAACGAAGGTATACTTGTCATCTCCCAAGGTGTATTCCTGGATGAGACCAGCCTCACCAAGAATCTCTGGTGTCAAGTTATCGGTAGCGTTTACCGCCTCACCGCCGCACGCCAGAACCAGGCGCTCCATATTTCGGCGCTTTGCACGGCGAAGGGCAAGAATGCCCTCCTTTGCAAGCATTTCCAGGGCGATAGGATCGATTCCCTTCTGGTTTATCACAACAAAGGTCCGTCCATTCTCTTTAGTACAGACTTTCTTCTTCAGCTCAATGATCTGACGTACGCGGTCGTCAGTCATCTTGCGCTCGGCCTCGACCATGCGGGCCTTCTCTGCGGGATCCTTGTAGTAGAAGCCGGTTGTTAGTTCACTCCGTTCGTACTCAAGTGACACGTTGCAGGTCAGGATGTACGCATTCTCGAGGTACTTCGGCATATCGTTGTTGCGGCCGCCGTGATCAAGAACAATGCCATTGACAAAGCGCGTGTCAGAGCTTAGGCGATGGCGCATATGCATCACCTCCACCATATGCAGATCCACCTCCTTTCCATCTTCACAGATTGCGTAGAGAGCGTCAACCACAGCCTCGGCAAGCTGCTCTGATAAACCTGCATTCACTTTCGTCGTCAGTGCAGTTCGAGCCACATTGGTAAGATACTCACGACGCTCCTCGCTAGGAATGATAATGGTATTACCTTCTAGAAACTTCAGAGCCTCATCGCGGGCCAGGTGGAAACCCTCGGTAATGATGCGCGGGTGCATTCCCTCTTGAATGTGGCGCTCCGACTGCCGCATCATCTCACCAATAGTGAGCACAACACCAGTACTCCCATCGCCGGTGATATCGTCGATCGCTGTTGCTGCTCGCGCGATGAGTGCCGCCGTCGGATGTTGAATCTGCATCTCCCCGAGAAGTGTGTTACCATCTTTGGTGATCTTAATCATACCGGCACCCGACACCAACATCTTCATCGTGCCGCGAGGTCCCAGGTTACTCTTCAGTACCTCTTGCAGACCTCGAGCAGCGATCATATTGATATCGAGCGCGCTCGCCTTGCGGGCCTGTTTGCCGCCAGGATTGATGTAGGCTAAATTGGACATGGCCGTAGGTCGCTATAGGAATTTTTCTTCTTCTCGAACGCTAGCTGTGATTTTGTTTAAGTGCGTCTTTTACCTACTAACTTGCCGATCTCTGCGCCTGCTCGATCTCTGTAAGGATAGTAGTAGTAGATATATAAACTTGGTAACAATTCTTCTTTATATTGAACAACAACACATAAGTTACCCAGAGAAATCGGAATGTAGAGAAAGGGAAAGTCATCTCTAAAAAAAAGATCATTTGCATAACACGTTTACCGATACAGCGGTCCTCGCAAAAACAGAGGGAAAAACGAGTGAATATCGACATTAATCACATCTCTCAAAAAAGAAGTTGTGATCTCCTGATAACTCCTCCGATGACTTCCATCTAATCAAGCTTTTTTCCCCCTTTCAATATATATGTATATATATATATATATATATATATATATGTGTGTGTGTCGAGTACTTTTCCGTTGCTGCGACGCCGTCTTACTACGCCTCCTGCAGAGTGAAGTAACGGCAC
>CM007333.1:594737-609083 GCA_000333855.2 Endotrypanum monterogeii
CGACGTATACGTACCTACTACTACTACTACCGTTCTTTTCCCTTTCCTAACTATATATTATATATATATATATATATATATATATATGTGTGTGTGTCGATGTTTTTTTTGAGGAAAAAATATAAAAAAGAAACGAAAAAAAAATCGAAAGAGGCGAAAAGCCGCGCAGTTTACCAAGTAGGGTCCTTGTTGCCAGTCTTCTTCTTGTCATTCAGCTCGAAGTGCTTCGTGCGCTTGAGAACGATTTGACGGATGCACTTACAGCCAGAGCACTGAAGCTTCAGCACAATCTTCTTGGTAGTTTTCGCCTTCTTGTGGAAGACCGGTTTGGTTTGACCACCATAACCAGACTGCTTGCGGTCGTAACGACGCTTACCGCGAGCAAAAAGGCGGGCCTTGCCGGCCTTGTACTGTACCACCTTGAACGACTTGTGCGCATTGCAGCGCGCGTCGTCGCAGTGCATTACCTTCTTCTTTGGGTAGTTCACCATCTTCGCGACTCTACGGAAAGCGTAGCAGAAAAAATTGCAAAGGGAGGAAATATGTGAGAATTGTGGGTATATATAGTGCCCCCGTTAAAATGTATACGAAACAAAAAAAAACAGGCAAAAGAAAAGGGAAAATTGGTGCAAGGAACAAGAAGTGAACAGCTATATGGTGGAGGCTATGCACCGGTGTGAGAAACCTGTACTTTTTTTTTCTCCGCTTCGACATTCGAAGGAAATACAGGAAGCATTCTTAACATCAGTCAAGAAAAAAAAGTAGCATGTTCACACGTGTACTCTCTTCCCTTGAAGATAAAGGAAAATTCATTGTATTGTTCCCCACTTCTCCTCTTAGGGTTGGCTTCCACTCATCTTCTCAAAAAGGCATCAGCCGCTTCACATAGATATTATATGGGGCATGAATATCTCATTTGTAATACCGACAAGAGAAAAGCGAGCCTAGTGAAATCAAAATCTCTCTCCAGGAAGCCTGTCAGAAAGCATCAAGACGTCAGTTGAAAAGAATGCATTTGTCCTGTTGCTAGAAAAAAAGATATTTCTCTCCTCCTTAGATCCGTGTAGGTGTCACAATAACATGTGGGAAAAGGAGGGTGGAACATTCAGATATTCTGTGGACGAGGATACAGCTGTGTCATTTCGAAAATAACCCCTCTCTTCGCTTGCACGAGCGGCATCAGTACAATCAATGAGAAAACAAACAAATAATAATAATAGTAATAATAATAATAATAATAATAATATCACTCGCCGTACATTCTCTCGAACTCTTTGGATTTTTCCATGCATTGAATCATAGCTTCAATAACAGCTGACCGCAGTCCACCTTTCTCCAGATAACGCACTGCTTCAATGGTTGTGCCGGCAGGAGAACAAACCATGTCTTTCAAGGCACCCGGTATTTTCCCGCTTTCCTGGAGCATTTTGGCGGCACCCAGAACAGCCTGAGCAGCCATATCGTAGGCGAGTGCACGAGGAAGCCCACCTTGAACAGCACCGTCGCTCAGCGCCTCCAGAAACATAAAGACGTAAGCGGGAGAAGATCCAGCTACACCCACAACACCATGGATTGCGGACTCCGCTACAACGTACGCCTTTCCGACCGCACTGAAAAGCTCAACAACAGCTGCCTCGTCCTCTGGTGTCACAGCAGAGTTACCACTTACGGATGACACTCCCTCACCAACGAAAGAGGGCACATTCGGCATAACACGCACCACCTTTGTCTTTGGCGGGCAGTGATTCTCGATCGTTGCAATAGGCACTCCTGCTGCGACAGAAATGACCAGCTTGGATGGAGTAATTTTGTCTCGGATACTATCGAGCACGATTGTGACGCCATAAGGTTTTACACCAACTACGATAATATCCGACTTCTCTGCCAGCTCTGTGGCGGTAACAGTATTTACTTGATAAAGAGATGCGAGGCGAGCACTTGTAGCTTTGGTTCGATTGCACACAAACGTATTCTCAGGTGCGATCACGTTTGCTTTAAGGAGTCCCGACATGATGCACTCAGCCATGTTGCCGCATCCAAGAAACCCAATCTTCAGCTTCGTCATCGTTTCTTTGTTTTTCTGTATTTTTGAAAAAAATGGGGCCTTCTTTTCAAAAAAAGATAAATGTCAGTAAGCAAACGTTAGTATTTTTTTCGATACTTGTGTCAGATTTGCTCGTTTGTGATCAAAAAAAAGAAAAAAAAAAGGCAGCAGAGAAACATAGCGTGAAACAGTTCACATCCTCTCCCACACGCGACGTGCAGGTTATCATACAAGTGCCCGTTCTCGAGTTTTTTTTACCGAATATGGAATATGAGGACTGCAAGGAGGGCAATAATGTCTCGCCGCCACACCACTTTCACATTTCTTTGCCGAGCTCAGCAGTTTTCGTTACGCCCAAGTACCACGAACATAAAAATAGACAGGAAACTCATCATGTTGGGTACTAGAGGTAAAAAAAAACAAATGGGTACTTGCTCGTTGCAGCAGCAGGTGCAGGTGAGAAACGTTGGGTACCAATAGAGGTTCATCATGAAGATGATAAACACCTAAAACCGAAAGCAGTTAAAGTAAGAGGTCTGTGTCCTACCAACTCCACGAAAAACAAAAGATACCAAACAGTAACCTCAAAAGAGGCGCTGATATCCATTGTTAATCCAACAAAGTTAGGATACCTACATGCAGCAAGAAAAGGAAAACTTGAACAGGCCAACTGTACATTCGCTCACTCTCACTCAAAATGGATGGCCGACAAAGGTTGGCACGACTTTCGTCACACTTCTCTCAGTGATGCAGGGAGGGGGGAGCTTGCTGAAGAAAAAAACACTATTACTTTCGGCCACATTTTTTCCTTTACGTCAAGTGTGCATTAACCCCCCCCCCCTCCGCAAGTAGCCAGGACCACTCAAAGGTTCTTGAATAATTTTGGGCCCTTCTCACAACATTACGCTACGAATATCCCGTGCTGCGTTCCCCCCCCCCACTTCACGGGACAATACACTGGCCCCCACAGTACCACGCACTACACCGCTCTAGTACACACGTTCGTGGGGTATTTCTGACGAGATGAACTACAATAATCTAGTGAGCGACCTATTGTGCAACTGTACTGATCACTAGACTTCCCTCATCATCCGCCAGCACTATTTCCCGACGTGTAAATCTCTAACAACCCCGATGTCCATTTTTAACTCCCTGATGCACAGATCTCACCTCCGACTCTACAGCAAGACACACGACCAATTTAGGAGAGCAGAAAAAAGGTAGGAGCGTGCGACAAGAAAAGCCTGATGTACCGCCGTTTGTGTTAAAAACTGTTTCCTCAAAACAATAATCTGCTTGCGCATTGAACTATACCCGTTTCCTGTTCATCAACATGACGCGTCGTGAACACTGATAAGGGACAGAGAAACATTGGAGCCCTTTTCTTTCACGAAAGTGCCTAAAGTCTCTCCGGAGACTGGAGATAGATAAACTGAACCAATTCATATTTGTGTCTACGCCATTGTTCTTGTATCTTAATAATAACACGAGAAGCATCATATAGCATAATTTTTTAAATATCCGACAATCACCTATCTCAATTTGTAGATAATATATATTTCCAGACCTCATCGCTGTATAGCTTATCTCCTCAACTCCGCTTCTTCTCACATAATCAGAATTACTCTAAGAAAATTCCAGTCAATGCTGCCGACAAGCATTTTCCTCATTTCTATCGTCATTGCCGAGGGGTTTGAATATTTTTCCGCTGCTCCTGGAGGTGTAAAAATTATACGAATTTCCTATGTACTTTTTCTTCATGCATTATTCTTTGAACATTGCCATCCACATGTCCAAACTCCTTATTTTTCAAAATCCCATTTTTATTTTCGACACAAACCTTTGACACCCGAGAGCTGTTTTCAGGAAAGACATCTTTCTTATTTCTTGTATCAACAAAGAAAAATATTTAAATCACTTCACTCCTCAGCGAACGTCAATTTCATACACAATTTTCAATTTTGTTTTTATCAGTGTAAATCACCAGAATGTTCCAGGTACACGAAAATGTGCATTTGGAGACGCTGTCGAAAACATCCTCCAAACACATCAGCGAAACTCGTCGATTTGGTCTTTTGGTGCTTGGCCTTTTCGGCATGATTTGCGGGTCCTTCGGCAGCTACACTTTCAATCTTGTCTCAGGCTCTTTACAGAGCCGATACTCACTCACTCAGCGTGACTTAAGCACTATCACTACAACAGGTACTGTGATTGGCTATGTGATGCTTCCGTATTCTTTTCTCTACGATTACGTAGGCCCACTACCCATTGCTGTTTTATCTTCAGTTGTTTTTCCCCTCGGTGCCCTGCTCGTGGCTTTGTGCTTCCAGGGAGTCATTGTTGGTGATGTTGTCAAACTGAGTGTCTTTTATTCTTTCATGAATGTGGGCACCTCTTTTTTTGACCTCTCCAGCTGCATGACAATTTTGAGCTACTTTCCCGCAAATCGAGGCGCCGTCGTGGCGCTTCTAAAAACCTTCATTGGTCTTGGTTCTGCAATAGTAGGCTCAATGTTTCAGGGGTTTTTCAATGCCGACGCGCAACCGTTTTTCTACTTCTTGATGGCATGGGCGTTCATAGTCGGAGTCTTGGGTACCATCTTCATGCGCCTCCCAGACTATCATCTTACCGGTTACCAGGAAACCCACTTATCAGAAGAGGAGAAGTCTCAGCGGCTCTCATCTAAGGCGGTGTACCTGAAGCAGCAACCTCCCATGTGGCGCTTTTACTACGGTTTCATCCTTATGATAGCTCTCATCATCTTCTTGCCACTAACCACAGCGCTGGTGGATTACTTGCACCTTGGACGTAAGGAAAAGCTGGTGTTTTCCGCTATTGCGACAATCCTCACTGCTGCTTTTCTTGTTATCGCTACACCTGGCTGGGTGTTTCGGTGCGGTTCACGAAACTCGCGGGATGAAGAGCCAATCAATACGAACCATCCTACCATGGAGATGTCGAGCGGAAACTTCGACGAGATGGAGAAGCCTGCACCTTTGGCTGCCGGTGCAATCGCTGAAGAGTTCGACATGGAAGTGGATTACATTGCACCACAGTATCAGACACCCTTTCTCCAGAATCTTCTTTCTGTAAATCTCTGGGCACTATGGTGGACTTCCTTCTGCATTGTCGGTGCAGAGGGAGTCATTATGAATAACGCTGCCTTCATCTTTGGTGCGTTGGCTGGAGAGCAAACCTCAGATTCTACCCGTACTCTTCTCACGGTGCTCAGCGGTGTCGGCAGTGCTACGGGGCGGCTTTTGATGTCGTACTTTGAAGCCTGGTCGCAGAAGCGTCCGGCAGAAAAGCGCATTCCACTGACACTTTCCCTGTTCATTCCCACCACGTCGATCATCGTGACAATCATACTTTTCCTCACACTGCCTAAGCAGGTACTCCCCCTGCCCTACGTTGTTGCAGCAGTCGGTAACGGGTTCCTCGCTGCGACCACAATCCTTGTCACGCGTACCATCTATGCCAGAGATCCTGCGAAACACTACCACTTCTGTTTTCTCGCCACAGCAGTCTCATCGATTGCTCTCAACCGTTTCCTTTATGGTGAGTGGTATACAGTGCAGGCAGAGAAGCTGGGTAATTCTCTTCTCTGCACAAGCCGCCAGTGTGTTCAGATGCCGCTCTTGGTTCTGCTTGGATTGGCATGCAGTGCATTTTTGTCCAATATCGTCGTTCATTTCACATACCGCAGTTACAGTCAACGAATTCTCGCTGAGCGCCGCCGATTGCGCGGCGAGAACTCGCAGAGCGACGACTTGCTGGTGGAAGAAGCAAGGTTGTGAATGCCATCATGTCTTCATACCTTTTCAAATCCGTGGTGGGGAAAAGTTTAAAAAATGTGTAATGCATTTTTTATTTGAGAATGCCCGTAATGCTCTTGTGTTCATAAGAACATCGGCTGCTGTGTCGCCCGATTCAAGACAACAGGCTTCTCATTTTGGTGTTTCTTTTTAGTACACCGGATCTATCATAATAGGAAACAGCCTATAGGTTCTTCTCCATTTTTTTGCTTTCTGGGATCACATACACCTACCTACGTGACTCCTCCACAACCGCTCTTGGTATGTGGAGGTAGATCCCCTGGTTGATGTGTTCCATACGTTGTTTTCCATGTTTTCGTTTCTTTTTCCCACGTTCTCTTGTAGTTTTATTTAGAGAGATTGACTGAGAACCCAGGCACGTACATTACTTTCTCTTTTCATACGTTTCTCATGCACTGTTTTTTACGATTGCCCTTGGCATAAGCCTTCTCTTTTCGACTCTCATTCGCTTTCTGTGTTTCTTTCATTTCGTTTCGATTTCAGTGACAAAAAAAAAAAATAGTTGTTGGTCATTCAACACGTTCGCAATGAGCAACACAAACATCCTTCCAAGAAGCTTCACCGTGCATAAGCACACACTCATTTTGTCTAGAAGCACGAGGAACACTATATGGTTGAGGGCTTTTCTTTCTTGGGATTATGTAGCCGTCACCTTTGATGTTGGTTCTTGTTGCAGTGTAGTTTTACACGGGATAAATCCATGCGATTTTTTTTTGATTTCTGTTTCTATCGACACTCTTTTTGCGTGTGCAAGAAGAGTTCCGATGTGAAGCAATATATGAGATTTTTTTCCATCATTCTTCATTCATTATTGTTATTGTTTCGTGTTTTTGTTTGTGTGTGTTCTATGTAATCGGGTTATGGTGTGGGTTGAGTAAGTAAAAATTTGTGGCAATTGCAGAGTGATTTTTCTCTTTCTGCTCGTACTTCTCAACAAGGGCCTTCGAAAAGACGTTACAGAGTACAAACGTGAAGATACCCCCCCCACCGCAGTACCAAATGGAGGCAGTTACAGCCTTAGAATCAGGGCATATCATAAATCACGAGTGGGCCTCCCATACGGTGACTTATTTCGCTCTCCTGAAATGCGCCACGAGAGGTTGCAGTTGCTTGAGCACTACGCCTTCCTCGAGGGCTACTTAAAAAAAAAAATTCAGACAAGAGCTATTATTTGCAATGAAGGTGTTTTCATGTCGATTCTCTTTTAATTTAGCTTATTTTTCTCAAGCACCCGGAAAAAAAGTATATATATATATATATATATATGCATTTATCATTCAGCTCCCAAGAACAAAAAATAAAAGCTCATGTAATTTTCAGGAGTGGCCGCTAGCGGATTGGGAAAAACACAAATGGTAACTCTTTCTTCTTGCTGGAGGGGGTAGAATACATGCTAATACCTCCGTATGTGAAGAGGAGTTCAGAACACTGCCGTTTATCCCGTTATCACAGTGCGACGGCTGCTTTTTAACCTTGCCTCAAGCACTTCTTTTTCAAGTTCTTGTAGAACGTGCCTGGAGAATGAGAATCAAGAACCACTTGAGTATGATCAACACATCTTTTCTCTTTTTCTCTGCACCCTGTACGTCGCATATCTATTTTTACCTTTTCTTCTTTGTTGTACTTACAGTGCGCACGTCGGGCATGATGAACAGGTGGACGACAGAGCTGCGAAGGGCCCACAAATGGCTCTTGGCTGACGACACATATCGGTGTAGTGAAATAAAAACTCAGCGCCTTCTTGGTCAACTAGAGGGTGATGCTATTCTCGAGATGCTGAAGTTTGCACCTGGCGCTTCGCGTATCACGCTTGCTGCTGTGAGTCCAAAGGTTCGTTTGTTTGCCGAGCTACTGGAGTCGCCACTGCCCACAAATATTCGCCTTCTCTTGGACGAGGCTACTGTGATGCACGAGCTGGTCTTGGAGACCATCGATCCTTCATCTTCTCAACCCTTGGATACAGTTGCCTGGTGGGTTGAGAAATGTGGCATACCTCTCTCGATTCGAGGCAGCGAGGTAGCCTTGAAGCTACTCTCTTCACCTCGTCTTGGGCCGATGATAAGAGGTGTTACTCTTTCGGTTCTTGTGCGTGCCTGCCCAATCCCCACCGATGTGGTGCTTCACCTCGAGCGCATCGACATGTGTGGCGAAGCTTTCGCTTCTCTTACTGTAAGCCCCTCTCAAATGGCGCAGCTTAGAGAACTGCACGTTTCTCGCTGCACAAGCGCAGCATTTTTAAATCTCTGCCAGCTTGGTGGCCTTATAACACTGAGCATCGAGTCGCAGAATGGTGCACTAGCATCAAGTATTGCTAGCGCTGATCAGAACTCTCAACATAGCCTTGATGGAATAGGCGAGATAGACATGAGCCTGTTGGCTTCTGCTAGCATTCTGCAGCATCTCAACTTGGGCGGCAATGGCCTATCCCTAGTAACTGGCTTCGACTCTTGCAAATCGCTCGAAACCATTGCTGTGGTGAACTGTATGCATTTAGTTTCCTTGTCGTCACTTTCCCACGCTGTTCATTTGAGGAGCATCTCTCTTTCTTGGTGTGGCGTGCGTGATTTGGAAGGACTCGCCGCCTGTCCCTGCCTCGAACGAATTAGTATTGACACGTGCACGGCGATAAATAGTTTCGCTGCTTTGGCAGGAGCGCCGCAATTGCGGGAGGTTAATGTGTTCTGCAGCGGTATCCAGGACATCAGCGGACTAGCATCATGCTCCTGCCTCGAAATACTCCGTATGCCAGGTTGTCGGCTTCTAAGGGATTTGTCCCCCTTAGCTGGTGCCCCGCGTCTTCGCATTATCGATGCATCTTTCAGTGCAGTCAACAACCTTCGCGGCTTGGGCGAGTGCCCCTCCCTAGAAGTGCTGCGCCTAGACGCGTGTGTTACTCTCCACGACTTGAATCCACTAGCTGACGCTCCGCGCCTCAAGTGTGTCTTTGTCGAAGGGCTCAGTCACGCAGCGCTCTTATACCCGCCCAGTCTCGTCCCAAAGATCTTTCCTGCTGCAGCAGATTGAAACATTCAGTGGGTGCGCAGAAGATAGACTCGAGACTGGTAGGTTCTCTTGCACTCGTTGAGGCGTCTGAAGAAGGCTGCCACATGAGGGGTGGATATAAGAAATACGCATTTACTTATCATTTTCGGCGCATCCGCTAGGACGCTACCAAATACGCCCCGTTGCGTTTAATGTCCAGCCTTACACGTTTATTGATGTAATCAAATCACGAAGGTTAGTTTAACATGTCAGCTGCATCAGTGCAGTAATCAAAGGGTGCGGTGTGCTTGGCTTTTTTTTGTTCAGTTTTCTTTCTTGTGCTGTGTGTGCCTAGCTACCCACACGACAGTAGCGGGCCCACCCTAGGAACGTTAGCATTAACGGGGACGGTGTACTCGCAAAATCGCGTTCGCACAAACAACATGACATCTACTCCTTTTGATCAGCACTACACACATACCTACTCGTATACATGCCCGATTGAGGTCATTCTGCACCTGCATCACCCCTGGGTTGCCAAGGTACTCTGCCGCTCGTTACCTGCTTTTTCTGTGGAAGCTCCCCTCTCCCCAAGATATGGTGGATATTCACTTCCCTAATATATTCTCAGAGCAATATTCTCTGAAGGCACTAATCTACCTTGAGGTTGGTTAGGTGTCTACGGCCGCAAGCGCTTCGTCTTGTTAGCACCCACTTTGCGCAATATTTGCTCCAAGTTTTTACAGTGCAGGGGGTAGACCTTTTTTTTTCTCAGAATAACCACCTATCGTTGAGTGCAGCTCGTCTGGTTTGGCGTAGCATGGATTTGTTCCAAGTACCTTTTCTTCTGCAGAGGCTTTTTTCTTCTTGGTCGAAAACCAGGGGACCTTGCAGCACCCACATCCTTCAATGCGCTTCGCACTCCTTTCAGCTCCCCCCCCCCCCCCAAATCCAACGGCTGATCCTTCGTTCATTTCGTCACTTTTCTCTCTCCCTGACCCTTTCTTATCATCTCGCTATACATCACGTAGGGTTCTCGCCAATTTGACAACGATGGGTCTCCTTTTGCAGCCTACAGCCGGTATCGTAAGAGACCAACTTTGCCAATATCATTGAATCTGGACTGCTGTATGGTTACTGTCCGTTGCTGAGCTCAGCTCACGCTAGGAAAGCGAACATGTAGTTTAGCTCGGTGTGTGGAGCATTCCCGCTGGGTCCGGCAGTTGTTGACCTTGCGGCGGGGTCTGCAGCGATTGTGGGATTGTGTCCCCTTGTTATCATGACAACTGTGTGTGCGTGTGGTGTGTATTTGCACCCCTTACGAGGTCAAAACCTGCATCTGGTTGCGCAGTGGTGTGGTTACCGTGGCTATTGCGGTTGTTTGACTCCATGCCGAGGATCTTACGAAACCTCTGCTCCAGAATATTGTTGCGGCATCGTCGTATCTCCGGCCACAAGTGTTTGCGCCATGCCGTCTTAGGAAAAAGCTTTAGGGTGCTCTGGCTGACGCAATGGCTGGTATTCGACGGAAGGTGGCCGTGCTGATATGGCTGCGATCCTGTTCGATGGCGAAGTTTCCGCTACCCCTCTTTAGCACCAGGCACCCCTGCAGCTTGCAGGAGCACTGCCAGAGCGTAAGGGGCTGTTCTAGAATGGAGGGCGATAGATGGTTGGGGGTTCGGATCAAGTTTTGTCAAGACAAACTGTCGCTGTAGGGCGCGCACTGTAGGTTGGGACACCTTTTGAACCACTACTTCTTTCACTTTTCTGCACGGGCTTCCGCTGTGGCGGTGGCGCTGCTTCCTGGCCCCGTGGGGAGGGGTTGCCCTTGCTAAAAAAAGGGGAGAATGCGTATGGGGTGATAAAAAGTACAAGCGACTTTTAAATACGGTTTCTTATCTATTAGCAAACTGCGAACGTTACGCAAAAAAAAAAACCTTGAATATAGCCTTTCTGTGTACACAGAGGGTGGTCTTTCCGTGATGTTGGGCCAAGAAAGGGTGCAGCTGAGGTAATGCATCCGTACAACATGACAAGGTTTCTACTAGTGTGTGTATCTGTGGAGGTTTTTCCAGGCCAACACTCGACTGACCAGGGGAGTGAAAGCGGTGTTTTAGTGGTACGTAAATGCCGCAAAGTACAGGTGAGGGCAGCATTCTCAGTGCACCGAGCGAGATGGACCCTTGTGTTATTTCGACGTCGCTTGATTCAGTTGCATGACCATCTTATTTTCGGAATCAAACAGTTTCTTTACTATCGATTATGCAGCGCGGCTGTTGCCCCACTCGACTTCTACGCTCCGCGTGAAAAAAAAAAAAGAATCGATCTCAAAACAGTAAAGGGTCCACACGTTCTTTTTTCATTGTCACCACAGGTAAGCATATATAGCTGTATTACATGTTCGTAATTGTTGCATGACCGCCATTTCTTTATATTTCTTCTCGGCTTCACGCGTAGTTTGTGAGCATGTATGATTTTTACTGTTGATGCTTTCCAAAAAGTACCATTTTCAACCCTGGCATCTGTGATAAAGGTGTTGCCGTGTGTGTTCGGATCGTGTTGTTGTCTTTTTGGAAATTTTTATTTCTCTGCTCTCTTTTCTTCACATTCATGCGAAATGGCTCTCAAAACAAAGCGAGAGGGCAGGTGTGTCTGCTCTGAAAAAGCTACCCCACCTGATGTTGCCCTTTTTTTTTCTTTCCCTGCAGTCCTTTCTTGTCGTCTGCTACAGTATGGTTTCATTGGCGACGTATGAAACACGAAGGCAATCGAATGGTACTTGACCATCTCGGATGGACGTGCCGCGGGGTAAGGCGGGGCGGTGGGTGGCGGGGTCGGGTCTGGGGGAGGGATATTGCCTAATACTTGAATCGGTGCTCTGCTCTGCGTGAGAATGAATTGTAAGGGAGTGGGTGTTTCTCGGATGCTCATTTATCGATACTACCTCTGACGTGTTTGGCCGGAGGCGGCTGGTGGACCTCATCCGCGGTTTTCCCCGGTAGGAGAGTCCGGGTGCCATCTTGATCCCCCTGGGTTCCTGAGCTGGGAAATCCGCACCCGGACTGATTGACGTGAAGAAATAGGTTCGAGAGGGATACACGAAGTACGCAACCGCTTTGTGGAACCCTTTTTATGCCACAGTTGAAGAGGTTGGACCGGTCACGGTCTTGGTGCCCGAACCGGGGTGAACCAGTGACTAGCGACGTGTGACTGCGTGGGTGGCCTGATGTTTCCAGGTGTGGGAATCATGATCCCAAGTCGGAAAATATGCGCTCCTATGATTCGTCTGTGTCTGGTACGGATTCTTACTTCCCATCTGTTCTTTATATCATTTCTTAATCTTTGTGAATGAAATAATTACACTAAGTGGAGTTTATGTACTCCTCGGCGCAAAAGTAACTACGTAACCTTAAACGTTTTTCTCGGCACATACTGCAGAGATAAAACGCCAAAAAAAACTCACCTATTCCCTCTACCGAATCATCCACATCAGAAATGTCCAACCAACAAAAACGCCTCACAGAGGAAAAACTCAATAACACTCGCAACCCTTAGCTGAACTACAAAGCAATCCGTCTCTCGGTGGGCATCACAAAAAAAAAGCTATTTGGAAGGAGGTATGGGCACACGCGAACTTCTTGAGATGAGGATTGCCATGGCGGAGACTCTCATGGAAGTAACCATGGCAGATCGAACCCCGACGACAAACATCAAGAAGGAAATGATGGGTGCTCGAAATATATTTGCGGATAAATTGATACAGAGGTGCTTAGCAACAGAAGAGAAATACAAACCAGTCAAGGCGCGGATCCGCGCGGCGAAGGAGCCATTTAAGGGGCTAAAAACCCAATTTGTGGCAGCGATAAAAACGAGGCAAGTCTCACCAAGTATGGCAATCTCCGCGGCGATTTTGCTCGGCCTTTCCGATGAAGAGGACCAACTGATGAGCGGCGACGAGGGAATCGCGTTCTGTTTTCATACAATTTTCGAAGAATCGAAGACGTCGGGTTTGCAACATCACAAAATGCATCTGGCGGGCACAATCGAGGAAGAAATGCAGCAAGTGCGCAAACTTATGACACGACTAGAGACGCTTGTTCTCCCAGCAATGGAGCGGTTGGCACACCTCAAGCAGATCATGATCGAGGAGGTACATGCACAAACGAATGGAACCAGAGAAGCTATCAACGGAAGAGGGGTGCGAATAAAAAGTTTGCAGTGAATGTTTTGACAACCGCAGCCGGGTGATGGTGGTTTTCTGGAGGGCTGGCCGGTATACGAACGTATTCTTGGAGAGGACATTGCACGTGTTGAAGCGCTGCATTTGATCAGTTGGGAGGAGTCCACTGCACATTTGCATGAAAAGATAAACGAGAAGATCTTTCTCAATGCAAAGTATCGGGCGACAGTTCAAAAGATCGTAATTAATCACATCTCCTCCCGCTATATCACTTCTCACCGCACAGAAAACTCGGCAGGATACACTGGACGGGGCGCGGGGTCCCGAAGTTGCTACTGGGAAGGTGCCGCAGACAACGTTCGTGATCTTTATAGCGGAGGGGAAGTGCAGGACGAGTCAAAAAAACTAACGTGCGACGGGGCCACAGACGACCTTTTGCAGGGGGATGCCGCGCACAACCAAAAAAAAAAAATATATTTGGTGTCGCAGAATCTTTTGCACACGAAATGTGGGGCGGTGATTTGCGGGAAGGAAAAGCATCGAATGTCGATCTCGATGCAATCTACAACGCATACCTCCCAAAGAAACTGATCGTTCCGTCAGACATCAAGGTGCACCTTGATTGGAAGCGCGCGCAGGAGCTCAGGGTAAAGGTATACCGTCACGCCGAGATTTATTTTCAAATATTCATCGTGATACATTGGATCGCTGGATTTTCGGAGAGAAGCAAAAGGGACGCAACAGGCACCCAGCTGAGCATTTACGACTCGGCACCCTCTCCCATAGTTAAAGACAAACTGCGCAAACATTTTCATATGGTTTGGCCGGCTCTGCGTTTGGGGAAGGAATTTCGACCCCGTCAGGAACGCTATAGCGACGACTGCGGTTTGTATATGTCCGCGGTATTTTTCGGCAGTCAGCTCGACATACAAATTGACCATTGCCACGATATGGCGAAGTGCATGCGGCGTCGCGATATCATTCACCACGCGAATAATTCCTTCGAAAATGTGAGGAAAATTCTGATGCAGCACCCGGTGTAACAGAAGGATTTCTTTTACGACGAGTTCGTGCACGCACCGTACGTGAGAAAAAATAGATGTACACCGACAGAGGGACAGTCTCCATGTCGGTGAAGGCGAGCGGCGCACAACGAAATCCACAAACCCGAAATACGATTCTAATCGCACAAACAAGACGCGAGTACGTACTCCGAAACCACCACCTAGAAAAAAAAAAAAGAGGGAGCGGTGCGAAAACGTATGAATCGAGTTTAGCTCGCAAAGCGCGCCTCACAGATGCTT
>CM007334.1:0-47306 GCA_000333855.2 Endotrypanum monterogeii
CTGCTGGCACCACCTTAGGCAAAAAATGGGAGGATTTGCAATACTGGAGTGCTTCACTGCGATGCTGGCACTACCATGGGCAAGAAATGGGAGGATTTGCAATACTGGAGTGCTTCACTGCGATGCTGGCACTACCATGGGCAAGAAATGGGAGGATTTGCAATACTGGAGTGCTTCACTGCGATGCTGGCACTACCATGGGCAAGAAATGGGAGGATTTGCATACTGGAGTGCTTCACCGCGATGCTGGCACCACCATGGGCAACAAATGGGACGATTTGCATACTGGAGTGCTTCACTGGGATGCTGGCACTACCATGGGCAACAAATGGGAGGATTTGCATACTGGAGTGCTTCACCGCGATGCTGGCACCACCATGGGCAAAAAATGGGAGGATTTGCATACTGGAGTGCCTCACCGAGATGCTGGCACCACCATGGGCAACAAATGGGAGGATTTGCAATACTGGAGTGCTTCACCGCGATGCTGGCACTACTATAGGCAACACATGCGACGATTTGCATACTGGAGTGCCTCACTGGGATGCTGGCACTACCATGGGCAACCAATGGGAGGATTTGCAATACTGGACTGCTCCACTGGGATGCTGGCACTACTATAGGCAACACATGCGACGATTTGCATACTGGAGTGCTTCACTGGGATGCTGGCACTACCATGGGCAACAAATGGGAGGATTTGCAATACTGGAGTGCTTCACTGGGATGCTGGCACCACCATGGGCAACAAATCGGAGGATTTGCCATACTGGAGTGCTCCACTGGGATGCTGGCACCACCATGGGCAACAAATGGGACGATTTGCCATACTGGACTGTTTTACTGCTTTAGTGGTGCCGCAAAGCTGACTAAGGTGAGGATAGTTAGTTAGTTGGGGAGAGGGCATTGTTGATCGTAGGGAGAGGTGGGGTGGCAAGAGTTCTGAAATAAAATTGTTACCGTTTTGTTCATGGTAGTGTGCGTTGGGATCGGGTTTCGTGGGGAATTCGGCGGGGTGGTTTGTGTGTGTGGGGGGGGTTCGTTTTGAATGAATGGTCTGCTTGAGGCGGTTGTTTCTTCATTATGTGGGCAATCGTGTACCAGGGGTGCGTTAGAAGGATCTGGTAGGGGTGGAAACTGGAGACTTTTTGTTGTGTTTTCTGAAACTAGCCACGAGAGGGTATTTTCGCTGGCGGCGGGAAAAAGGTGCGGGGCCGTGGGTGGGGGCTGGGGCTTTGCCGCTGGCTTGGATGAGACGATGATGGGGTCTTCGACGGGAGATTGCAAATATGAAGGAAATTCCAAGAGATCCAAAGGAGGTTGGCACAATGGAATCCATTAATGACCGTTTTTCTTCGTTTGCTTGGATGCGAGGCTTGGCCGATCCCATCCCTCACGTCGGCGCGGTCGGGCGCCGAAATTTGTACCCCATAGCGTTTTTCATGACCATATCCAACAATGAAAAGGTTGTGGCCGAAGGTCCTCGTTTGGTTGACATCAGGTTTCACTGTGTATGCCTTAAAGACAGTAAATATTTGTAGTTTTCCGGTGTTTTTTCCTGGATCGACCGTCGGTGAAAAAAGCTACATCAGTGGAGGGGATGTAAAAAGCGTTCTTGAAAACACATGTGCTGTGAAGTTGTCATTGCTATGGGCCGAGGAAGGAGAGGAATACCACCACCAAAGGCACATTTACCCGCCAGAAAGAAAAAAAAACACCCACGGGATTAAAGAAGTCCCCCCCCGAAGCATCAAGGAGAATAAAAGATGGCATGCCCGCTGGAAGTCGCACTGGTACTAGCCAGGCCGCTTTTGTCGAAGGTGCTAACGCGCAGGCTGCGATAGGGATTTTACCCATCGACCCGACAAACACGACAGCGGTGTTCGATGTTTATCAACAACCGGAATAAACTCACCCCACCTTGTTGAACCGAAAGACGGTGCTTGGGAACCGCACGGCGCAGGGCTACCCGCTCACCGCAGCCGAAAAAACTGATCTATGGAAGGGGGTCCGTTTTTCTGCCAGGCCCCTGTCCTACACCCCCTGCACCGGTAGTCTCTCGGATTCTTCTGTTTCGCAGACGGCCAAATCCACTGCACCAACAACGCGGTTAGCAACGAAAAGGCCCTCTACCCCACCTGCACCCAATGCGATAGATACCCCCGGCGGGGCAAGGAATACCTGAGCCCAAAATCAGAAAACATATTCACATCACCCCGCCCCCTGAAATCTCCATTCATCCCCTCCTGGTATCAACAACTGTATCCTCTCAGCTTGAAAAATGCCACCAGCATCTCTGAGAAGAGAAACCCCCCAACCAGAGACCGCCCCCACCCGCCTACGAAACCCTCGGGCGCCAAAAATAGGTGTTTCTTTTCTGTTGTTCGGACGGGGGGGGGGGGGGTGCTCAAGCCAATATTAAATTTGGCGGTCCACTAAAACGATGAAAGGGATGTGGCAAACATCACACCTCCCTGGAAGTCGTTTCATCCACTAGGCGTCGGCGGCGCATCCGATCTAATCTGAAAAAAAAAGGCATTGAGCAACGGGCGCTTGGAAAAAAGAACCGCCGCACATACCAGACACCTAAATTAGACACCAGTACTCAAGTAAGTTCCCGGAGATTACGCAGTATTAGCCGCACCGCCCCCCCCCCGCAGGCACCCACCGCGACTGACTTTTCCAAAAGAAAGCTCCAAAGAAAAAACGCCAAAACCTCGGTGATATTAGCCCCACCCGGCTCAAAGAAATACGCCGAGCCCAGGCCGCAATCCCGGAGCGACGAAAACCCCACCAGCACACTATTTGAAATTAGTTGAGAACACCCACCGGCTGCAGCAGCAGAAAAAAACATTCTCCCTTCGGCCCCCTTGCGCTCACAGATAAAATAAAAGAAGCTGTCTCGCGGCCCAATCCCTGTATGAAAGACCGTTTGTCTTGGTGCCTAAAATTTAAAAAAAGAGGCACAAGCCCCCCTCCAAAGAAAAAACGAAACATCTTTGTCTACACCGGAGGATTTTATTGAATCCCGAACCACTTTTTATCCCCACAAGCCCGCACCTATGACAGGCCATCTGTGGCAATCACGAGAGTAGGGTGGGACGGCTTCATCGGAAGGTTTTGTTGGTCCCGTCGTGCCGTTATATTCGCGAGGTGCCACGGCCGTCGTCATTGCGTGCGACCCCCTGGATCCGTTCAAAACCAAAAAAAAAAAAGAACAACAGGCACCATGACGGCTCCGCAGCGAAATAGCACAGGCGGAGGTGCTTTAGCCCGGGGGAGATCCACAAAGGCGCACCATGCAGAAAAGCAACATGGCCACTTCGAAGATCACGCAAAAATTCAGCAGAGGATAAAGATAAGCTCCCCCCGAAAAGCCGACCGGCGGCAAAGCCCCAAACAGCAGCACCCCAGGGACCCCAACGAGCGCCACAGCAAATGACCGAAACCGAAAGAAGGAGGAGACCCACAACCACGAATCCGCCGGGCCCAACCAACATACCAAATATAGTGAGAACGATCATGCAGACACGGAAGAACCCAATTCTTGGAATCAAAGGCGTAACAAAGCCACCGCCAAATGAAAAACCTGGCCATTGCAAATCCAAGAGGTATATGATTCCCGCTTCTAAATGCATTTCTTGGTATCCTTGTTTCTGCGGATGTTGCAGTTTTTTGATTTCTTTCAGTTCATAGAGCAGAGCCAAGGTCAAAAAAAAAATTGTGAATGATGTGGATGTTGGGGAGAAGCGGAAGTATTAGAGAAGTACCTCTTCGCCCCCCCCCCCCGCCACACACACACAAAAAAAAAGTAAAACAACAATTTTCGGACATACGGCGAAACGAACGCCCTACCAATGGAACCCGCGATGGCAAATTCGAAAAGATCGCTGGCATAGACTAATGGGAAACAGCCGTTAGCCGAAGAGAAACAAATTGTGGTTATGGGAAAACAAAGATTCCATAACTGCACCAAATGCGCGTTCGGCATGGAACGGCTCATTTCCCTGAGGCAAACCTGCAAAAAAAAAACCTCATGGTCTTTATAGATAACCGTAAATAAATCCACTGCCAGGTAGCCGGCTATATTATCACAACATCTCGATAAAAGGTTGCAACGGCATTGGGCGGCATGCCTTTCAGCACCCACGGCAATATGGGTTGGAGCGGCCCTAGCACGCCCCACCCCGCGACGGGGGCGCCATTCATCACACCATCCCCGCGCAGGTTTTGGTGGCGGATACCAAAGACCCGGGACATCAAAAAGGTACCGAGATTCCTTTTAGTGAAACAGCTTTCCTTATAGGTGTTAAGGAAGTGAAAAACAAGAAAACGGCGAAGATAAAACAAGAGACGCGGTACGCAGGACACGCGCACAACCACAAAGAAAAATCGCCCAAAGGGACAGCCCTCTGAATAAAACAGTCGAAATCAATTAAAATCTCCCTCATAACAAATGTGAGTATATGAGACTCGCTGTTCCCGATTGCGGTGACAAAAAGGATTTTATTCATCACCAGCCACGAAAACACGCCTCCTAAGCTTGAGGGCCAAAGAAAACGAGACCGATGCACACCTGGACGCTGCCAACCGATATCAGCAAACAAAATCTTCAGCGAGCAAGTTAACGATTAGGAGGGGTAAAAACCTATTCAACACCAGCTCAATACGCCCAATACGTTGCACATAAAACCGATTTCACCGAAAAGTAAAAAAAGCATTTAAAAGGACTCAAGATGACCTCGGGCAGGCCGACCGCAAGTATACACATGTAGTGTTTAGAAATACGCAGCGCGTCGCAAAAAAAAAAAAATGTGTTCTCTGGAAGACTGTTAACTCTACGGTGTGACGAGGGTGCGTTTCTTCAAGTAGAAAAAACTATATACGGGGGGTCGGCGTTGCCCTGGCCCCGCCGGGTGGAACCAGCGCGGGCAGGGACCCCCCACCCCACCCCCCAAGAAACCAGAAGCAGCCCAGGGAACAACCCCGAAAGACCCCAAATAAAACACACGCCGCGTGAAAAAAGTAAGTCCCAGCCTCTTACTGGCTGCCACCTTTTTCCTTCTCGTTTTACTACTGGGGTGGAGACATTCCAGTTCATAAATATACACTTCTTGAAAAAGAATTTCAATCCGCACATAATACAGATAACTCGCTTATGGTATATTTGCTTCATTTTCAAACGCCCCGCTCAAGCTCAGTTGGGCGATGCTAGGCAGAGTCAGGGTCGGAAAAGGATGTCCGTCTTTTTGACAATTAAGTTGACATGTCATCGCAAACGCTGGAGAGGGTACCCAAAGTCAAGGTAACCACCCCCAAAGCAAGAAGAGCTTTTTCACAACCTATCTCAATCTCATTGATTTATTAGCATGTTTTGTATGCAGTTTTGCTTAGCGTGTGCCACTGTATGGTTGCCACCTTGCGCCTGCCCGCCCCTCTCCAGGGATTTATGGCTCCAGAAACTGTCATCTTCCCTCCGCTTCCAAATTCCGGAGCACCCCACAATTGGGGCAGGGCATGTGATTTCTAGCAAGATGGCCGGTGGTGGCGAACAATCCCTTTGCCAGACACCAAGAAAATATGAAACATCATCGATCCCGTCAGCGCCGCAAGCAGGCATTAGAACGGCGCATGCCACGCCCCACCACAAGCAGTAGCCCCCCCCCCCCCCAAACACATACAGACTGAAACCACCTGGGGGAAACACCGGTGTTTTTTTTTTTTTGGGGGGGGGGGCCCCCGCTCGGCTTTGCCGGCGTGCGGTTTCTCAGGGGGTTTGTTGTTCTGTTCTTATTCACGCTTTCCTCTGTAATATGCGTATTCCAGTTCAACTGTGGGGCTGAAACCGCTACGGGCGGTTTTGCGTGTCGGGGTGTCTGGGGAAAGGGGTCGGGCGGATGCCTGTGGGTTGCCTCCTTTGGATGCTCCAAGGGTTCGTGGGGGGCTTTTGGCTCCATTTTCATTATCACAGGAAACTATCACTTCCACCATACGGCCGTAGAATCCATCCCCAAAAGCACCCCGGTTTGAATGGCTACTGAAAATCCGCAACGCCACCAGTGGCAGCTAAAAGGGAAACTTTGGGATATGGGCTGGCTGGCTGCTTTGCATGGGTCTGCGGGCCGTAAGAAACCCCTTTTCCCCCAACGACAGAATCAAAGTCTAAATTTCCCTTGTTTATCATTAGACCAAATAATTTTCTGCAGTGCGTTCCATTTATTTCGGCATACCGCTACTTTCTGCCATCATAAAAAAGGCTGTGAAGACAATTAAAAAAAACGGCCAAACAGGCAAATCATATTAAATAATGCCTCTTCATTTCAGAGGTTTACCCGACAATCACTCAAGAAAGTAGTAAATATTCAACTGGGTGGACCAATTGGAGGCAAAATCATTTCCCTGTCTTGTTTACCACCAGTTAATGTTCCAGATGCGGTATATGTCAATGCGTCGACTCTTTACAAACAATTCGGCCCCTTTTTCTTCTTGCGGAGGGTCATTTGTATCGTGCAGAGGGTACGGTGGGAATGCTTACGGGAGCACTTTCTTTAATGAATGGCTGTGGCCTTTCGCGCGTTTTCTTCTGGGGGATTTCGGCGCCTTTTGGTGTCGTCTTTGCTGTGTGTGGTTGGCGTTTTGGGGGTGGTGTTGTGGGGTGCTGCGGGCGTGGGTTTGGTGCGTGTGGGACGGGGGGGGCGAGTTCGCCCCGTAAACGGGAATACCTTTGACAGAGCGATTCTCACGCACGGTCCTCTGGAATCTCCTTTTCTTCCCGATGCTCGAGATGTGGAGCTGAATCTTGCTTTGTGAGTTTTTTTTTGAGGCATGGTGAGGTCGAAAATCAATGGGAAGCATATGTCTCCAAGCAAAATAAGTTGCACTGCGGGGCACCTACTTCACGCTGCCTTTTCGCCTTCACCATTTTGTGTGTGGATTAGGGAGTCGTCCGGTGCGTCTCGGCTATGTGTAGGGACGGCGGTGGTGGTGGGGCCTCTTTATCATTTTGTATTTCCCTTTTAACGTGTCTGATGGTAAGAATGAAAAAAGCAGCCCCTGTTGTCTTGCAAAGTTTATTTATTTGACGCACACCCAACAGAGGGTGTGCAAAGAGCACGATTAAGAAGCGCAGGTTTAGAGCAATCACATCGGAAGAAAACATCGGGAATATGGAGCAATCGCTGCTGTTCCAAAGTGGTGAACATCAGAATAGTAAGGATACTGAGGTCATTTTTTTTGTTCAAGCCAAGATAACAGACAGCAGGAGCCATAACTCACCCCTGGCTCTCTGAGTATTTGAAAAAACAGAGGCCACTGTCATTGGTGGGTGTGGGATCTGGGAATACCGGCAGGTTTTTTTTAGGGTCCGGGTTCTTTTCTCATGCTCATCTCTCGCCTCGGCTCGCGCGCGCCGTGTGCTGTTCGTCGGGAGTTCAGGGTGTGTGCTTCCGCAGCCGGCCCGAGGGTCCGTGTCTGTGTGGAGTGGGAGAAGAGGTCGGAAGACAAACGGTTCTCCTACTCCCGAGTCTCCAGAGCCTACGTTTAGGGAAAACTGTGATGATTGTAGCTTTTTCAGTTTTCTGTTCTGGAGTCATGCGAATCAGTATGAAATGGAAGCCTTGTGCTTAAACTGAAGTGTGTACAAAATCCTCTGGAATTACAACCGGAGGAATCTGTTAATGCCGAGAAACCTGACCAAGAGAGAAGAGTCTGGCTGTTTTTAAGCCGAAGGCACGATGCAACAGTGTTGTGATGTGAAAGTTGCCAGGGAGATGTGCTATTGATTTGCAAGATGCGCTGGTCAGTTCTTTATTGAAGAGTGATAGATCGTAGTGCTCCCAAATCTATACTTTTCATCTTTGAAGCATAGAGGATATCGAATGATAAGTTAATCGTTGGAAAGTCAGCGGCTGTTGTTTTCAGAGTTGGCATGGGTAGTTGGGCAGAATTGTTGCGAGGAAAAAAACCCCAATTTTTCCTTGCTCCTGTGCAACCCTAGAGATTCGATTTGAGACTCTTGAAGGTAACTGATAATCATTTTATCTTTTTGAACACTGACACAGAAAAAAATAACAACTTTTTTCGTTTTTCAATTCCCTCCTATTTAACTTCAGCAGCAAGGTATGTGATTCATCTGATCGACTTTGCAGTGCTTCCTTTAAAGGTTATCCTTGCACTTTGTAATGTCAAAGAGGTTGTATGCGTGAGTTGGTGTGGCTGTTTTCCGGTGACAATGATTTGTAGATCGGAAATATTTTCTTATACGTCTTCTCTGTGCCATCTTACATTCTCTTTTCCATATGATTCTCATAGCCTTTGGCAAAAAAGCTGGGCTGCCTCATATTCTCTCGGTAGGACAAGTATCATTTCCATCATGTCCTCCAGCGTCGTGATCGTTGGTGACTCCATATGCGGTGGTAGTGATAATCAGAAGTTGAACACCACCTCCGAGGAGATTTATCTTCGTGGGTTCAACACATTTCCAGGAAATAATCCGAGCGACCTCGCGCTGCTTCACGAAGGTGCCGGCGAAATAGTAGCTGCTATCAATGGGCACATCGAGGTTACTGATCGCGTAATATCGGTCAAGGGACTCCTACCGCGGTATCAACCTGAAATCGGTGATGTGGTGGTGGGTCGTATCTTAGAGGTGTCAGGTAATAAGTGGCGGGTGGATGTAAACTCTGCCCAAACAGCAATCATGCTTCTCTCAAATGTAACAGAGCCTGGGGGCATGCTGCGACGCCGAGGCCGTGGTGATGAGCTCGGTATGCGCCAGCTCTTCGACCAAGATGATGTGGTTGCTGCCGAGGTGCAGCGTATTTCTCCAGACGGCGTCTTGTCACTGCACACACGTGCAGCTGAGAAGTACGGTCGACTATCAGGACTTGGCATTCTTGTTAGCGTTCGTCCCTCTTTAGTGAAGCGTGCGAAGCACCAGTTTGTGGATCTCCCCAATTGGAGTACTCAATTGATCATAGGCATGAATGGTAACATATGGATCTGCTCGACACAAATCTGTGCTCCCAGCACGGATGAGGAGAACGTCGCTGATGTGCGGCAGAAGGTAGTGCGTGTTGCAAACTGCATCAAGGCTTTGGGTGCCGCGCAAGTCCAGATTCACCCAGCGTCGATAGAGGAAATCGTTGCGGCGTCAGTGGAGGCGAGGTTGTCGGCGTTTGATGTATTACTTGATGAACACAGAGATGCACTTCTGGCCGGTATCACAGGTTTGATAGGAGCGAAGCGTCGCCGTCAATAGGAAGGGTGCTTCTGCTTGAGCTGTCATGTGCAGCCAGTAACGCTTGTTCTTGAAAAAGAGGCATGCTATTATTATCATAATGCTTTGTTGGTGTTTTCTTGTGTTGACCATACACACTAAGCAATAACATGTAAACACTCAAAATTCGTAGTTTCTCCTAAATTGAATCGAAATAGTAGCAGCTCATCTGGAAGATGTGAGCTGCAGGCTCTCTAGCACCAAGCTCGCAGAGGGCAGAAGAAATGCATGATGGATTTTAAATCTATCGTCTCAGTAGTAGACAAGATTCCGTGCACGTTTACGCCTATTTTACGAACATTCTTTCGTTTTATGGGCTAGCATCAGCAGCGTTTTATGTTGCGCTTGGCTTTCTGTACCATTTTTGTATAATCTTGCATTACCTTGGCACCAGACATGGCGACGACACATTTCTCCTGGAAAATGCCAAAAGGATTACTTTCCATTTTTTTTTCATTTGGTATGCTGACACAGACATTGCCAACGGCGCCTTAGCAATTTTAAGAAATTCAAACTAGAATTGAGAAGCAACTTGACCAAGAGAAAGATCTAAAGGCTGCCACGTATTGGGAATCGACCATGACCGTTTCTCGACCACCATCTACATTGTATCAGTGTTCAGCGATTACCTGTTCTTGCTCAGCTTGGGCACTGGATAAGACGCCTACTCTAGTCGTCATATTGATGATGTCATCTCCTATTTTCTCCTCAAAACACTAATGGAATCCGGTGAGCATAGCTCTCAGCAAATGAGGTCCTTAGTAATGAGGCGTACAAAAAATGAATAGAGTCTTTGACCAAACGGCAGCTCACCAACTCCTGATCTTTTTTTCAGTGTTCTACATTTAGCTGACGCTCTGTCTACATCTACCTCGAAAAGCGAAAATGAGCTTTGCGATCCAGGTGAGCGCGATCAAAGTGATGGGGGAACGTGGCGGTATTTGTAGCCGTTAGTGCTACTTAGGTTTTCGTGGAGAGAATATGCTCGATGTAGCTCTTTTCCGTGGATACAGTGGTGGATGACGTCGTGTGGTTCACCGTGGGAGGTCTATCAGCCTCCTTGATAGACAAAGAAAAGTAAGAGCAGAGCTCATTCATCTCTTCGCTGGACTGGGTGTAGCGAATATTCTCACTGCTAGCGTTTTCCCAGCAACTTTTGTTACCTCTCCGAGTGTGTCAGCAAGTAGATCGAAACACATGTTCATGGTACTCAACGGTTTTCCTTGGTGCACCTCTTTTCTGTTTGTTTACCCCGTTTCAGGCGCTTCAACGCAACTGTTCTGGTGGCCTATGGAAGACAGGAACCCTCAAAGTTGGTTTGAGAGACCCTACGAGCAGACCCTTCCTTCAGATTCTACGTGGTCTGAATGAATAATGAGCACCTGTTGGTACACCAGAGAGAAGAATGTGCGCTGGTTGTTGAGGGTGTATCTTCTCCTTGATGAAAACACACGGTAGTATCTAGCGTTCCTGGGAGGTTCCAGCAGGTGCCAAGGAACTGAGTGTAGATGTGAAGAGTATCAGCATTTCTATAAAGACGTTGCGAGGGGATGATGTGTTTTAACCATTAGCCTTGAGCTTTCGAATCTGCGGGGAGATCCCACGCTGTTTTAAGCTCTCTGCTTCCACGGCAAAGAGGATCGGGTATTTCATGGCCCTTGCTGTTCAAGTGATCATCGGTTATACGGAACGAGAAAAAAAGGAAATCAAACGAGAGGGTTTTCTCTTTTTTTTTCTTTCACAAAGGTTGCACAGTTCTTCTATTAGGTGGTACACATGCAGTTCGGTATTGTGAACATCTACTTGTGAGGTGCCGTGCGCTGTGCGAACCCGGTTGGGTTTAAATGAATGAGCTCTGATGCCAACGTATTGAGGGTATGGGGATTTCTTCATGTGAGTAGGTTGCCTTTCCTGGTGGTCGATTTTCATGGTAGAGGGAAGAGCTTGTTCTGCAAAGCTTCATAGAATGTAAATCGTCGCCGCGCAACTATTCGAGGAAGGGCGAGATGGCAGGATTGCGCCAGTGCTAATGGGTGCCGAAGAGTGGCTACCTGATGTACTTGACGGGTGAGAACATCTTAAATCTGTGAAGAACCCGGAGGATTTTCTTTTTAGACCAAACATGATGTCCAGGGTGTTGCGCGGGGTAACTTTGGGGATGCATTCGGATATGTGCAGGGTAGACTAACTTCTTCTTTAGTGCCAAGCGATTGCGTTCGATGCGGAGGAGGTGCTTGGCGGTCTGTACGCTTACTCAGTTGTTTCTGGAGGGTGGTGGGTGCACTCGGCAAATGTTGAGATAGGGGCTTTGTAGATGCGTTTCTTGCAGCTTGTCGAGGCGATCGGCCACAGACTTTGCGACTGTACTGCCATCATGCATATCTTCCATTGAAAGGTTGCTGTTTTCTGATCACACAGCTGGTCACTATGTTTTGTAGTACGTCGCTGCTGAGGGAAAGAGCCTGGGGAATCGTAAGCGCCCCGGGCTCATTTGAGAAAAGTTAATGGAGGCGTGTCTTGCACCGGCAGAAGCTCCATGGTGGACATATGCTCACAACGTTTCGCCTCAGTGTGTGCTATGAGCGAAGTGAACGGCTGAGAGGAGCGTGTGAAGCTTCTGTGGGAGAGATCTTCCCACGTTCTCGTTCATCACTAGTTCATTGACGCTGCCAAAGTTTTAATGCGGCCCAGCTCTGCGGAAATCGTTTCGTGTGAAGCGATACAGTCCGAGGTAGTACCGTCTCGGAGTCGCTTGAGAGTTTCCATCAAAATCGCCATTCGTATAGTATTCCTTTGTATTTCGGATGATGACTTGGGATGGGGCCGCCTTACGCGGCAACTGCTGCTGAGCATGGGCAGTTTGTGGAGCATGCTCAAGCAGGACTTTTAGCCCATCCCATGCCACTGCGTCTCGCTGGGACGGGAAAGGCATGTGACATGACTGAAGTGGTGGTGAAGAGGGATACCATGGTCAACTAAAGGCGTGATGTAGAGCAACATGCATCCTGAGTTTCCCAGTGACCCGATTATAAATTGCTCGGGTGCAGGACGACTGTGGCCAAAGGAGGATGGGGTGATGCCTCTGAGGTTAGTTTTTTGTCTCGCCAGCCACATGACGATCACTAACATATCCCGGCATTGGTGATGATGCATGACTATGACATTATATGCTCCTCAAAGATGGTGCATTTTTTTTTTCGTCAACTTCAGTCCTTTGATGAGTGGTTCCAAGGTCAGGCTGGTCCTCAAGCATGAGGCAGGGCCTTCAACATTCCTTCACCTTTTGTGCTGTGGGCAGGTTGACTAGCGGAATCTAGAAGTAGCTTTAAGGATTTGGTGTGACAGGTGTATAATGCATTGCGGTGGCACAGCAACGCGCCTACTTTGCTGATGGTTCGAATACTCTCTACCGGCGTATCAGGGCAGCAAAATTCTGGGCGAAGCCGGGTAGCTGGCCACATCCCTTTTGCGGAACAGCACTTCCATGGTGCGGGGGATCCTCTTGGCATTGGACAAGACATCAACAAACGTGCTGAATTATATTTGCGCCTCCCCCTCACGGAATCTGTGTACCTCACACACTGAGGTCGGCACCATGTACTTGAGACACGCTTCTCTCTCTTTTTTTTTCTTTTCTGCTGTGGTATTGTGTGCTGGAGCACTTGCAATCGATACCTAATTGATATTGTGGCGCTGGGTACGTTGCCACTTGCACTTAAAATCAGGGCCTGGAAAACACACATACATAAATGCTCATCTGTCATTTTTCTTGACATGTGAAGAATTTGATTTGGCATCGTGTACTCTTTCTCTGCAACTTTCTTGTTCTGTTTTTTTTTTTCTTTCACATGTGGCTCAACACGGGCTTTACTTGTCTTGAGTTATCATGATATGCGTATCAGTGAAAACGCACTGGAGATCAGGCACATATACAAGATGGTTGCGTGGGGCCCATTGCAGAAGCAGCTGATGGCCTACATAGTGCGCCATCCGCTGCTTCAGCGAGCCGCAAGGAACGCAGGGCAGCGCGTGATGGCTCATCCGACGGTTCAGAGAGCGAAGCAAAGCATGTACTCATTTGTCGAGCGTACAGGCACGAAGGCTGCTCGCGTCAGTGGCGCCACAGGTGACAAGAGTGGTGCCAGTTCATGGAAAACAAGGTTAAACGGATGGAGTCGGGGAGTGTACAATACCTGGGAAAAGTACAAGGCTGGCGTTTTTAGTTTCATTGTTGCAAACTTTATGGCCATTCTTTTTATAGTTCAGGTGAGTCCAATGCTTTGGCACTCAGTGAAGCGTGGCATTCTTTACCTCACCGATACCCCACCAAGTGAAGGGTCAGAACGCAAAGAAAGACTCAAAAGGAGACAAGCGGAGGCAGCTGAGAAGCAGTTTGGCTTCAAAGTGGAGGCACCTGATGACAGCATCCGTGATGCGATCCTCCAAAACGTACCTCCACCTCAAGGCGACTGGGGCAGGAGCGCAGTCAACGACAGACGAGCGTTGGGATCGCCGCAGCCTTGGCAGACGTCATCCTCACTCTTCGACGACACGATAGACTCCAAAGGGGCGCCCAACGTGTCACAGGCGTTTGATGATATGCACAGGAATATGTTTCTTAATCTGGATGGTAGTGCAGAAATAAACTTCGACACATCGTTTCTTGTGAAAATGGGCGACGAGACCACCTTCACATCTTCTCTGGAGAGAGAGGTACTCACGGGAGGTGTGTGCTCACGTTCCTAGTGCAGTTTTTTACTGCACCTCTCTCCCCTTTCCTTGCTGCTTCCATCGCAGATTTTTTCACTACCGACCTGTGCAGGTCATACTCCAGGTGTTTTCCCGTAGCCATTCTCCTTCGAAGTTTCTGTTTTTTTTCTAAAATTGGTGTTCGTTGTCTGCTGTGGTTGTTTCATAATGAAGTGGTGCTGTTAAGTAATGCAGGCGCAAAACAAGCAAAATATTTCCTCCCTTTTTTTTTTCTTTGGCCCCCTTCTCTGTTTTGTTTTTGATATCTGCTGGCAGTTGGGATAGGATGTTCTGAAACAGGACCCGGAAAGATAGCTTCTGCTTTCCGTTCTAGTCTCTAGAGAGAGATCCCCCCCCCCTGGTCTGCTGAGCTGCTGCCCTCGGCATATTGCCACTTCTATAACATTCTGCTCTACTCCCCTGACATGATGCACATTTGCAAGTCCTTTGCGACCCCTGGATACCCTCTCTAGAAAGAAAAAAAACACACCAAAATCGCACACTTTCTACGCTGTTGTTCTCCTTTGGTCATCTTGCTACACGTTTCGCTCCCTTCCCTTTCCTCCTGCTGGCGTACACACACACACACACACACACCAACACATGCCACGTGAAATCGATACTGGAATTGCTTCGAGCTTTAGTGGTGGTGGTCTTGCAGCGGCCTCTTCCGCTTTTATCCTTTTTCCCTCTCGCTTTTTTTCCTCCATCTTCGGATACTGGGAGGGAAGTGGTCATGTCAAAAGGGTTGGCGCGAGTGAGCACCAGTGCAGAGCTGACGTCGATACTAGATATCGTGCAATCATCCGGTGAAATCGCCGTTGTCTTCACTTCGCCGAGCATTGGTGATTTGGAGACAATTACCAGCGAGACGCAGCGCCGCCAGCTTCGCATTGCCGGTATCCCTCGTGGCGGGTACACGATTCTCCCTGCTATACCTCTATACGATGATGAATTGCTTCAGATATGTGAGCGGTACGCTGCCGCAAGCGAGTATGAGAAGGCAGAGATTCGCAACAGTTTGTATGTGCGAGAATACCCACTTTTTACATACAGCATGCGCCACCACAAGGCTTTGTTTCACCCCGCCGACTATGTTAATCGGATTCTCCAGTTTTGCTTTCATTATGTTCAGATGCCCGACGAATACATCTTGTCGCTGCATGACAGGAGTCCCTTTCTTCACATTTCACCTGTAAAGGAGATATGCGCACACCTCCGTCTTGTGATACGCGGTACCCCATTGGCAGTAGACACACCTGGGTCACCGGTGCCGGAGCAGTTGCGCTTACACGCAGAGTCAGACACCGAGAAGCTCGTATCTGAGCATACGGGCACTGTGGGGTCGGAGCCCCACTTGCTCCTAACCAGCATTCCGCCGTCAGCACTGTTTCAGAAAGATGCGGTGGAGGAAGGCGACGATAGTGGGGGAGTTGTGGAGGATCTCACTGGTGAGGAGACGGTGGATGCGGTGCACAGCTTTCACGCAGAGTACCTCGCTCTGAGCGACTTCGAGCTTGTAACAAAAGCTTCCATCTTCTACGACCGCGAGGGGGAGGGGCAGCGCATCGTTGCAGTGTACATTCCAGGAGGGGTACCCAAGGAGACGTGCCGTGCCGCGGCAGCTGTCCTAGAACCGGCAGCGACCAAGAGGAATTTGCGGGCGGTAACAAACGGGGGACTGCCGCCAGACACGGGGCTTGTTGGCTACTACGACTACCTTACAAATCCCACTCCACACAAGTGCCGAGAGACAGAGTTCAGTCGCAAGAACTGGGGTCTTTTTTCCCAGAGTGAGCCGCTTCTGAAGCATCTCGATAAGCTCTACAGTCAGCTGGCACCCACGCACCATCATTTGCAGAGGGTGGCCATACCAGCTCAATATCAGCTGTGTGGAACCGTGTTCAGCACCATCACCGTCAATAAAAACTTCCGCACTGCCGTGCACACCGATAGGGGTGATTTTCGCAGCGGCTTGGGGGTTCTCGCAGTCATCAACGGGGAGTTTGAGGGTTGCCACCTCGCCATTAAAAGGCTCAGGAGGGCGTTTCAGCTCAAGGTCGGCGACGTTCTTCTTTTCGACACGTCCCTGGAGCACGGTAACACGGAGGTGGTAAGCCCAGAGAGTCACTGGCAGCGAACCAGCATTGTCTGCTATCTGCGCACCGGACTCATGTCCTCGGTGTGCGAGATGGAGCGACGGAAGCACCTGAATCTGCTCATTCTTCAACAACTGCGCAATACCCAGGTTCTTCATGCGACTATCAATATCAACGGGGCTGACAACAGCCTGCCGCCGCTCTTTCTCCCAACGCGCCTGGCGAGCCATTTGGCGCCCGTACAGCTTGCCGCTCTTAGTTTCATTGTGGAGAGGGTGGAGAAACAGAGTGGGTGCGTGGTTGCTATGACAATGGGACTGGGCAAGACTCTTGTGGCCCTTACCCTGTGCTTTTCGCACCTCCATATCGCACCACAGGCGGATATCCTCATCCTCACGCCAAAGCCGATCATTTCCCACTGGGTAGATGAGAAGAACAAGTGGGGTATGCACGGGCTGCACTTTTCCCACTTCGTTGCCTCGGACGGTCTCAACGCCTTGGAATTCGAGCAGCAGCTCCTCGAGTACGAGCGGCAGAAGAGCAGTGAGAAACCAAAGTCAGGTCATGTTTTCGTCATCAACGGCGAGTATCTGACAGGGTTTCTACGGCGCTTTAAACACTTTGCACCCCTTCTCATCATTGTGGACGAGGGCCACCGGGTTGCCACAAAGGGAAACAAATTGATCGATTCACTCGATCGCCTGCGGTGCAACTTACGTATTGTGTTATCTGGTACACCTTTGCAAAATGACGCCAGCGAGCTTTATCGGCTAGTGGGGTGGGTGAACAAAGGCATCAGTAAGGTGTTGCCACCTAGGCGTTTCCAGGAGCTAGCGAATGACATCCACCAGTTCATCGAGGGTGATGATGGGGCATTCTACAACGCTGTGATGGCGCAGGAATACATCCAGGATTGGATGCGTGGGTTTGTGTTTCGTGAGATGGAAAACGATTTGCCACCTTTGCACGATTACTTGCTGATATGCGGCTCCTCCGACGTTCAGAGGGAGTACGAGGAGAAGTTGGGCCTCTCAGGGGCTGTCATGTCTGCCCTGAAGGCCACGGAGCACCGACCGCATCACCTCTCCACCCATCCTGCATGCTACCTCGCCTTCATCTCTGATAGCTACCAATCGATGTTGAGTGGGTGGACTGTGCGCGGGCAATTGAACACGACACGACCGAGAGCGACTCAATTAGAAGAAGTCGACACCATGCGATTGGAGCACTACGTCCAGCTTGTGGAAAACGAGCAGCTGGACGCCTTCATCGGCTTGAGTGGAAAGATGCGAGTGCTGGTCGATATTGTGCTGCGCGTGCAGGCTCGCAAGGAAAAGCTTATCATTTTTTCCCTCTACGTGGGGTCGCAAGATCTGATCCATCGCACTCTGACCGCACTGCGTGTCTGCACCTTTACTGTTCGCGGTCGTGACTCACAGGATCGCCGTCGCCGCGCCATGCAGGAGTTCAACGAAAACAATGACCTCATTGTGCTAGTGCTCTCAACAAAAATTGCGGCCTATGGTCTCGACTTCACGGCCGCGAATCATGTGGTGCTGTTCGACTCATGGTGGAACCCTCAGGCGGATGCACAGGCCATCGCGCGCGCATACAGGCGAAATCAACGGAAGCCGGTAACCGTATATCGCCTCATCTCTGCAACCGAGAATAGGTTTGTACTGCGCACACAAACCCGAAAAATCGCCCTCTTCAAGTGTATCTTTCACGAGCGCACGACTCGGCAGACGTTGCCGGACGAGCTGGAGGATTGTGCAGAGAGCGAGAAAGATGACGAGAGGCGTGAGTTTTGGTCGAAGTTAAAGACGACTCCTCTCGCTGGTGCAACTCCTGCGTTGTTGAACGTGTATCGCTATCAGGAGAGTGTTCGCGAAAGTGGGTGAGTCGTGTAGGGTTTCCAGACTGCAGCACTCGTGAAAAATTCGCTCTGATGGGAACATTGTTTTTTGCTTCCGCCCCCATCTTTCCCTCTGTAGTGCGTATGTTTCTTGGATTCTCGCACCTCGCGCTCCCTCATCTGCTCTAGTATATTCTTTCTTCCGCATGTGTAGTACGTGTGCGCATCGGACCCGAGGAAGTGACAATCCACTTCGTTCAATCTTACGCATGTGTGCTCCTATGTATATCTTCGACAGGCCGTCCCTCCTTCCCTCCTCCTCCACACACACACAAAGCACAGAAGCCGCTGGACAGTGGATGTTGCGTCTACAGAGTACTATCCTCGGCAATTGTTGCGACATCACACTTAAGATTCTTTTTTTTTCTCGCTGTGTTTCGTAACTCAGCGCCTATCGTTTGGTGGTTTCCAGATTAGTGAACTGCGTTCTGTATAAAAAAATAACGTTTGGTGACTCCTCCCCCCCTCCCCCTTTGTTCCTCGCGATATACCGGTCTATATATTTTTCTATACATCTCTTTTGTTTCCTATGGTCTTAATCTTGTCACCGGCTCGTGCGAGGTAGCGAGTGTATCACCGAAAAGAGCAGCAGCAGAAGAAGGTATCATAAAAAAATCGATTCCTGTGCGCGCACACACACAATATATATGTATATATATATGCATGCTCCCTGGCTGTGGGCATGTTTAGACGACCACTTTGCAGCATCAGGCCTCAGAAGTTATCACAGCTCTACTCACTCACAACCCCACTCAAAAAACGCTTCACTTCTCTTCTTTGCTCATTCTTTGCATTTGCCGGGAACACTTGACGTGCACATTTAATGCTCTGAACGCGTTCTTGCGGACTTGGGTAAAAGTTTAAAAAAAAATATTATTGGGAATCCGTTTTTCCATGCTTCCGGATACTCTCCGTGATCATGAAACGAAGTGTGTTGCATGCAAAGAGCCTCGTCGTGCTACAGCTGCTCCTCGGCCCCATTCTCGCTTTGTATATTTCTAGAACCCGAGCAAAAGCTGATGCGACGCGTAAGGTTGCGCTCTACCGTGCACCTGGCACAGAAGCCTTCAAGACACTCGATCTTTTCTCGAAATGGCCGGACTCTTTATTGAAAGAGTGGATGCTACATGGAGTGTTTGTGGCCCACAAAAAAGGAACGTGTGTCGGCTTCGCACGTGAGCCCCCGCGGGCAGCACGTCTTTACTGGATACTCGCTGGTAAAATTACGCAGGTGCCGACGAAAAGAGAGCTGCGCGAATGTGCTAGTGAGTTGCCGCAGTTGCCGGCGAACGTGCCAAAGACAGGTCCTGCATTGCTGCCTTCTGTTTTCTCAGAAGATTCAGAGAGGACGCCACTCTCTATTCTCACCCCCACTCAGGAACGCATCCTGGACTCGTTGGCGGTCTACCATGCGGGTCTTCTTGTTGATGCTGAGAGCCTGTTGCTCGGTGGTGGAAGACAGCGCTCGCTTCGATGCCAGACAGACGTTGTGATGCTGAGTTTCTCGTTTTCATTTCTTCTGAGAAAAGTGGAGGGCTTGTCCACCCCCCTGCGCAAGTACACCATCGATGTCGCCCGCAGCGTTGTCCAACAGGGAATGGCGCAGTTGGTGGGACTACCGCCATTGCGCTCTTTCACTCAAGTCAATCCGGTTCTAAAAGGCCTCTCGCACAGCACCTTGCGTGCCCTGCGTCTTCAGTTGAAGCCGTTTGTGTTTCTGCAGTCCGAGGTCATTTGTCCCGATGTCGCAAACTCGGACACTGTCTTCTTTCTTATTCGTGGCAAAGTGCTCATTGAAGACACTGGCAGGGGCTTATCGAGGGTGGCAGCGAAGGCGTTGACTGCCGTAGGACTGGAGACGTTTGTGCCGTATCGTATGCCAGACTACTGCGATCAGAAGCTTCAGGCGAAGTCACTCACGTACTGTGAGATGTGGGGTATTCCCACTGCTGCACTGCTCGCCTTGTGCGGCGCTGAAACACGACTTCGCTGCGCACAAACAGCCACACAACTGTTGGGAAATGATGTTAGCCGACTCGCACTGGCACCTGCACTGCGCACATGTCCTTGCTTTGCTTCAATATCTGACATGTCCCTGACGGCCATTGCTCGAGCGCTTCGGGCGCGGGTGTACTGTGCGGGTGACACGATCTTTTCCTCAAAGCGATCGCCCAGCGCAGGTCTTCTCGTGGTGACCGGTGTGGTGTTTGCAGAATCGAACAAGAAAAAATTACCCCAGCGCCTGTACGCAGGCCACGCTTATTACTTTTGCGAGTCTTTTGTTAAGATGGAGGTGGCGGAGTCGGTGGTTTCGAGGAGCAGCTCTGTTGTGCTGCATGGGTCTCCTGGAAGGATATTTGAGTTTATTGAGGGGTCCCCCTCTGCTTCTGACATGGATATCATGCTGGAGGGTGCACAGAAGTATGTAGATCTCCAGTATGGGTCTGGGGCTAGTGACCTCAGCAAAGCCCAAAGCGCAGCGGTCGAACGAGTCAAGGCTTATAGGCGCCGCCACGGAGAGAGTGCGACGGCCGAGAGCCCACACAGCTCTGGCGGCGATCTGACCGATGCTCTAGCAGTGATGAAGAACGAGCTTCTCGTCAGCCTGTCATTGCAGCTGCAGGCGCTGCAACCCGACACAATGGCGGAGGTACATTTTAGCGCCTTTCAAGCGGAACGGCCAGCGATGAGGGATGAGGACCCTTCTAGTTATCCCCGCCCATCGGCAGAGTATTTTTCTCTCGACAAAGAAGGTGGACTTGTCATTTGTTCACCAGCACCAGCTGCACCGACGCACTTCTTGACAGAGGTTCCTGTAGCATCCTCAGCTGGTGCTTCTTCTCTGACAAGCGACGTTGTTGCCACATCATTGCTTCAGCCAAATAGAAAGCAAGAGAGAGGTGCCTCGACCCGAATGAGTGTACCTGTTGCGCCTCGATCACTTCGCACAGAGGTGCACGCGCCAGGTCCCATACCAGTTGCACAGCGTAGGGAACCACAACCCCGTCTCTCCGCATTGCGCACCACGGCAACGCGTCTCCGAGAAGAAACAGACGGCATAGACCGGCGAAAGGAGTACCGACGCCAGCTGATGCGGGTGAAGCACTTTCCGTGATTTTGTTCCGCATCGTTGACAGCTACATGATGCTCCTGTCCCGGCAACACCGTGCTTTCATGTGCATCACTTTTCCTTAACCCCCCCCTCCCTCTGACGTATATTAGTGCCGTGAATGATGTACCGTAGCGCTTTTCGCTTGACTGTCTGCTTCATTATTGTATATTTGTTCTTTTTTTTTCATTGGATACCGGCTAGAAAAATCTGCCTTTATTTTTTCTTCTGAATTTGCTTCTCTTCTCTCTCTTTGCCCCACGTTTGTCTCATGTGCTTCTCAAGCTCCTCGTCCCGTTCTCACTGCCTGTTCCGCTTTCTTCGCTGGCCTGCCTGAAGCAGTGTGCAGTATTTCTTCCGCCCCCACATGATTTCTTAGTGCGTTTTGTGTAACGATCTGCACAACAGGACAACTTTAGAGACAAGTATGCGCGGAGCTGAGCAGCTGATAACTATCCTGCTTCACACACACACACACACACACACACACACACACACACGCACACACACGCACACACATGCCTGTGACACTCAACAAGCCCCTGAAAGAGAAGATTATTGAGGAACATCTACAACATATACATATACCCGTTGACGTGTGCTCGTATGCGTTTCCTTTGCTCGCGTATCTTCTTTAGCACCGTACAGCGTCGTCTTATTCTTATGTAGCAACGATGCCGTCCAGCGTTGTCTACGTCTTGGGTACAGAGAATTGTGGAAAGACAGACCTCGTTCACCAACTAGAGTATCTCACCCGAGGTCTTGTGCGGACAGTGCCGACTGCCTGCATACCGACTATGGGCCAGGAGGTGACAGAACTCCATCTCAGCTCTACGGCTCCTGAAGGGAAGGTGACTGTGGAGGTGAGGGAGTTGGGGGGATGTTTGGTGAACCTATGGGAAAGCTTTATCGAATCTCGAAAAGCCAAAGATGTCAGTAGCGGTGATACAGCGTTTCTTTTGCTCTACGTAGTCGATGCAGCTGCCCCTCACCAACTGCCGTTAGCGTCCACCATGTTTCGTTACCTAACGCAAGGTCGCCACGCGACATGCGGAGGGTGGCCAACAATCATCGCTGTGCAAAAATGTGCCGGCGTAAACGCGCTCACGGGCGAGGAAGTGATGAGCTTCCTCCTGGATGACATAGAAGTGCCGTCTAATATGGATATCGTGGAGGTAGACTCGTGGAATGGTATCGGTGTAGGGGACGTGCTCATGAAGTTGAAGGCGGCCTTTGGCAGTCTTCAGTAGGGATGACGTCTTGGTTTTTATGGGTAGCGTGTATCATCTAGTGTGTCATGCAGTCCTCGCGCAAGCGTTCCTTTGTGTCAATTTTTTCGCCTTCTCAAAGATGGCTATGAGCCGACGCTGCTTCACCCTTTTTCACTGCCTCGCACTTTTGCTCAGGTAGATCTTCCTCCTTTTCGAGACTCGACGTACATGCGTGCATGTAAGAGGATGAAGTAGAACTCGCTTTAGTGATTTCGCATAGAGAATCTGAAAAAAAAAAACAGTTGAATGTTCTCAAGACGATGCCAGACTTTTTTTCCGACTTCATCGGTGAGCTGATGCATACAGTAACTCAAGGACTAGTTTTGTCTTTTGGGAAGGTTGCTTGCATCTCGTGCTGCATCACCAAGTTTCTGTCCCTCTTTTTTTTTTTCCACATTCTCATTTGATGTTGTATGCTTGCGTAGCACTTTTCTTCCAGAGGTGTGATGAAAGAAAGGGAGGGGTATTTCAACGGTATTCTCGGTTTCCCTCCTTCCCTCCTTCCCTTTCTTCCTTTTTTTTTTCTTTCTTTGCAGGTTACTGCACCACGTGGTCTACCGGACTCGTTGTTGTTGCTACTCATGATGCTGCTGGGTGATCTGCTCTCATCTTTACCAAGAGTTCCTTAGTGTTTGTATTATCCTTTCTCTATTCGAGAGGTCAGACCCTCTTGAATGTCTTGGTGACGACGACGACGACCACCACCACCACGACCACCATAGATCTCTACTACTCTCGTGATGAGCGACTGGGAGGTGGGATCTTTCGAGGATGAGGAGGTAGGTATGGTTGAACTCGGAAGATCCGCCGAGGTGTCGCTGTATGGGCATCTGCGTCCGTTCTGCAAGGGCATGCTACTGTGGTCTCCGGAGGCCTCGCACTGGATTTTCGTCCTCCTCGCTCTCGTGGGCGGGACCGTACTGTTTTCGCTGCTATGGGGATCGCTCCGTTTCGCAGATCCAAAAATCTTGCCCCACTGCTCGATGACCCAATTCCCAGACATAATTGTTGTGCTGCTGGCGGTGGTGTGTGCCGCACTTCTTTTGCGCACCTCCCTAACAAACCCCGGCATTCTCCCCAAAAACAAATCTTCTCTCTTGTTGAGTACTCCCGCCTCTAAGGAGCACTGTGCAACGCTGCCCTACTGCATGACTTGTCACATCTACCGCCCTTCACAGGCTGGCCACTGTCGACGCTGCAACAACTGTGTGGCACAGCTGGATCACCACTGTCGTCTGCTCGGGTGCTGTATTGGGGAGCTCAATCGGCGATACTTTCTTCTTTTTTTGCTTAGCATGGCTGTGTATAATATCTTTGTCTCGGTGTGTCTCAGCTACTTTCTACTCGTTGTGCACCCAAAGGAAAGCATGATTCGCTACATTATCTTCGCCGTGGGATTCGTCATGACTGCTTTGTTTAGTCTCATTCTCACCGGCTACTTGATGCACAACTTTCGATTGATCCGCATGGGGTTGCTACATCGAGAATACATAAAAGGTGCTGCCCCACGTAGCGGTGGGCGTTCGAGCACCATCGGAAACTTAGTCCTCTTGTTCGTCCCAAAGAAAGAGTGTGGCTTGTCACACTGTATGCAGCCCTCCATAGAACCTCCTCTTTACAATTCCTTCAGATAGGCATCGACGTCACAGCAGAGCCGGTTTGCGTCAGTGGATTGGCCGTGTCTGTGGGTGTGTGCGTAGGAGGAGGGTGTGGTGGAGCCGTGTGGGGGAGTGTGTGTGTAGTTTCCTACACGCTTCGCCTGTTCTCAGAGGTGCAGAACGCACGCACATGCGGGGAGAAAAAAACCACTGGAGTGCCTTCATCTTTTCCCTTTCTCACACATGCACATATATATATATATATATATATATATCTACATGTGTCTCTTTCTCTGTGTGTGTGTGTGTGTATGTGTATGTGTGTGTATGGTGCTCAGTTGTGCGTTGTTGCTTTTTCATGCTCCAAAATGCCTGGAAAGTTGTTTCGGGAGGTGTGTGTGTGTTCTCGAATCGTTGCTTTGAGGGATGATGTCAGTATACTCTGCACCCAAAGGTGAAGACGCATGCGGGTTGTTGAGTTTTTTCCCCCACTCCTCACCCTATTTCCCACTCCCCCCTTTTTTTTCCTCTCCCCCAAGGTGTTCATTTTGAGTTTCGATGCTTTTTTTTTTTTTTTGTGGTCTTCGTGGTGACGTTTGTTGGAGATTTGAATCAAATACTCAACTTTTGTTTCAATTTTGAGTTTTCTAGTTCTTCAATCTCATCTCTTTGTTATATATATGTATGTATATATATTCACTTTTCAAATGCAAGCACATCACGAGGACTCCTACTGGGGTGTAACAGTCTTTGGTCTCCTTTTTCTCCTCCGTCGTGGAGATTATGGACGGGTCACCTTGGCACATCACTGAGCAAAGGAGAGGCATGAAGAAGGCTCGCGGGAGATGAATGCTGTGATGCACTCGCTGATGTGACCCTAGGCTATAACGCCACACGCGATCAATGCACTACTACACTTTTTCTTTTCTTTTCTTCCTAGTGGTTTTGCATTCTGTCAAAGGGAGCGCAGGGGCTCCTATCCTCCTCCCCCACGGGAAATCCGCCGTACGTTCACAGAAAAATTTAAAAGTACAAGACACGCAAATAAATCAACGCTTACGTGCCACCCGACGTACTCTGTCACCATGCTTCGTGAGCTTGCGACGGCGGTGCGTCAGGCTGGCCAGAGGGCAGGATTGGCTAGGCCACTGTCGCTTGATGCACAACGGCGCTTTTTGAACATGAATCGCAGCGTACAGACACGGTGGGAGATCGATAGTCAGACAGCCTCACAGAAGCGCACCGATTATGACTTTGATAAGGAGCAGTGGATGAAGCAGATGCGGTTCGCGTCTATGGACTGCATCATGGACCCTGACCTTACGCCCATTCGTTACACCTCTCTGACGGGAGTGAAAAAGGCGCTGCGGCGTTTTGTGACCATGCGCAAGCTGATGGACCGCCGCCCAGATTTCGACCCTGCGCAGCTCAAGGAGCTGTTTATTCAATTTAAGACGCTCTCCAACGGTAAGAGTCCGGATTGCTTCAAGACGCTCCAGCGCATCACCACCCACGGGGAGGCGGACCGCATTCTCAAGGAAATCAAAAATCGTGTGAACGATGACTTTGCCAAGAAGAGCTGGAGGTCTCTGAAGCAGCAGGGGGCGAATAGTACCTACGAGATGGAGGTGGACTCATTCGATTTAGTTACTTGCTACATGGGTCAGATGTCGCAGGATGACTGGCTGCAAATTACCTATCGCTGCGAGTTCCGTCAGCGCCCGGGACTGCAGTACGACTGGGAGACGGTGCTCGAATACCCCGTGTTTGAGGTCCGACTCGGAGACGGTGTCAAGACGCCCAACACACACCCGTTTATCGTTGTGGGTGTTCTCAAGAAGGATGGTACCCGCTACGGAAAGGATTCACAAGACGCCGCAGATCTTCGCAAACAGTTTGATCGAACGGGTCGCTGGTTTTGACACGATCGAGCCCAACGACCTACACCTTCTCTCTGATATGCCTCTTGCATGTGCTGCTCCTTCATTCCTTTTTCAGGTTACGTGCTCATCTCACACCTGCAAGCGAGTTCCTAGACACGCTCTTTTATATTTATGAGCATATATATATATATATATATATATGCGTGTGTGTAGATGCATTGTTGTTATTTTTACAGTTTCAATTTCGAATTGTTTTACATAAGAAATCTTATACTTTTGAGGCTGAATAAATACGTAAGAAGACGTATGTGTCGTTTGAAGCGAGGACAATAGGAAGTGATGGGAGAATGCCCACCTCACTCTTCCTCCTCCTCCTCCTCCTCCTAGTTTTCCTCAAAATATGTTATTCAGAGACACAATACCTCGAATCGCGACCATCTCTGCGCATCCTCGAGTAGGTGTGTTGTGAAAGTCTACTCATCTTGTTCATCATGCACCTCTCTCATTTTTTTCCCCTTTCTCCTCCCCCATCTTGCTCCTCGAATGTCCTTTGCTTTTGACCTTCTTTGCCTGCGGATTCACGTATGTCTTTACTGGTATTCGTGTCGCTCGCTTTCTCATCTCTTCAGGTTTGTCGTGGTGAAGGGGGGAGGTCAACGTCACTACGCACTCCGGCAGCATATTTGATATGTGACTGCATTAGCACTGAGGTAGATGGACCGACTCGCATGTAGTTTCTTGGCGAATGGCGACATTGCCAACGCTTCATCTCTGTACAGCTCCTTGGAAAAGCTGAACCCTACCAAGTACAGTCGCATGGCACGCATCTGCCGTGTTCTTCTTGACCCGCAAGAAGTGCCCCTGCCGCATCGCCATCAAGACATCTGCGAAGCCCTTCTAGACCCTTCGGTGCCTCCGGAGGTGCTCCTGCGAGACACCCCAGAAAATGTGCACAAGTCATTTCAACGCCTGGCGGTGTGCGTGCACCCCGACAAGAATCCTCATCCAACCGCCAAGGAGGCCTTTCTCAGACTAACAGGCATGAAGGATAAGGCGCAGTCTCTGCTCCGCGACGCAATGGAGCGAAAGCGTGATGGAGAGGCCAGCAAGCTACCGGGCAAAACTACAGTCTCGAAAGGACGCAAGGGCAAGTCCAGTACGCAGAGCTCCAGCTCCGCCATGCCCACTGGAGCTCACGGGCGGCGGTCGATGAGGCAGGCGGCTCCCTGTCCCGCAGCTGGTACTGCGGTTAGCTTGGATATGGACACTGCGACAGCGGCGGTGTCTTCTAACATTGCTCATCTTCGAAGAACAAAAATTACCCTGAACGCCCTAAAGCGGAAAAACATCGCAGATGATTTTGAGATCTTCAGCTCAACGCACCGCACGCGGATGGCGCAGTGGAAGTCAATTCTTAGCGACGAGGAAGAGCAACACGCTGCGACAGTGTCAGCGATGCCCCCGAAAGAAAAGCTTCAGCGCCCGAATCGTAAGAAGTCTCAGCTCAATGTACCACCAAGGACGACAACGACGAGTGTACCCTGTACGACATCCGCCACCTCGAGCTCATGCCTCTCCAGTAGCCTCAATGACGTGACGCCGACGCTGTCGCAGACGCATCTTTCTTCAACTACAGGAGCAGAAGGTGTTTCCATGGACATCCAGAGCAGCGGTGCTGTTTCTGCTGATCCATTAGTGCTCACATCGCCATCTGTCTCCAATGTTCCCATCGTTGTTGATAATGATGAGATCCGCCGCCAAATTGATGAGGCATGTACTCTCCTGCAGACAATGCGCCTACAGCGCACTACGCTGCGCCTCAATTTAGATCTTAGCTTTGAGGCGTACAAACGCAGTAAGGAGTCGCAATGAGCGAAAAAGCCGCACACTGATCTGAAAGGCTTCGTATCATGTTTATTCAGAGGGACTCTAGATGGCCAAAGCTTTGAGCGCAGGGGATGCGGCGACAACTATCCATGATGGTTGCCTCGGCAGCGGCGCGATGAGCTACTGATGTTGATCTGGAGAACTGCCAGGGGGGTGGTGTAGATGGCTCATCAGCGCCGCCTCCTCGATGTAAGTAGTCTGCTGTGTCTGTATATTCTCTCTTTACAAAACAAACAAACAAAAGCAGGAGAAGCACTCCGTCACGCCCCTCCCCCCCCCCCCACCCCCCCACCCACACACACACATCACTTATCATACCCACGGCGCGCGGTGCAATCAAGCGTACGAAAAGTTTCACCACGTGTCACTGTAAAGAATGTGAGCACTTTATGGCAGTAAAAAAAAACAGATTGCGAGTAGCGATGACAGGTTGGACACACCCGCACCAATGCATACACTAAAGAGGATGAGGAGGAAGTCCCCATGGCTACATACTCAAGGGGGAAAAGAGGGTAGGAGCACATATACGCAGACATATACACTGTGGTCTTGGTTTTTTGTTCCCTACTCTTCTCTATAGGTGCTTCCTGTCTTGCTTTATCGTGTTGATGATTTTCATTATTATTGCAACATATATTTAGGATGTGTGGGTGTACGTATATATATCGTGTGTGTCTCCCCCCGCTGCTCGCTCTATTCGCTTTCCCCAATTTCCATTTCTTGTCCGTTCTCCGATTCTTCCCGTGGTCGATCGTCGGGTTTCTGTTTCTTGGTGGGGGACAGGGCGGGGGGAGGTGCTGTGACTGAACGAAGAAAAAAAAACGTGAGGTGGGCTCGTATTGTTGGGGAGGGGAAACCGATGCGCACACTTCATCCTTCATCTCCATTGTTTTTTTTTTTTTGGAGGGGAGGGGGGGGTGCACAGGTGTCACACCATTTTTTTAAATTTTTGTTGGAAACACTGTCTTTCCTCTCTCTCCCCCAACTCCCATGTTCTAACACCCCAAGCAACTAAACAACAACAGTCAAGGAGGCTCGCATTGGAGTGGCCTGCCCCTCTTTTCTTCCCTCAACGTGCAGAGCACCAGTAACCTGAGTAGCAGTCAATATAGCCTGCACTAGTTTGTTGGAGCTTAAACAGATGTGGGCAGAAGCAGTGACTCATCACTTGACTGCTCGCAGACCTTTCCTTCCTTTGCCTTTTATCAATGCGATGGCGTACTTCTCTATTTCTTTTGAAACTCCTTCATCTCTCTTTTTTTATTTTGGGGCCCTGCGGCATGCTCTCCCGGGAACTTGCTGATGGGGCACTGCGGTGCTGTGGATATGTGTGCCGCGGTAAACAACGTGCGTGGGAGCAACACAACCGCGCCCTTATTTTTTTTTTTCGTTTTTGTGGACCTTACCGCTTCTTCTTATCTGTTGATATATATATATTTATGTAAATATATATATATATATATATATATATATATATATATATATGTATACATTTTATCTCTCCCTCCTATGAAGAAGAAATGTCTTCTACGACTGCGTATTGGAGGGCGTCAAAGGTTTCTGCGACTCCGAGGAAGACCAAGTTTTCGACGGTGAGGAAGCTGCCCGCTCTCGAGCCAAGCGCCCCCCTACGAGCGGATTCGGCAACAATTCACAGTGAGCCGAAGCGCTCGGCGTCTGGCAGTACCGATGCGACTGCTTTCACTGACACGGTGCACGCGTTGCGTGATGAGCAGCGTCGCGTAGCCGAGGAGCGGGCCACAGACAGACGCATTCGCTGTCACCGCTACGCACAGTTCGTGCAACGGCTGAATACGCAGCGCAGTCTGTACCAATCCACTGCCGTGTTTGTGGAGGCAATGCTCAAGGAGCTTCAACACACTGCGGAGGCCGGCATCGCGATGAGGGCCGCGGCAGCGACGTGGGGCCTCAGGCTCCTTGCCAAGAGCGCCACCCACAGCGTCATGGGAACTGTGCTTGAGGCACTGCTGCCAGCTTTATATTGCGAGTACGATCCGGAAAAGCTGAGAGGTGTATCAGCGGCTGTGCAGCTGCAGGTGGTCGAGGAGGACGCGTTACTTGACAATCCTTACTTCACCCACACCATGTTTGTGGATGAGGTTCATGTGGAGAAGCTATCTTCTGCCGATATTGTCGGCGCGCTTGAGGCGGCGGTGCGCTCCAACGACAAGCGCAGACACATGGTGTGTCATCTCATCGCGCGTCAACGAACTTGGCATCTTCTAATCGCCTTCCGTGAGTGGCGCAACCACGTGCGCGGGCAGCGTCTCCTGCGCCTTCTGGGCGACAACACGGCGAAGCAGCGTGCGGCGGAGACGTCTCGGCTTTATGCGCAGGCGGTCTTTGGTCACTGGAGGCTGCTGGTAGAGAGGTCGCGCAGCGCGTACCTGACGGAGCGACTGCACGACGCAGCGTACCAGCTAGAGAATGCGAAGAACCAATTTCAGCTGCAGTGCTACCGTGCCGACCGCCTGGTGCACGGCGCTAAGGAGGCGGCGGCGGAGAGGGACCGTGTATCTAAAATCAACGAGGAATTGGAACAACTGGTTGTTATGTTGAGGGAGGTGCAGGCTCAAAAAGAGAAGGAGTACAACCAAAAGTTGACACAGAATGTGACACAGATTCTGGAGCTGCTGAGCGCGTATGACTCACTGGCGCACTTGCTTTTCTCCTCCAAAAAAACCAGCGCATCTTTGCAAACGAAGACACCAGTGGCTCAGACGTCGCCGCCTTCTGGGGACGGTGGTGAGGAAGGGGGTGAGTATGACAGTGAGTTTCTTGGGAACGCGCACCCTGACGGGAGCCAGGAGAGCGCGTCAGACTGGTTTCAGTCGCTGCGGAGGTGGTGCGATGCTGTTCTATCAGCTGTAAGAGATCGCAAGACCCCATTTCGCCCAATTCGAGCCTTCACATCCGACTTTGCGAATGGTGAGCGTTATCTGTATATATTCCGGCATGTGTTCACAGAGGTGGTCCCCTCTATGTTGTCGATTGAGGACATGGATACCGAGTCTCGACTGCGCCGCATTCACGAATACGCCACCGAGTGCAACCTTCGCTACCGATTGACACCGGTAGACTTCCAACACGGGCGTGAGGATCTCCTTGTGTGCTCACTGAGTGAGCTCTACCAGCGGCACATACAACGCGATTCGCATCGGGCGGTCTCCCAGCTGGTGGTAGATCTCGATAGGTTCCAGGAGGCCAACGTGAACGCGGCGCTCGTTGCTAGCACGGTTTCTTCATCGATGGAGGACGTCACCGAGAGTTCTCGCGAGCAGCTCGACGAGGCCATTGTGAAAGCACGCATTGGTGAGTACACAGAGCGGCTCAAGGGCATCAGTGAGGGTTTCTACACGTTGTTCACGGAGGAGAGTGGGCTAGTGGAGGCCAGTGGTTCTATCGCAGCGCAGGAGGCGCGTCTTGGTGGCGAGCGACTCCATGGTGTACCGATTCCGCTCGTGGATAGAGTAAGCCGGCGTGCTTTCTGGGATCTTTCAAGCGGTGCGTTGGATGACCTTCGCGTACTTCCACAGCTCCGATCTGAGGCGCAAATGTGGGATCTTGCCGTGAAACAAGCGCTCCCAAAGGTGCTGCAGGACCACGTCGACATTACTTCACGCCTCTTCTTCTTCTTTGCCGGGGAGAACGCACGAACGCTATCGGAGGTGGCGTTCTGGCGGTTTGTGGAGTACTGTAGTGTATTGGTCGGTAGGATGGAGGTGCCTATGCAGTGGATTACCTCGCAGTACGACCACGTCGTGACGCCGCATCTTGATGGTGCGCTGAGGGTGGTAGCGCATGGCCAGGGAGACATGAACATAAAGAAATTGCGTCATGTTGCCTATCAAGAGATGGATATCCGAAGCGCGACACCAACTCAATTCGTGGAGTTATTGGTGCGTATCGCTGTTTCGTCACAGAAAGGTGCACATGGTCTTGTTGAAAGTACGCGTCTCTTCCTCAAAGAACTGCAACTGCCCACGAGCCAGATGTCTTCGGTGGCGCGTGAACTGCACACACCGGAATCGCAACACGTGTTGGGCTTCTTCAACGAGGATCTGCTTCGTGTGTATCTTTTCTACATTAAAAAACAGGAGTCGTCGCGCAACACGTACGATGTGTCGCTGGCCACTCAGTGCGGAGGCCGCTTCGCCTCACAGATGTCACTCAGTATGTTCTTCACCATGCTTGGGGACTGCCGATTTCTTTCTGACGGAATAGGTCACGGGGAAGGTCTGATGGGCGCCGTTGCCGATACAGGGCGGCCGCTGCTTTTCGTCAACTCCGCACAGGTGCGTAAACTGGTGTCCACGTTGGAGAAATTCTCCAAGGGCTCTGCGAAAGGCGGACTATCGTTTAATCTGTTCCTGGATACACTCGCAGCGCTAGCTCATTATTGGTGTCCAGACCCCCTCATACCGGGGCCGCGGCGCCTCGCCGCCTTCCTTTCCCACACAATACAGCAGCTAGCTGCGCGCTTCAGCGACTCGACGCTTATTCTCGGTAACGTTCCAACAATTGGCTTCGAGGGGTCAGGTCACGTCGACTTCAACTATGAGGCAAATGCATTAGCAATGGGAGGCGCCTGACCGTTGGGGGTGCCGCTGTACGCCTTCGAAGTTGTGCACCTGTCGTCAAGAACAAGGATACACACACACGAGGGGGGGGGGAGGGACAGCGACGGAGTTGGGCTTCGCGTACGTATTGATCTTACCCTTAAAAGTAGATGGGTCCGCCAAGTTCTTTCTTTGCTTCTCTGTGTGGGTGTCGACGCGCATATATGTCAGTGTCTCCCTCTCTTTTTCTGGACTCCTCTCGTGTTTCACAAAAGAAGATTCCTACCTATTTTTTTTTTTTTTTCTCATCGGCGCGCCACTCCTGCTCTCTTCCCCGACACATCGTTTTTAATTTTGTTCCGCATGTCTTTGAACAGTTGGCTGCTTTGCTTTATCCCTGCGTCTTTTTTTTTTTTTGTTTGTTGTGTCGTCCTCTTTCACTGTGGTTTGTACGTTTGTTCATTCATGTAGATATTGAGCCTTTTCACGGTTCCCTCAAAAAAAATTTTTTTTGTTCCATTTTTGCTCTCCCGTTTCCGCGCGTTTCCCCCCCACCACCACCAAGCTGAGGGAAGGGGTCGATGCGCACCGTGGCATACACATGCCCGCGGGGATATGCACTGCCGGCGGGTTCCACAACTAAACGGTAGCAGAGCCCGGCGACAAGCGGAGGCAATTAGGTGCACTTGCCCCTTCCCTATCAGTGACCTTACATCTCAGCTGGCTGACACATATGACGGACAAAAAAGATCCATATAAACGTTTGATCTCACGTTACCCTTAGTCTCTCTCATGCTGGCTATTCGGTAGACCCAGTTGTGCACTTGCTCCACAGGATTTTGCTCCTCAAAAGGCCCCCCTGGGTTTTCGCCCGGAGGCATAAAGCAATATTCGGGAATCACTGCGGGGTAGGCTTGCTGCTATTTCCCTGTCTCCCCTTCTTGATCGAATTCCCTCCCTCTGTCCCTCCCTCTTCCCTCCTTTCCTTTGCCCATGATTGCCTGCGCTGATACTTTTGTGCGATTTCTGTTGCCGCTATCACCGCTGCCGTCAGCGGCAGGCCTCCTTCCCCTCTTGGGCGTCTGTGGGTGTCAAGGTTAAAGCTGCTTCGTCCGATGCCGCTGTGTTGGTTGCTCCGGCTGAGGCCACCAACATCGACTATTGTCCACGTGAGGAGGAGTAGCGCAGCGCAGTCCGGTACGGCATGCCGGATTTCGTTGGCGGCGCCTCGGCGTTGCTTTTCCTTGTGGTTTGAGGAGAAGTCGAGTGGCCATGGGTCTCCAACGGAGGACCAGGCGGTTGCTGCGTTCGCCATTAACGCGGATAGGCTAGAAAAGGGAAAGACAATCATCAACAAGAAGGCGTATGGAATTCCTTTTCACGTCTCTGACGCCAAAGCCGTGAGCAATGTGTGCATTCATCACGGGACTTCGGTCGAGATCCACAGCGTGGAGCGCCTTCTCATGCCTTTTTGGATCAGCGAGACGTCTGCTGCCGGCACATTCAAGGCGGATCTCCTCCAGCACGATCGAACAAATATTACACAGCCTCACTACTTTCTTTGGCTGGAGGGGCCCCGGTACCAGTTCAGTTATCCATTCGGGGAATATATGCCCATCAATCAGCTCTCCGCGTCTTACCGAGAGCCTCCCGAGGTTGTAGAGCGCTGCCTCACTGGATCGCACGTGCCGTCGATGCTGCTGTCACGCTTCGAGTTGTTGCAGGAGGTGGAGAAGATGCACCATCGCCCAACTGTTATTCCCTTCACCATGTCAACCATTACCGCCCTATCCGTCCTAGAGCGGCGTCTCGACCGCCGCGTCGTGATGGACCGTATTGACCGTGAGCTCCGAAAGTTTCACGGCTCCTTCCTAAAGAGTAGCGTGCGCGTGACACGGTTGCACATTATCGCGTCAGGCATCCGACCCGTGTTCCTGCCGCTTATCAAGTTGACAGTCTCCACCGTCTCACACTCGACACCCGTGCCAGCATTCATCTGTGGTGCCACGGGCAAGGTGGTGGGTCCAGTTCTGCACGTGCAGCGCGGGAAGAGGCTAGGGCTAGCAGCGTCCGTGGCGGTCGGTGCGTTGCTGAGCCTCGCGCCGCTTGGGAATCCCGGTGTAGCCACAGCCGCTGCGTTGACGGCTGGTGTCTCTTCAGTATTTGTCCACCAGGCGATACAGCATGCACGCTTTGTGCGAGAGCAGATCCATCAGATGGCACAGCTCAAGTCCGTCGGCGTGTTAAACCTTGTCGCCGACAGTGCAGGGTATCGCTGGACTCCCGAGGAGGAAGAGAAAGAGGAGTACGAGTACCGCGAGGAGTTGCGCCGTCAGGCCCGCGCGAGGAGTGGTTTCGAGCAGCGCGTGAAGGAGGCAGCTGCGCGAGATCGAGCACGGGTCCATGGTAAGCATTTCGACCCGAAGAACCGCCGCCGCAATGATTTGGTAGACGTGGACCCACATGGCTACTACGAGCTGCTTGGACTGAAAGGGAGAGAGTTGTCAGCCACCGCAAAAGACATCACAAAGGCCTTCCGTGAGGCAGTGCAAAGGCACCACCCCGACGTTCACCCAGAGGGTGAGGCGGAGGTCACGAAGCGCCACATGCAGCGCATCATTGAGGCGTACAAGATCCTACATGATGCCAAATCAAAAAAGGCCTACGACTCTGGTGAGATGACCGCCAAGTCAACAGAATCGTCCGAGGTGTGAAGTGTTGGTCGAAGACAGGGAGGCTGAGTGAGTTTTGGACCATCTGGGTCTGTGCATCAGAACATGTGCTTGAACTCCGGTACTGGCTCACCCTTCGGCCAGTCTCCGTGCTCGTTTTTCTTTCCCCCCTTATTCTGCCGACTTCATCTCGTTTTATCGTCAATTTTATCAGTTGAGATGTGCGCGTGGTGTGGGGAAGTTCAGACACGCACACACGCACACACACTCACACGCCCACATTCACGCGTATACTCGCACCGGTTTCTTAGAGTAAGAATATGGTATGTATGTCTGTATGTATGTATGTCTGTGTGTATGTGTGTGTGTGTGTGTGTGTGTGTGTGTGTGTGTGTGTGTGTGTGTGTGTGTGTGTGTGTGTGTTGTTTTCCCCTCTGATCTTCTCTCACTGTTGATGTTTGCTTTCCTTCGCTCCCTCAACGAGCTCGTGAGCGTGTGACAAACAGTGATGCCTGCTTACAGTGGTGCGCGCACATACTGCAGAAACACCCTTCTATGCCCTACGTCTCCAAAAAAAAAAAAGATCAGCTGAGGTGCGAGGGACGCTATGCTGGGTCTCACTTCTCATTGTGGCGAGCCCGTGGTTCTACCTGCAACACCGCTCTTGGCGCAGCGTGTCCACGAGCGCCAGACCCCCACTCTTCAAAGTTCAATTAACCAGCCTTCTCCAATCGGTGATGCACAGCCCTGGTCATTTCCTTAGCGAGCCCATGTCATGCCTTACTGTTGCATCTCACGTGCATCACGCTTTTTTTTTTTCTGCTAGTGTTGCGGTGAGTCGTTCCCCGTCGGTTCTGCTCCGCTCCCGCTTCCTTCCTCCCCCCTACACACACACACACACACATCAGCACTGTTGTGCAGATCCCGACAGTGTCTTCTTCTGTTTTATAGCTCCTTTCATAGAATCTTTACCCATGTCTTTGCTACCACTTCCCCCAGCTGTAGTACCACCGCCCCCTGCGGCAGCTGTGCCCGCACCACCACCTCCTGCGGCAGCTGTGCCCGCACCACCGCCCCCTGCGGCAGCTGTGCCCGCACCACCACCTCCTGCGGCAGCTGTGCCCGCACCACCGCCCCCTGCGGCAGCTGTGCCCGCACCACCGCCCCCTGCGGCAGCTGTGCCCGCACCACCGCCCCCTGCGGCAGCTGTCCCTCTTGCTACACCAGGTGTGGTGGTTCCCCTTCCCTCTGTGCAGACGGTGCCAGCGGCTTCAGCGGAACCACCTGTGCAGCCCATCTCTGTTGAGGCGTGGCGTGCCTTGGAAAGGACAACACACGAGCCGGTGCCCAACATGGAGGGGACCCGCTACCTGGCAGTGGAGGAGCGGGTGCGTGATGAGGTCTGTAAACTTTTTATCCTCTCCAACTACGATGTCAGTACCCTCATGGCGAATATTGTGCAAAGTCTACAGCACGTGGGGCGTCATGATGTGGGCTTGCTGCGGAACGAAAAGAACACTGCGTTCACCGTCACCCAGTCCTCTGCGTATGCGCGACAAGGTAACACTTCAGCGGAGCAGCGATGCCACACTGTCTCCGATGCCATTGAACGTATCAACCAGGCTGGAGTCGAGGCTGAGCTCGCATTTCTCGAGGAGGCACAGCGGGTGACAGCGACTGCACCGCCACCTGCACCCGCAAAGAATGTGCCGACTCCTACAGCGCCAACCTTTCGCAAGAGTGCTTATGAGCTCATAATGGAACAAATCGAAGCTACTCGTCGTCGGCGCAGCCCCCAAAGCCGCAGCGCATCCCTGCCGAAAGGGCAGCGGGGGCGTACAGCGGGTGGGGCGGGGTCTAGTGAGTTGCCCGTCTCGTACAACGGCAGTTACCTGCTTCGCCGCTATGGGGGCACGTACGATCCACAGTCTCAATACAGTCATTACCGCTTCTACGGTCTTCCTACCACCAAGTGAGACGCCTTTTTGCCTTTCCGTTTCTTCATGGAAGCACACAGGGAGCACATGCGTGTATGTAAACAAGATCAACAAGGAAACGGAAAAAAAAAAAGACTGCAGAAAGGCGTGTTCCATCTTTAGTTTTTCCCTTTCTCACAGCGCCTCCATCGCCACATGCGACAGGCCTGTGCTGGTGGATAGACTTGGAGTTGACGTTGTGCTTTGCTCTTCCTTTCTCCCCTACCCATCTTATCGACGTGAATTGATCTCACGCTGTTTTTCTTGCGTGCCTGCACCTTGGTGCAGCCTTGGATTAGACCGAGGCGGTTGTTTCTTGGAGATATCGGCGCGCATCTGCGAATATTCAGAGATGCACCGTTACAGGCGTGAGTGCGTCGTTTTCACTTCAGCGGACCAACCACCTTTGCTGGTCTTGTGTTGCGGCGCACTGATCATTTGTCATCTGCGTATTGATGCCCCCACCCCCCCCCCCAACATACCCACCCAAAGAAGTCTGTACATCAGCCAACTCCCACAGCGTCCACCAGCTCTCCTTCTATCCCTGTGCAAGTTATTCTTTAGATTCAATTCCTTTGATTTCATCCGGGGAGGGTATGTCCTCGTACAGCGTGCATGCGCACACACCCTGCGCACACATTCTCTCGAGTGTGTGCAGTGTTTCAAACCTGTGTGAGGGAGGGCGATGTATGTTTTGTCTTTGGTGCGCCTTACAGTAAGGTGTGCTTCGCGGTGACACTGGCTGCGCTCGCTTCTCCAAGTCCTTTATGTCTTCTCATTGCTTTGCTCCTCCCCCCTTCCTTTTATTGATTTATGTATTCGTGCACGACGAGCTCCTCATCTATTTGAAACACCTGCAAGCACTTACGTGAGCGATACGCATTTACCGCCCGGAAGGTCTTCGGCAAGGGAGTGTTCTTCTGCGTGAGACAGCGTGTCTACTCAGTTCGCATTTTAAGTACCGTCGTGTGTGTCTGTTCGTGTCATGCCTCGCCGAAAGATTATCATCGACACCGACTGCGGTGGTGATGATGCCATTGGCGTCATGGCCGCGCTCACAGACCCCAATACCGAGGTCATCGCTATCACGGTTGTCTGGGGAAATGTGAACGTTGGACAGGGGATGGAGAACATCGGCAAGCTCCTTGACGTCTTCGAGCGTGATATTCCTTTCTACCAAGGGGCGACGTCACCGCTTGTGACGGACCCTGAGACGGTGCAGTGGGGTGGTTTTGGCAAGGACGGCTTTGGTGATGCTGATTTCCCTCCATCCGCACGGGTCGAGAGGCAGTCCAAGACGCACGCTGCCCTTGCCATTACTGAGCTGCTACGATCAGCCAAGGCGGAGGAGGATACGGTATATCAGCTTGTTTGCCTGGGGCCACTCACAAATATCGCTCTGGCGATGCGAATAGAGCCGGGTGTGTTCGACGTCTTGGGAAGCGAGACGGAGCCGGCAATCACCATCATGGGCGGCGCTAGCGAGGCGAAGGGCAACTCGAATTTGACGGCAGAGTTCAACATCCACTGCGACCCCGAGGCAGCGTTCGTAGTCTTCAACCAACGTCATATGCGTCCCATTCGCCTCGTTTCATGGGAGGTGACGGTGGACTGCTCCATGACCTGGGATTTCTTCGACAAGTGGGTGGGCCGTCAAGCGGGTGGGGATAAGTCGCAGAACAAATATCAGTCGTTCATCGAAAAAGTGTTTCAACGACTGGAAACCTTCACTCGCCCCCTTCCGGACGGCACCAAGGCCGACACTGGTGACGCAGAGGCAACGCAGGACAACACATGCGTCATCCCAGATGCCGTGGCCATGGTCGCCGCGCTTTGCCCCGAGAGCATCATGGATCGTTTTCTCACTTACTGCACCGTAGAGCTCCACGGACGTGAGACGCGTGGTGAGACCTGCCTAGATTGGTACGGAACCGCGCAGTCGATGGCGAAGCGGGGTCGTTGGCGCAACTGCGAAGTACTCATCCGTGTTGACAATCAGCGTTTCCTGGAGGCCATGGAGGGTATTATCAAGTATCAAGGGTGACGTATGTCCCTCTCGGACTTCGTGAAGACCCCCCCCCTCCCCCTCCCCCTCCCCCTCCCCTCTCTCCTCCCTCGCGGGGAAAAAGGTATCCACACTTCCTTTTTTCTCTTTTTTTTTCCCCTCTTGTGCTTGATGGATGAACAATTTTCTTTTCTCAAGTGCTTGCGGGGTCGCGGGGCAGGGAAGGGGGGGGTTCTTCACACCCAATTCCCCACACGATACACACATGTGGCTTTCGAGGTTATGGTTGTTGCTGTTATGACACAGAGGAGTACTGCAGGGAGGGGGAGGGAGGGGTGGTGCAGGCGATGCAAAAAAAAAAAAAGAATTAATTTGTTGAATGGAAAAAAAAAAAACAATAAACTTTTTTTTTCTTTTGCACGGAGTAGTTGTATTTGCACTGTATTGATCTCTCGTCGGTGCCCTGTAGTTAAGGTTAGCTTCTCCTCTTCCTTCTATTCTCCCTCTCTTCCTTTCATGAGCACTACCGCTACTCGCAAAACAAGAGTCCTCTGCCTGAGTGCTAGACGGCCGCCCTTCCACGGCAATGAAACCTCACGTGGCTACCCCCGAAAAAAAAAAAAAGAAACAAATAATGTTGAGAAAAAGTCGAAATTTTAATGTCATGACTTTGGCGGCGTGTCTTTACAATAAAGTTTTTATATTATTATTATTTGGTGCGGGTTGCGCATGCCAAGTTTAAAACTTACCCTCCTAGGATCATTTCCCGCTTGTTCTCCGCTTAGGCGAACGCATACGCATTCATATACACACGCACGGAGGTGATGTGTACATCTTGGTTCATTTAATCTCGAGGAACACGCCTGCTTTTCTTTTTTTTTTTCCTCTATGATGGGAGGGTGCTGATCGTCATTAGCCAAGAGGCTCATGTATTTCTTGGCCTCCACTCCCCCCCTCCTTCCTTTTTTGTTTCACTGGTTTCTTTATATTCCTCCGTTTTACGGAGGTGTCGCCATGCTGAGAGACGCACACGAGTGTGTGTGTGTGTGTGTGTGTACGCACGGGTTTCACTTGAGGGACTGTTGAAAGAATCTGCTTGAGTGCGCCGGTGTAGAAGTAATGGTGATGTCATCAGACAATTGAAAAGAGGAACAACAGAAAAAAAAAGGGAGGGGTGTAAGGGAGGGCTGAGAGAGCGGTTTCTCTTTTTTTTTTCGTTTGTGTACGTGTGTGTGTGTGTGTGTGTGGCCCCTTTCATATATGTTTGAAAGCATGCACAGCGCGCAATCTTTTTTTTTTTTCGAACTTTTTTTTTTGGTCATTTCTTTTTCACTGTTTTTTCCCCCCTTCTACATGCTGATGCAGTTGTAGTGTTCAGACACTGATTCTACATTATCATGTCACAATGATGGGCGGTGGCGTCTACAGATTCGTCCAACTGACACGTGGTCTACTGATGAGACCCCCCTCCCCCTTCCCCTCGAAAAAAAAAAAAGGAGTGAGGCATTACTGCTTCCTGCCCGCTTTTTTTTTTTTTACACACTCACCTACCGCTGCAGCTACTCCTCTCGTCTCTGCAGCGCGTATATGTTCATTTTCACACACCAGCTCTATGATGTGGAGGTAAGACAAAATAGCTGATGATTAAAAAAAAAAAGAGGGGAAACGAGGTGGTGTTATGGGAATAAAGCAATTCTAGAAATCGAAGCTTTTGAAGAAGAAGGGGAGGGGTGAGGTTCTCCCTGGCGGATCTGATGCTTTCTGTATGCTTGTCTTTGGTCGTTCATTTTTTAAATTATTTCAGTTGGTCTCCGCGCATTTTTTTTTTAAATGATTTTTTGCTTCCTAAATGCGAAAAAAAAAAAACATACGCGCGCGTAAAACACCAAGGCAGAAGGGGGGGGGAAGATGATTGGCGTCGGTGCGGGATGTTGCGCGCACCTTTTTTTTTTTTCATTCTTTCTGCTTCCTCCTCCACAACAGTGGTGGGGATTCCTTCAACCTTGCCTCCCCCCCCGCCCGCTCCTTTTCTTTGGCCCGATGCCTATACAGGTGGGGGGGCAAGAGAAACGGGGATGAAGGAATGGACATGGTACAGGCACCAACAGTTTGCTAGGTGTGCTGGGGGGGAGGTGGGGGCGAGCGAAGCGGCTAAGCTGTGGCGGTAGTCTGACGAAAGGCTGATGACAGCATAGGATGTCTCCTCCTATGCTACGGCTGCCTCCTCTTGTTTCATATTCCCTCGTGTCCCCCCCTCCCCCCTCTATATGTCACATACCGGGACACATGATCCATTGCACCTTTATTCTGCCTTCGCATGTTTCCACTCCCCTCACCACCTTCACCGCATTTTTGCCACGATGCACTGTCGTTGCCCTGAGTAGTTTTCTTGGGGCGTTGGAGGGTATATATGCATACCTATACATAGATATACATACATACTCAAAAGGGTAACGGACGTTGATCTCTTCTCGAGCAGGCAGTTAAAGAGTTATCCTTAGGCAGAGGGTTCAGGCCGAGGTGTGTGTGTGGGGGGGTTCCCCTGACGTCGTCAGCCATGTCGAGCAGCGCCGCTCCGGTGTATGAGGAGAAGCAGAAGGTGTATGCTCTCCTCAACGGCACATTTCACGCGGCAATCGTTCTGGAGGTCGCCGAGGATGCGACACAGGGTGGTTTTCTCTATTACGTTCGCTACGTGGAGCAGGACAGTCGGTTGGATCAGTGGCTGCAGGCGAGCGACATCAAGGAGCGCCACCAGGGTCGTGCGCACCACGGTAGCAGCAGCGTTTATCAGCAACAGTCACTAAGCGGTATCAAGACGCGGCGACAGAGCCACGCAACCGAGCAGCAGGGCGAAGGGGTGACAACGCCGACGGGCGACGGAGGCCGTATGCTCACTGAGGTCTCAGCGAATGCGAAGGGGAGTGGGACAACCCAACACATGGTCAAGGTGTCGAAGACGCGTGCGCGGCGCGACAGCGCGTTCTTCTCCCGCACCAAAAATATTTATTCCATCTGCATGGGACCGTACGAGGTGGAGACGTGGTACTTCAGTCCCTACCACCTCGCTCGCCCAGAGGTGCAGCAGCGACTGCAAGCTGCATCGCAGTGTGTGATGGGAAGCACGGAGCTGCAGTTGGTACAATTCGTTTCCTCCTCGAGCAGTGCAAATAGGGTAAGTGGGGTTGTAGGTGACGGCGACGCTGGTGGTAGTGGGGGCGGCAGTGGAGGGGTGGGTCGCTCAGGAGAAAGTGGTGGTGCGGGCCGGCGACAGTGGCCAATCGCCACGCGCTCCTTCTCTCTTCATATATGCCCCTACTGCCTGCGGCCTTTCTTCGACCATGCGGCGGTGGTGCGACACCTCCAGCAAGACTGCCTGCGCCACCCCCCTGGCAACGAGATCTACCGAGACCCACTGCGGCGTCTGGTTGTCTTGGAGTTGGACGGGTCTCTGGAACCAACCTTCTGTGAGCATCTCGCCCTCCTTTCGAAGCTATTTCTCGAGCACAAGGCCCTGGACCACGACATGACCCCTTTTCTGTTTTATGTGTTGTGCTCTGTGGAGTCTCATGGACTGCAGGTGCTGGGGTACTTCAGCAAGGAGAAGCAAACACCTGAGCCATACAACTTGTCATGCATATTAGTTTTACCACAGTACCAGAGTCGCGGTATTGGCCGTTTCTTGATTGAGCTAAGCTATGAGCTGTCGCGGCGTGAGGGCAAAGTGGGCACCCCGGAAAAGCCTCTTAGTGACTTGGGTGAGAAGCTCTACTTGGGATACTGGGCCGACTCGGTCACGATGGCCATTGCCCGGGCGATGGAGGAGGGCCACTGCGTCTCCATGGACTATTTAGTGCAGGCAACAGCGATGGTTCAGGCAGATGTTTTACGTGCATTACAGCATCAGAAGCTGCTGAGTGGGCATCAGCTGACCATCTCTGAGGAGATTGTGGAAAGGTGCTACACAAAGCGACTCAAGAAAGAGCGAGATATCACGAGCTACACCTTCTACACACATCTGCTCAGCTGGGCCCCTGGATTTTACGAGGAGTTCCGTGGCGTGCCACCGACTCCAACATTTGTTCCGTGGAGAGACGCAGGCGCGACCTCCTCGCAGACCCCCGATTCCTGACGAGAAATGTGTGCGTTGGTATTTTCAACACATCATCCATATAATCAGTTTGTTTTCTCCTCCGCCGACACATACGCGCACAGAAATTTCACTACTGATAATTGAGCTATAACAAAGGGAGAGTGCCAAGGGTTTTTTTTTTTTACGGAGCATCCCCCCCTTCCCCCATATATATATATATATATATATTTGTAGGACGAGTGTGTGCTGTTCCTTCCCAGATGCACCTTGGGGTTTCCTCCCCTCCTCTCTTGGTGCGTCTCCCGAATGTTGTGCATCGGCAGTGTATCATCTCTCTAACGTTTTCGCGCAGTTTTTCTTATCTGTCTCCGTGCTTCTCCATCTTGCTCTCTCTTCTTTTGCACACTTACACGAAATACTACTTTTCTTTCTTTTTTTTTCTTGCTTCCGCACTGATCCTGCTGCTTTCCGAAGCAGTGTACACAGCGTACAGCTCAGCCCTTGTTTCCTTAGGAGTTGTCTTGGTACTTCTAGAAGAGGGTGGCATCGGCTCCATCTCTCCTTTAAAGGATTCTGCACACTACGAGGGGTACACACAAAACCATACACACGCGCACACACACACCCAGACAACGCACTATCGAAAAAAAAAACATATATATATATATATCTTTCGTAACTGCTGAGGTGTGCGCTTGAATAAAAAAATACTTTTGTGCCCCTTTGTTTCTTCATAGCTCGCGCGAGTAGCTGCTGGGTCTACAATGCGGAGGGCAATCTTTGCAAGCGGCTTCAAGGGTTGTTGTGCGGTGGGGTACCGCTACTGCTCTGCTAAGCCAGCTGGTGACACTGCAAAGCTCGACGACATGGCAGCTGCCTACGCACAGCTAACTCTAAGGGAAATATCGGACCTACAACGCCTCATATTCAGGAAACTGGGCCACAGCGATGACTTCTACGAAAAGGCGCTGCTGCGCGGCCTCGGGGGCGGTGGCGGTGGTGGTGCGGTGATGATGGCACCTGCAGCCGCCGCAGCCGGCGCACCAGCAGCGGATGCCCAAGCTGCTGATACCAAGACAGAGAAGAAGAAGGTCGAGAAGCTCACCTACGACGTGAAATTGGACAAGTACGCGCCTGAGATTAAAATTAAGCTGATCAAAGAACTTCGTAGCGTGACGAACCTCAGCATCGCCGATGCAAAAAAGGCGGTGGAGAGTTGCCCGGGTTTGGTGGCCACCAATATGAGCAAGGATGACGCGGAGAAGCTCAAGGGGCTGTATGAGAAACTCGGCGCGAAGGTTGAGCTCCTATGAGGGGAGAGATTTCGAAAACAGAGCAGCTGTGCCAGTAGAATCTGCGGTATATAACAATATATATATATATATATATATATATATATATATTATATAGATGTGTGACTCTGTGTATGTGCGTGGGACCCGCTTTGCTGTGGAAGTCTACGGGTATATTTCCTTTTGTCGGCTTAAAGGGAACGAAACAGCGAGGAGAAAAATTCATGCTGTGTGTGTGTCTGGGGCTTGAATGTAATGGGTGTGCTTGATGACGTTGAGCTGGCGTGACTTGATGTTATCACGTATGTTAGGGTGCCCGTGTGCTCGACCAACTGTAGACTGGGTGTGTTTCTCTTGAAATATTTTCGTGGTTTCATCGCGGATAGGTGCGTTTCACATTTATTCTTATTATTATTTAGTGATTCTTCTCTGAAATTGCTTCTAGGGTATATTTCATGTCATGATCTTTGGGTGCACCCAGAAAGGCGGCTTTTTTTTTCCCCCTTCCCTCCTCACCCTGTGTGCGCTGGTCTCATCACCTCACACACATATCATGCGCTCATCAGTTCTGTAGAGCCAATGCAGGGAAGGACTAGACGAGAAGCGAGTACATGCTGCTCACCAGGACCGGGTGAGTGAAGCGGTTCCACCTAGATTTCTTCCCTCTCCCCTCTTTGTGTTTTCGTGCATCGCTGCAGAAGAGGGGAGGTATATGTGTGTGTGTGTACACACACACACACACACATACTTACACACCTCGGGGTCGTCTCTACCTACTTCCGAATGCTCCCCTTCCCTAAATTAATCTTTGCTTGTTTATCACGTATAACATACTCACGCAGCGGCAGGTGCGCATTGACTGACTGACTGATTGACCCCCCCCCCCACCCCACACACACACAGAGGACTTCCCCTCATGTGCCTTTCACACATCTACAGAACGAAGACACAATATCTAAACTGAAGGTGAGGAATACAGTGTTATCTTAGATAGGCAAGCAGGCACGCACAAACACCATCGAGGATGACCTACTACAGCGTCGCGGAGATCACGGGTCGTCGAATCAACGATGATGATGGCTCCATCGAGTATGCCGTGAAGTGGGAGGGATCTCCTGAGGAAGTCACGTGGGAGAAGCGCCAGAATCTCATGGAGTACTGCGCTGATACGGTGCGAGAGGTCGATCAGCGGTGCATGTATTCTACTCAAAAAGAGATCAGACGTTGGCGCGACGAGGAGTGGAGCAACAGCGCGAGATCGATGCAGACGCCACCGCAGTCTACCAGTACCACGCCAGGGCAGCGCAAGCGCGCCCGATCTTCCTCTCCGGATGCTGGCGAGGTCTTGGGGAAGGGGGAGGTACTCAATAGTCTTCTACTTCACATACCACGCAGGTACCGTCATGGCGATGCCGCTTCGCCTGCTGAGGAAGGAGGAGCGATCATCATGCTAGGCGAGGTCGTCTTGGAGGAACAGGCGTCAGCGGTGCTGAACCGCAGTGGCGGTTTTAAGAAAAAAGGGAGGCTTATGGTCTCCAGCGTCGCCCCGGATCTTCACATATCACCAGCGCTACGTGTCGAGAAGATGTGGCGCGACACGCAAGGGCAGAGCTTGCTCCAAAGCATCGAAGCGGCGCACTCGGTCACTCCTTTCCACCCACACTTTCGCCTCCGCAGGTGCGATGCGGCAACACTCGACGCCATGGCCCAGGAGGCCAAGCGTTCATCGAACCTGCGTATCATCAGCATTGCACCTCCACTCAAAACGCACAGCGGTGCAGTTTTTGGTTTACCTGTGGCGCTGGACCCTCTAGTGGGGGAGCAGGATCTGGAGCAGCTCCGTCTAAGCGTGCAGCTCGAGTCTCCCTTATTCAGCAGTGCTGCCGAGGAGCTTGTCAAACCTCATGTGGAGCAGATGGTTGTTCGGTACATTGTCCCTGAGGTGGGGCCTACCACTACTGATGACCTTGCAGCTATGGAAACAGAGCCGCACACTACTCACGGTCGCATTGCTTCGATGCCCCTTTCAGTATTCCGAATGGTGTTTCCCCAGCTGCTCATCGACTACTTGCTCCAGAACTCCGTTGTTCTGCGTTGATGGTTGAGAGAAAAGGGGGGAGGGGAGGGAAGGGTTATCAAAGTGCGAGGGCGAATGACGCTCTGCCACACACACACACACACACACACACACACAAACGGAGGTGGGGCACCACGGTAAGCATACCCCCCCCCCTATTTCCTACAGCAATCAGAAAGGGGCTCAGCTTTGGCGCATAATCGCACCTTACGCACATCCTTCCAGAAAATTATATATATGCATATGCGCTCGAAGGGTGAAAACAAACAAACAAACATACACGCAAACAGGGAAGTCTCTTCGATTCTTTTGGGGGATTTGGATGCCTTTTGACTGCACACGACCGAGCTCGTTTAGGGCCAAGCGGCGTCTTTCTTACAGCCTTCGTCTTTCTCCTACTTCTTGTTCTCAGTACATCTCCCTCCCCGCCCCCCATATCTTTTTTTTGTTTTTGTTTTCACGGTTGCAATGCACCGCTACCGCAAATGCTATGCACAAAAAAAAAATATGTGTCGCTTTCTTCTGCCGACTTTCCCTTAACTTCCCCCCCTCAACCACTGCCCCCCCCCCAAAAAAAAAAAAAGACATCAGTACACATTTTTTGAAGGGAGGACTCATCCACGCAACCCTCGGGCTTGTCATCAAGAAATCAGCTTTTTATGTTTTTTTTTTGACTCCCGGGCACACATCAGGCTTCTCCTCGATCACTGAGGTTCTCTCTACGCTATATATATATATATATATATACTATATATATATATACTATAGTATAGTCGAGACAGTCGTCCGGACCGGCGTATCTCTCGTCTCTCCTCCTACCTAC
>CM007334.1:47556-61667 GCA_000333855.2 Endotrypanum monterogeii
TATATATATATATATATATATATATATATATATCGAAGGCACAAGTGCCCCGCCCTGCTCTCGTTTCCATCTCCGTAACCCTCAACCGCTTGGATTTGTACGAAGTTTGTTTTGAGGGATTTGTTTTCACGCCTTCTGCGTGTTTCTCTGGCCCTTCGCAGTGAAGCGGCTCACTACTTTACACACGCTTGCACACCCAGCACAAGGGCGGACATCCCTCCTCCCATTTACATCATACCCGCTTTCGAGTACGGGCTCTACAGATATTATTTTTCTCCCGAGGCAGGCGTACATTCACCTGCAAGAGTTTTGAAAAAAAAAATCTTTGCGTTCCTACCTGTCCCCCGTGGCAGTGTGCATCCGGTAATTTTTCCCCTCTTCTATATACAAAATAATAAATATTTATAGATTCATATTTGTCTTGCAATATATATATATATATATATATCATACATTTATTTATATAGATTTTATCTATCATCCCTGGACTATCTCAGAGTATAAGTTTCTACTGCATAGCAGATAGAGAGCAGTTAGGGAAAAGAGGGAGAGTAGCAGACAACGATTTTTTTTTTTGCGTGCAGGGGAGGTGGCTGTGGCTATTGCTACTGCTACTGCTGTCGCCGCATCAGACGAAAGGATATCACGCAAACACATACACCAGTATCCGTCATCATTCATAACAATACGGCTTGGTTTTACGGCCACACCGAGAAAGGGCAGATAGTTGAGTGGTCTGAGTACCAGCGCAGTCCTCTCTTCTCCCCCTTGTCATCGAGACTTCATCCGAACATAAAAAGAAAAATACCAGACACCATAATAACGTGTCCGTGGATCACTTTCATTGAGAGTGTGTTTTCCCTCTTTATGAGGTGTTCTCTGTTGCCCCCTTCCTTCCTGACTTCACCCGTATGCCACAACTTCAGCAGCTTTCTACACACGCAGCAGAGTCTGCACATGCGTTGAGGAAGCCCCAAGATGGGCCACATGCATCTCCTGCGTCCTCTCGTTCACTGGCTCCGCCGGTACCCAGGGCAGTGTTGTTCAACACAGTCGGCGGTTTTGCTTATCAGGTGATGACCACCTCCTTCGTAGGGCCCGAGCCGCCGGCGGTGTGCATCTTCACGGTGCGTCGGATACCAGTTGTCAACACCCGCGGTCTTTCTCTACACCTCGCTGCTGCTTCGAGTTGCCGGTTGCCATTCTGTGTTGTTGAGGGTGGTGTAACGTGGAACGATGTGGTGACGACGTTGATGCTGTCACAGCCGGTCCGGCCCCCTACTGACATGGGCTGGAACGTACAGGTCCTCGGACAGGATGTCGCAAGCGGTTCCTGGTTTCCTATCACGCCCTCATTGTCCTCTCGACTGGAGACGCGCTATTTCCTGTGCACGAATGTCGAGGTGCTTTTTGAGCATTACCAAACCTCTACTCTCTACATGCAGGCAGTTCCACTGACGCCCGAGACGGCAGGACCCGACTGGCGCACCCCGGTGCAGCGCAGCTCCGCTATCTGGACTACGTCGCCTCCCGCGCCCATTAAGGCTCCACGCCCGAGGAGCACGCCACCGCCAAGCCGCAGCACCTCGCGAGTGGCTTCGACCACCGGCATGCACACTGCACCCGCGCAGTCCACGGGTGAAGCGAGGGTGCGAAGCCTCACAGTCGACTTCGACGTCGCCGCTCAGGCACCGCCGACGCCACACCACGGCCCTTCATTACCGCTGGCCGCGTGGTCGCTCATTGCCTTTGTGAAGCACCAGGAACGTTGGGGTATCCGTTGCCAGGAGCTGCGGCAACGAACGGCAGGTTTAACGCCACGGAGGGCGCTCAAAGAAGTGCTTGGGGAGCTGGAGGTGTGCTGTGCTGCTTTCAGAGATGTTGGATGCGTCACGCCTGCCTTTGCCGCCAAGGGGCTCGCCACGTGGGCACTGAGTTTGCTGGAGCACCAGTGCGCAATTTTGGGTGACGATGTTTATTCCGCGTGCACAGCAGGGCGTAGCGATCCTCGCTCTGTTCTTCGATATGCTTCTCGTCGTCTGAGTCGCGCGTATGAGCTCTCCTGTAAGGTGATCGATGTTGCGGACTCGGTGCTCAGCGCCGCTGGGACAGCAGATGACGCCGGCGCTGTCTTGGAAGAATTTCCTCGCGACTGGTTAGCTCTTCTCCTGGCTTCGCTTCGTCTGCGCTGTTTGCGTCATTTGGCTTTGGCGCATGCGTGTGATGTGTCATGGGGAGGCAGGTCCTCATCGCCGTGGCCGATGGGCGTTCTCGTGGATGAGTCCATTCAAACGGTCGGATGGATCCTGGAGGCACTCTCCAGCATATGCGAGCGCGATGAAGTTCCTGGACTGACGCGTGCCGCACTGGGGGAGACTTTGCTGACGTGCACTCTTTCTTTGGCGGAGCTGTCGGCGTATCTTTCCACGAATACGTCGCGCCGCTGCCAACTGATGGCGGCGGCGGTGCACGTGTGCCGTGTCCGCTTTCCCCTTGCGCGTGGCGGTGCCTGCGGCTGCGACGGTGCTCGATGGGTTCCCGGGTGCGTGTACGAGGTGGTCGCTCGGATGAAGGCAAAGTTTGGTCAGATACCGCTGACATCATCCGCGTATTCGGACTACGCTCACCTGATTGAGCTGCTGAACGACTCTGAACAGTACGTGGAGATGTGCAAGAAGACAGTTGCTGCGCACACTGGCGCCCCTGCAACAGAATACCCGTCGGAGTCACGACCACTCGGGTATACCATCACGTGTCTTCCCATCACAGCAGCTGCGGATGAGATATTTGCGCGCGGAAACACCATGGTGCGTCAACTCCGTTGCACTACCGCGGCGGCGCAGAGAGGAGCTCAGCGGGGCTCCAATGCACCCACCTTGTGGGAAAAATCGTGGAAGCACTCAGATCCCCGTGCTCTGCTAGAGAGTACCGAGCCCTGCCAAGTTCACTCATCGTTGCCAGCGTCGGAGGTGGCGTAGCCGCAGGTGTCCGACAGAGCGTCAAGAAAGTATGTTGATCTGCTCAGTAAGGAAGGCAGAATCCGACCCCAAACGTGAGCACACACCCACACCCCCACACACACACACACTCGCACACATACATACATACACTTGACCTGAGTAAAAATTTCGGTGCAGATGGGCATATGTGTTTCTCTTCAGAGGTGTGTTGACCCTCACTGCCTACCTCCCCCCTTTCTACGCGTCTGTGCTGTCCTGTTACTGCCGCTGCTTCCGTGGCAATGAACTCTTTTTTGTTTTTTTTTTCTCATCTCCATCCCCCAATTTCCCTCACCCCCTTATCGATATGTTTTAATTGCCCAGTCGCGGCGCAATGGTTTGTGTTACTTCAATCCTCCTTTGCTCCCCCGGCAACCCCGGCGCGTGTGTGTGTGTATCTGCATTTCAGAGTATCAACTTCTTCCCTTTTGTCTCCTCTTGACCCCCTTCCCAGCCTTATCCCTCCGACAGTCACGTAGCCTCGCCATTCCTTTTGTTCACATCCACAATACCGTGTGAGGAGTGAGGCAGGGTGTGTAGGGTAGGGGTTGGGGGTGATGCGCACTCAGATTACGACTATACTTTCTCAAGTCTTTTTTTTTTTCTTCCAGCTTCACTCCGCTTTTTTTTCTCCCCTCCTTTTTTTTTTTAAGATTTCAGAACAGAACGTCTGCATTCTCTCGCGGGGTGACTTGCCCATCCGCGTGTTTGCATCTTTGCGATCGTGCTTGAACTCATCGCTTCAGACTACTCCGAATACTTCGTGTGCTAACAGTCACCCTTCGGTGCATGCGTGCGGACCTGTCGCAAAGCGTGCATGCACATACATGTATATGGGGTGGCGGTCCTGCATACCGAGGGGGGGGGTCTCATCCGCCTCAGTTGTGAGAGAAGGAATCGGGAAGGGCAGGGCGAGACGCCTTCGGATGGTGAGGGAGGAAGGGATCACTTGCCCGCCCTGATTTCGACATGCATAAACCACTTGTTCATCGCTGAATCGACCATGGGGCTCTGCTGGACAGTCTCTTGTACCTCTCTTCGTGTTCTCCGCACCATGGGGGGGGGGGGAATCATGCGTCTTCCACCTCCTCCTCCTCTCCAACTCGGTGAATTAAGCCTTCAGTTACTTTGCGTGCGTTGATGCACGACAGCGAGGCCTGATGCACCTCGATCCCCCCCCCCCCCCCCCCCCCCCCCACTACACACACACATCACATGCACTCACGCACATGCCTCTATACTCCAGAAGCTGAACTTACAACGTCTACGCCACGTTCCCTCCCGCCAGTCGTTCTGCTCGACTGACTACCTTCTATTTTCTCCTCGCTCTGCGCCCCTCCCTCCCTCCTTGTATCGTTTATCGAGTTTGCTCAGTCTTCAGGGGTCCCCATATCCCTCCTTCCCTCCTTCCCTCCCTCCCGAGGATATACTCGACCTGGTTAATTTGAATGGGTAGCTGTATGCCATCGAAAAAGAAATAAAAATAAATAAAAATATGTTAGGTGGATGGAGAGGGCGTTGTGGTGGTGCGAAACAGTACGTTTATCACCTCTCAAGATCCGCTGCTGTTCTTTTGTTTTCTGTTTTTTTTTTTTTTGTTCGTCAGTCTCGGCTCAAACAGTAGTCGTTATTTACACGCCAACGCAGACCAGCTGAACCATGTTGTTGCTGCCCTTGATGTGTTGTTTCGGTGCGTCGCTCGCCGTCACTGACTTTGCACTCGCCTAATTGTCTTTCCGCTACACTTTTCTTCGTCTCTCCATCCCTTTTTTATTATTTACACACACACACACACACACACACCTGCCTATCGCGCGATGTAAACAGTCGATTATTTTTCCGCTTTCACCCCACACCTCAGAGTCTTCGCTTCTTTTATTTTTCCCCGCCTCACCTCCCCTTCCTTTTCACGGCTACTCACCAACTCCTCTTTCGAATACCCAGCAGGAAAACAAAGCCCCCTCCCCCCAAAAATAAGTAAATAAACGTGGACAGGATGACCGACATCGACGTCAAGACATACTGCGATGACGCCTCGCTCGGCAAGCAGGCGCCGTCGATCGACTCAGCGCACCCGATTAAGGGTGCAGGGGTCACCATCGGAGCGGACAAGGTTTGTGTTTTGTATTTCTTCAACACTTTCTACCGCGGCGCAGACGTCTGCAACGATGAGTTCACGACGCTGTCGGAGGAGATGGCGGACAAGGCAGTGTTTATTGCCATCAGCACTGACGCGGACATCGCCAAGACGGAGAAGTACTTGGGCAAGGAAATCATTGATGAGAACACGAAGAAGCAGTTGCGCCTGGCCCCGGCTTACATCGTTTACGATGAAGGCAAAGCCATCAGCAAGAGCTACGCAGATGTGTCGAACTTATCTGTGATGTCGTGCCCTATGGCATTTATCGTCAAGGACGGAAAGATCGCATGGCGCCAGCAGTTCCTGCAGACCCACACCGTCAAGCACTCCAACTTCCGTGCGCAGCTAAACCACGTCCTGGCTGGTGAGGAGCTGGAAACCAACGGCCCTCGCCCGAAGGTGGAGGTGGAGGAGGAGGAGGCAGAGGGCATGGACGGTGAGATGTCGCTCTTCTAAGCAGTCAAGCATATGACGGGGTGTTCGAACGCGTTCCTCCCCTTCCCCTTAGATGCATACCATACAGGCATAAGAGGGGAAGGAGAGGGGATGCATGTGTGGTCTGTGAGGTAAAAGACGAGGAAAAAAAAAAGAAGAAATATGATTTATAAAAGAATAGTGTCGCCAGATCGCCTTTAAAAAGAAAGTGACAACCGGAAGTCCCCACAAACACACCCAAAAAAAAACGATAGGGAAGCGTATCGAGCACAGCGATGGACGCCGCAATGAGTTTAGATCCGGGTAGAAGAAAGTCTCTCGGGGCTGAGCTGCACGTCGTTTGTGGTGGGCGAAGGAAGAACGGCTTTCCCCAAAGCGACGCATCACACCTTAAAAAGAAAATTTCAGGCAGTCGTCTTATCGTCGTCTTGAGCCATTGACGTTCTTTTTCCTTTTCTTTTGAATTTTTTTTTTATGTGTGTCGTGTTTGACTACTTCTCGTTGTTATTAAGAAAATAGGGGAATTTATTTTCTCATCTACTCGCTTCATTTTTTCGGATCATTCGACGATGAGCTCAGTGCAGTGCTGGGGAGAGGGGGAGGGGAGGGAGGGGAGATGGCCGGATCGGGCGTTGATGCTGCGAACTCTTCTTCGGTTGAAAATTGTCCCTCCCCTTACCCTCCTCCCCCTCCTCCTCCTCTTTCCCTCATCTTCTCTGTACTTCATGTGCTTCCACTCTCGGTAATGAAGAAACACAAACAAATATGCAACAACATCCGCCATAGGATACACACACGCGCGCAGGAGGGCGGTACGCATGCTGACAGGTCTGCTCACACATTCATTCAATCTACACCGGAATATATATATATATATATATATATATATATATATGTGTGTGTGGTTGCCTCTCCGCACGGCTGCTGCACATATCTTATACTTATTCCCTCGCTGAACGTAGTGTATGTGTAAAGAATCATTACTCAGAAGGGGAGGAGGAAGGGAGGCAATGTGGGACGCAATGGCTGCACCTTGATAGAAGGTGCAGGTCTCGTGCCACACTAGTACTTCCGAGTTGTGGGTTGCTTCGCTGTTCCATTCAAAAAAAAAATGTGTAAGACCCCGTCTTCAACTTCTTCCACCCGCTTCTGTGTGTTCCTATGGATTCCTTTTGTCGGATTCCCCCTCCTCCCCATTTTCTTCGCGCCCCCTTCTCACCTCTTCCCCTTTTTTTTTTTTTTTGTTGTTGTTGCAGCATAGCACAAAGTCATTGTAGTCACAGACACGCTTTGGCACCTATATAGTTGTCTGCTTTCACTCTGTATCAGGAAACTTCAGCGACAGAAGAACTGCTCAGGCATTTCCAAGTATCCTCGCTCTTCCTCACTTTATCAAGTACATCGAGAGATACCCGTCTTCCTCACTACTACCACTACTACCACACACACACACACACACACACACACACACAGACAGACAGACACAGAGAGAGGGAGATGAGCATGTCTCCCCCCGTTGAGGGGAATACCCATGCACTATGCCAAGATGCCGAAGATGGGGCTACAATGGCCATCCTACCAGAGCGCGGTCTCGTATTTTCAGAGATCAAGAAGCTGCAGCTCCAGCTGTGCAAGCCCAAGTTGTTACCTATCAAGTCTTACTCATTGGAGAAGCTGGAGAGGATGGAGAAGAAGTTGGCACAGGAGGCTAAGGAGAAGCGTGATATAGATCGCACGCAACGACAGTCGAGAGTGGGGTGGGGCTCACCCAGCTTGACCCCTGGGGGAGGGCCCAGATCTACTCTCGCTTCGTCATCGCCTGTCACGGTTGTTGCAGATTCCCCCTCGAAGGGAGTATCGACACCAATAGAGGCAGGTGACAACAAAGCTCTCTCCGCTGCCGCTACTTCTGCTTCAGCGAGTGCTGTGCCTGCCCCCGATGCCCCTGTGGCGTCTTCCGTGCTGTCACCGAGGACAACGAGTTCTTCACCGGCTTACACGGGGGATGAGACCTGCGTCGACGCCCCCATGAGTGCTCCTGAGAGCAGCTGGCGAGCTGCGTCGGTGGCGGAAGTCTCCTCTTCTTCCTCTTCGTCGAAGTCTATGGGAAGCTACCTTTAGAACTAGGTGCTCGAGGATGCTCTGGAGGGAGGGAGGGGGGGGGTCCGACGAATGTGCGAGGTCTCGCACATCTGGACGGTGACCAAAAGAAATCCAAAAGCAAACAAAAAAGGAGGTAAAAGGTCGATGAGCTACGTGCTTTCCCTCGGGAGAGAGAACGTTATATATAGGTATATGTTTGCTCGCGGAGTGCGGGCGCGGGCTCCATCACTTTTTTTTTTTTTGCGGGGGAGGGGAGGGGGGTAGGGGTCCCCTTTAGTCCATGTGCTCGACACCCGCCAGAGGCGTACTGAAAATTTCCCTCAGGGCTTCATGGGCATGTGTGCATATACAACTGTAGAAAATAATAAATTGATATACACTTAGGCTTCTCCTGTGTGTTTCACCCCTGCGTGCGGAGGCTGCTTTTCCGTGATGCCTACGCAAATGAATTCTCTTCCTTTGCTTTTCTTTCTCATTGGCTCGCACTGATGCGCGCTGGGTCTTCGGAGATGCGGTGCATGGCTGTGCTCTGCTGGAAAGAAGAGTGCAAAAACTGGCGTATGCATTGGCCTCCCCCTTTTCCCTGTTCAAGTAGTCGACGGGGAGGGACGACTTGCTTCATTTCTTTTGCGTGCGTGTGTCGCTGCTCGTTTTTTTTTTTTCTTCTCTCCCCTCTTCACACATAGCTTCCCAGTTTCTTTCCCTGAGTCAATGTCCGCTGTTGCACCCTATGCGTGTGTGCCTTCAGCAATGTAGCCCAAGAGGAAGGTCTCACTGCTCATAATCTGAGGCTCGGAGGTGCAATAAGAAGTTCACTTCCTCTCTTGAACACAAACCGCGAGGGTTTAAGAGGCGTAGATGTGATGCGCCACACAGCGGCGGTGGTGTGTGTGTGTGTGTGTGTGTGTGTGTGGGGAGATAATATTACTGAGGACATCCGTCTAGGCAACTTCCCCCCCCCCCCCCCTCCCCCGAAAGACAAAAAAAAATAAAAATAATGCATATCGTTTCTTCTTGGACTGTAGCTCTAGTATTCGAACCTCTCACATCCTCTCCAAACACATATATACATATACACATATATACACATATACATATATCCCAGGTCTCTCAGGATTTTGACACAGTCCGCTCTGTGGGCCAACTACAGAAAAAAATTCTCTCGTAGTTGCCATTATCACCTTCATCTACCACACACACACACACACACAAGGGGGTGCTCAACCATGTATGAGGAAGCCGATGGGCGCCGCCGGGACGAGACTCACCAGCACCTTGCCGCCTCGGTAATACAGGATCGATGGCGTGAGCATATTGAGCAACGTAGGCTGGATAGTGACAGCGGGATGCGCGGCACGGGCAGTAGGGGCTCCTGCTTTGGTCCTTCCAGCGCGGCCGGCAGTGGAGAGGGAAGTGGAGGTAACACGACGGATCCTGAGCGCACGCTGGTGTCCACCAGGGGGCTTGAAGATGTACCAGAGGCAACAGGGCCGTTAGAGGAGAGGCGGCGTGCGTGTGTAGAGGAGTATCGCTATCTCCTGGAAAAGCGCAAGGCGCTGCTCGAGAAGAATCTTTTCTACCAGCAGCTGCTGTCTCGCCACTACGCGGAGCAGCGCCGCCGAAACGGCGAGGAGGAGGACGAGGCTACACCGCTCACGACACCGGATGCGGAGTCAGCGTACTGGGCCCTCGTGCGCCAAGTAGCGGAGGAGCGGCGGAGCGTTGCGGGACGGACCGCCGCACTCAAAAGTGAACTTGAGCTGCAGAAGCAGCGCTATGAGCCCATCATGAATGATGCCGCGATGCGAGAGCGGAAATTCCAGCAGTATATACAGGAGTTGGCTGTGAATGTGCGCTTTATGCGGTCCAATCGACCCATCCCAACTGCCACCATAGAGGAGTTCGTCGAGCGGGAGGCGGCTCAGCGCAGTGCCATCCAAGCCTCTCGCGTCCGTTACCTTCAACTTAAAAATCGATTGCTTCGACTGCGGCGGGTAGCCAAAGGGGGTGGAGCATCTGCTCCGTTCTCTTCTTCTGCCATGTCTCTAACCACTGGTCAGGGTGATGAGGAGATGAGCGCTGCCAACCATCACATGTTTCTCATTGACTTTGAGCAGCTCAAAGTCGAAAACACGACCCTCAACGAGAAGATCGAGGAGCGCACCGAGGAGGTGTTGAAGCTACGCAATAAGGTCACGAATACAATTCACATTGCCACTCATGTGCGCGAGAAGATTGATTGCTTGCGGAAGGAGAACGCTGAGCTGCGACAACATGTCGCTAGCACGGATGAGGAGCTTGGTGGTGCCCGTGATCAGCTTGCCAAGTCAAAGCGGCGTCGCGATATGCATTTGCGTGCAAACAAGCGGATGAAGGAGCGCATGCCTCTGGCTGGCTCGCGCGACCTACTGTTGGACTATGAGAAGCGCAAGGCTATCATCCACGACCACAGAACCCGTCTGGTGCAGTTGTCGGACCGTCATCAGGAGCTAACGAAGATCATCAAAAAGGAAGAGTCCCATATCGTTTCCCTTCAGCAGGAGCTCAGCCATTATCCGAAGTGAGGTATCGCCCACATATGCAGAAACAAGAGAGGGAGGGGAGGGTAGGACTGATAATGGAGCATGTTGAGGTGTTCCCACCCCCTCTGGATTCTATCTTCCTCTCGTGAGAGTTTCAATGAAGGAATGATGTAGACTACCGTTGGTGTATCTGTGGGCTACATTTTGTTTTGTTTTGTGTGTGTACCATCTCTGGATTATATATATATATATATATATACATATAGTGTGTGTGTGTGTGTGTGTGTGTGCACAACGATGTAAAGTTGCAGTCCGATACCAGCAATGAACAAAAAAAATATAAGGTCTATCCACCACGGCATGACTTCATCACCAATCCCCCCCTCCAAAGGGGTCGACGATGCCACCGGCGAGTGACGCATGACTCGTCGTTCTTCTCCCACTCGTACTCATGAACAAGCAGAGGCTGAGTTCTCGGTGAATCAATGTGCCACTGCGGAACTAGCTATGGATTGGAAGAAGGCTGCCCTTGCTTCCCTCCTCGCCCCTCTCCCTGTCAAAGCACTGATGACGCGCGCAGGTACGGGGTGAGCCGATTTATTTTGTACCTGGAGTGCATGGGCGGGCTACTCACCTCGTGGATTCTTTTGAGTCTGCCGGTTTCTTCCCCCCTTCTAGTCATGCGACATATTTCCCCCCTCGCTCCGCCTTCGGCACGCTCCGGTAGTGGTGCTGATCAACGTCCATCTCTACTGCCAATCTTTTCGTTGCACCGGCTCAGTATTATCGGCACGCCCATCGCCTCGAACATATATATATATATATATATATATTACATACACAAGTGCCTTCCGTTGTGTGCTGATCTGTTCTCCCCTTTCCCTTTTTTTTCTGTTTTTCCTCTGCCTTTTGCATAGCGATTTCTGCAGTCTCTACTCCACTATTTTATTCTTGCTGTCCTTCGAGGAAAATTTTTTTTCCAGTAGTGAAGGGCCACACATCATCGCTCCTTCAAGGATTCTTTTTTTCCCTCTCGACCCCCCCCCCCTCTCTATCTGACTTCAATCACTCTGTTGTGCAGGCATGCTGTTCGACGGCTCCAATCCGTATGAGGAGGAGTATGAGCGAACCGCTACGACCTCAAATTTTGTCAGTGAGGTGACGGTGCCGACCTCTCTAACACTTCCCCCCACGTCGCTGCGACCACCGTCCCAGTCTCCTGCGCCATACACAGGAGCTGGCTATGATATGACGTCCCCGGCTTCGGTTTTTGCACCTCATTCGGCAGTGGAGAGCGAACACCCTGTCATGCAGAACACACATACACACGGTCGTGTCGTTCTCGCCCGCTTTCGCATAGATGCTGCTTTTAAGGGCAACGAGATGATGCGCCCCATCACCTACTTTCCCATCACGACGGAGATAATTGCGGAGAACGACTCGAGTTTCACGGCGCCGGTTGCTCTACCCAACGCACCGCACCTCTCCGGCATGGACATCGGGGTGCGGCGCAACGAGTGGTCTCGTGGCAACTCGGCGAGCGTGGACCGGCGATACAGCGAGGTGGTCGACCTGCGAGAGCTTCTCACACATCAGTTTCCGATGTTGATCATCCCACCATTGCCGCGCAAGAGCAGCGTGGGCGACATCGAGACCTACTTCAGCGCCTCGGATGCCTTTGCAGCACAGCGACATAATCTTCAATTCTTTCTCAACGAAATCGCGTGCATGCCGGAGGTCATTTTTTTTTCTGAGTGGGTAGCACCATTTTTCCTGGACCCACGCGACACATTTGAGACGGGTACACTGCTGCGCATGCGGGCAGCTCTCCGTGATCACCGCCTCGCCACACAGGCATTTCGGGAATGCAGCAAGCGACACCGAACGTTCACGGAGTACACCGCTAACAAAATCGCTGCAAAGTCGAGTAGTTTTCTACGGTCCATGGCAGACTTTTTTTTTCACACAAAAAGCAACGCCATCGCTCTCGATAGTCGCCCCCGCGATACGCCCCCAAACGGTGGTGGCGGTGCTGCAGTGTCTTTTCCTTCTTTATCATTTACGTACGACTGGACATACCTTCCGCCCTCGGCGAAGTCCGATGCCTGTGCTTGGGTGCGAGTCTGCGAGCAGCTTGCCCGTCGTCAGCAGGCGCTCAAATCTTCAGCCCGCTCCTTTGAGAAGTACCTGGCTGCTTTAGCTCACATGAAGGACGCTCAACTCAAGGTCGCGCAGTCCTTCGAGAGCTATGAGCAAACCCTACGTTCCAGCCCCGCACTTGATTCCATCGGCAGCGATTACCACCTTGCAGCCAGCATGATCGATTCTGTGACGCAGAAGGAGCGGGAGTATGTGGAACGCAAGTACCTCAACATGTGCATGCGGCTCAGCTTCGAGGCCAATCTGATTGATGCGGTATTGGACTCGGTGGATATGGTGCTGGGGCAGTATCAATTTCTCTCCAGTGCACAAATCGTGAATACACGCGACAGAACACATGAGGAGGCGCTCCTCTATGCACAGGCTGTAAGTCGCGAACTGCTGATAGACTACTGTGACCGGTACAAGTTCTTCTACGATAAGCGCATGCGCAACTTGGTGCGCGAGCAAGTGGCTCGACCCGCGCTCGAGTGTGCAGCCGTTGTGCATCAGGTTACCAAGGGCTCTGAGCTGCTGCACCTGGTGCAAGATGCTGCTTTCACCGAATACAATCCCACTGTCAATTCACCCGCGACTACTCCGAGCTAATGTGCTTCCGATGCTACATCACACAGCTTCGGACGAACAGCAGATGCGCGAGGAGGAGGAGGAGGTGTGTGTGTGTGTGTGTGTGTGTGTGTGTGTGGTTTCTCGACTGTAGCACAGCGCCAGCTCTACTGTTTGGTAGGTTTGGCCGACTTTACTTGAAAGAAATTATTTTATGTTTCCTCCACACTTTGACCGTTTTAATTAAAATTTTTGCCTACATCAAGAGACAGTGAGAGGGAGGGCTGTCTGTGTATAGCAGGGTAAAGTCTTGCAGACGACGCAGCAAACACTCAGACCCCTCCCCTCGCCCCTCCTCCCTTGGCCCTCCCCTCGCCCCTCCTCCCTTGGCCCCCTCCCCTCGCCCCCCCTCGCCCCGCTCAGACACTATGGAAAAAAAAATAATTTTTCAAGTTTACTAGTATCTCCCCTCTCACCGCCTGCAAAGTATGTTTGACTTGACTTTGGGACTGCGGTGTGGGAGTCTTTTTCTATCCCTCCTCTCCCTCGCTTGCCTTGCTCCCGCACGCGCTGCTTTAGCTCGCATCGGTGTATCATCTGTGGTCTCTCACGAATTCCCCCCCCCCCTCTCCCCCCCGTTCCGCTCACTGGTGACTGTATCGGGCATTTCCCATGTAACTGTGGCTGATGGCGCTCGTAAGGGATGCGCATACTACTGTCCCGCGGTAATGGCTGTACTGATGTTATCATTTGAAAGCCGTACTCACAAGTGTGCTGTACATAAACACACACACACACACACACACACGAAGGATTTTGCTTCTACACCTCCTTTTTTTTCCTTTTCTTTTTCACGTCTCTGTGCTTGACGGTGTTGATGCTCATATGTTTCTTTTTCAATTTTTTATTCTTCTGCATTTGTGATATCGTGTCGCGGCGGAGGTGTGTGCGTGTATGTGTGTGCCCCTGTGCGTGTGTGGAGAGCTCCGGTAAAGGGAGAGAAATCATGATATTGCACGTGTATATTGCTCATGTTTACCCCCTCCTGATCTGCACCGAGTATTCATGATTTGAGATCCCTTTTTTTTTTTTTTTTCCTGTGGCATGGCGCAAAATTATTTTTTTTTTTTTTCTCCAGGGTAGACATATGAATTGTCAGTGACAGAAGCACAGCGGCGCGTGGCCCTGCACCCCTTTCCCCCGCCC
>CM007334.1:74750-122225 GCA_000333855.2 Endotrypanum monterogeii
CGTCGTCGTCGGTACCGACGGACGGGACGGAGTACGGTACGTACGTACGACGTCGTTCTACGTGTCTTCTTCGTACTCATAGATCTCCTCCTCTCCACACACACACACACACACACACACACACACACACACACACACGTGTATTTTTGCGTGTGTGTGTTGGTGGAATGTTCTTTTTGTTTGACGTTCAGCTCTGAGGATAGTCATGGTATTGTGTATATATATATATATATATATATATATATGCACCACCTCAAGCTATTTGTTGACATCTTAACAGTAAGACTCTCTCTTCTTATCCTGAAGGGCATCAACGATGTGTGCATTCCCCTCGCTGTTCAATGACCCCATGCCGTAGAGAAAGATGAGGCGCACGTATGCTTGCGTACGTGACCGCCTATCGTCTGACTTCCTCCTCGTCTCCAGCATGACGCTCGACTTTCTTTCACCTTCAATGCTGGGATAAGAGAGTTGCACATCTCGCCAAGGTATCCTCGATCATCCCGTTTCTTGGTATACGTAAGGTGCGCACGTCGGGTATGTGTGTGTGTGTGTGTGTGTGTGTAGGCTTACTTTCGCGGGGATCCTCTCAGCGATTTGTTTTGCATCACCTCTTCTGGTTCGGTGTGGAGACTTACCTATACCGATGTCCTGCTCACTCCCTCCTCTCTCTCTCTCCACTTGACCTCTCGGAAGATCCTTTTTCTCAGGCCCGGAATACACACGTGTTTTGGGCCCTAGCTCGTTGCATGTCATCTGCCGCTTGCGACGCGTAATCTTCGTTCTCGCGCTTGTCATAGTGAGTACAGGCACCGTGAGAGACGGTGAAGTCTGAAATCTTTTTTTTTTGCCTTCCCTATTCTCCTCCCTCCCTTGGTGCGCCGCTTATCGTGTTTCCCCTGAAGACGGTGTGATCGATATTATTAAACGATGGATCCCAGCGCTGCCTTTTGTAATTTTCCGACGCAGGAGCGGGGAGTTCTCCTCGCCAACACATACAAGCCCCTCTCCCTCCACGCCGCTGATGTGCAGGTGCGCCTCTCCGGATACGCTGCACAGGTGATCGTTGCACTCGAATATGTGAACGAGACGAACAAGTTGGTGCATGCGATTGCCGCTTACACGGTGCCTCCTTTCTACCAGCTGCAATGGACCTCTCTCAAAGGCGCCACGCGTGAGATCAGCACACGCGCATATGAGCAGTTGGGGCCTCTGTACAGCGTTGAAGAAGGAGGTGCAATGCTTTCCAAGCCGCTCGAAGACACGGTTGTACCCGATGTAGCCACACAATCTGTGCCGTGGGGCATCAACCCTGGGGAGTCGATCTTGATGAAGGCTGTCTATTACGCACCTATCTCATCTACACAACGTACCGGCGAGATCGTGTTCACGCTACCCGCCTCCCTCATCCCAGCAGTGCAGCGACCACCGGATGTGAAGCGAGCATATATAGCCTCCTTCGATGCAAGCTCCCGGTTGCGACACCTGTCCAACAAGGCTGGATCCTTGCATTTCAGCCTGAACGCTGAGGTGTTTCTCCCACTGCGCGGGGCGGTGAGGCTTTGTAAGTGTGCTGGCACCGGGCCGGGGCTGATCGACGTGAGTGCCAGTATGGACGTCAGCTACATAGGTGATGCGCACTTCCAGTTGACGTACGACGATGACCTCCCTCCAAAGTCCTACATGAAGACGGGCCTCCGCATGCACGTGCCTGTTGCAGAGACATCAGAGCCTCTGCGTGTGCACAGTGTATCTACGTTGGCAACTTCTCCATCGGCGCCGAGCGACTTCAACGCCGAGGCGGCCGTTGCGCTAGCGGTCAGCATTGCACCATCGCTTTCCAGTTGCCCCAGCAACGCTGAAATTGTGTTTGTGGTGGATGTGCACAGTACTACCCTTGCCGCCAAGGTAGCGGAGTCGGTTATGTCCGCCATTAGACTTCAGCATGGCACTGCGAGTCTTGTCAACGTGATCTTGTGCCGCGATGCCCATCGTGGCAAGGCGGTGTCGCTGTTTCCGGATGGGTCTGTGCGTCCCTCCGCGGTGCCGCACGAGTCGGTGCTAGCCCTCATGAGAGAAGAAGGTGCACAGTCATTATGCCCGGTGTGTCCGCGAGGTGCAGCCACCTTCTCCCCTTGCCTCCCCTCTGTTCTGCACGACGCCACTGCAGGGTGCGGTATCACGCTGAAGATACCACATGGGTATGTCCGCAACATCATCATATTGTCAGACGGCGGTGGCCAATCCGTTGAGGCACACACTGTCACCATGGTGTGTGAGGTAGCGAACGCTGTCAGGGCATGTAGAGTTCACTCGGTTGCCCTCACGGCCACTGCGGATGGAGCGGTGCTTGAAGCGCTTGCTGAGGCCGGCGATGGTCGCTTTGCCTCTGCGGTGGCATTGGGCAGCAGCGAAGGTGATGTGGCTGTGCAAGAGGCTTTGGATTTAGTGGTGGCTGCTGCGGCTGTTCCCTGCTTAACTGATATTCGTCTACAGATGGATGTAACGGCCGATGACGCCACTGCTGGGGCGAGTGCAGCTGCGGCTGTGGCGGCAGCACCGTCTCCATTACGCATGGCCATCAACGAGAACGGTGACAACATCGCCTGCATTCCTCTCAGTACGCAGCGACTGTTCTACGGCCTCCTCTCCCCCGCAACCTCGCAGCTGGCGGTTCGTGTATTCGGGCGAGTTGGGGAGATGCGATTGGAATACACTGCCTCTGCTGCGATAGCGTCATCATCGCAGGCCGACGTAGCCGCTGCCGCTGCCATCTCAGATGAAGAGTCAGGGCACGTGCCTATGCTGATGACAGCTGCGGTGGCAGCCCGCATTGCCTATCTTTCACATGCCATCCGTGCAACCACCGAGAGGGAGGTTAAAGAGGTCATTGCACTCTCCCAGAGATACACGCTGCCGTCACCCTACACAACTCTGACAGACGGGAAGAGCGAACCCGGAGGTTCACCTAAGACGGGTGGTGTCGTCCACCTACCCTCGACACAGGCGGCGCTGGTGAGAAAGTTTTCTATTCGCGCTCGCCGCGTGGAACTGCAGGCAGCCGCTGCCACTCTCAGGGCATCGAGACCGGCGTAAAAAAAAAAAAAAAGTGTCTTACAGAACTCTAGGAGAGCGCGCTTCTTTTTTTTTTTTAATGGGTAGTCTTTCCCTGTGTCTGCGCCACTCCCGGCCCTTTCTCCATGAAGAACCTCGCGTTGTCTCAGAAATATCACTGGGTAGGCAAGTGTGGCCCGAATATGTGTGTGTGTGTGTGTGTGTGTGTAGAGGAGCCACTGGGCTGCGCTGAGATGGCTGACTGGTAGGAGGTGGAGGAGGGAATGCCACCCATGCGCATACATACCCCACCTTTCTTCCTCTCTTCACAGCGGAAAAAAAGATCGCCCATATATCCATGGGGATGTGTATGCCTCGCTTCCGATGTACAATTTATTTATTAAAAAAAAAAACGTTGCACCTCGTATGTTCCCGATACGCCATGGAAAACGCTGGCTATTGGCGTAGTCGTGTATATATGTGTGTGTGTGTGCCTGGGAGGCCAGTTGTGGTGGGTCAGGCCTGTCCTAACAATCCAAGGTACGCGTTTATTTGATGATGATGTGGCGTGTTCCGTTTAGGTGAATGTATTTGAGAACTCCTGTATTAAAAAAAAAAAAAAACTATGTGTTCATCTGTAGGAAATTTTCTACTGTGTTTGTGATGGGGTCTGCCAAGAGTCCACAGCTCATCTTCTTACTGCTCTTCTCTACCGACTAGAAGAGGAGGCCAGCGGTAGTGTTTGGGGGTTAGAGCGGGCGCTGGAGCAGACGGGCAGGGGGGGGGGAGTGCGTAACACACTTTATCCTGCCCTCACGGCTCTCCCTATCTGACGACCTCTTCCCAGGCCACAGCTGTACGTACAGCACAGGAGAGGGCAAAGTGAATTCCCGCTCCATTGCAGGCCGATGGGGGGGGGGAGGAGGGGAGGAGGGGAGGAGGGGAGGAGGGAGGGGGGGGGGTGTGGGGCGTCTTAATCGAGCGTTTCTTCTTATCGGTGGCAAGAAAGGGAGTCTACGACATGATGCATCCTCGTGGACGCCACGTGCTTCTGTGTGCGTGTGTGCGTATGTGTGTGTGGAGGCAAACAACACGTCCGCAATCCTGATGCTTCACACACCCCAATCTCTTTTGTATACACTCAAACGCCTTTTGAATTTATCTTCGCTTGCAGCGACACATGCTTCGGTGTTCCATCTAGCATATCCGGCCGAAACATATCTTCCTCTATGCGATCCATACCAAGTCGCTAGAGAGGCGTCCGCATAAGGGCGTGCAAGTCCCCCCCTCCCCTCCTCCTCCTCTACACACACAAGCAAACACAGGCATTGACAGAACGCCTCATACAGATATTCATCTCCCCCCTCCTTTACAGGCAAACGATGCCCTTGCTCCGCATTCGCGCTGTTTTCACGGGTGCCGACTTCTCCCCCTCCCTCTCCGTCGTCTTACGCTAGGGTGATCGGGTAAGCACATTCGTGTGACATGATCACAGCGTGGCAGACTCTGAGCGACTACTCGATGTCGCTGCAGGTGGTGGTCAGGTCATGGATGATGTGATGTGGAGGTGATCCTTCGACAGTAGACAACCTTTTAGAAGTTCATAGGCTTTACGGGGGTGACGCTCATAGCATCTTTCATAGGTCCCTCACTACCAGCAAACGTGAAGAAAGGGGTGCGGACGCCTGAGCTAACCTGAGCGGGTACCCACGTGTGGAGAGAAGAATAATCGACGCGGTTATGAGGGGGAGACTTCTGAAGTGTGTGTGTGTGGCAGAGCGTCGAGTAGGGGGATCGTGAGATGGACTCTGGCTGGGTGACTAGGCGGGCGTCTGTCTTACATCACTTTGCATCACGCCATGATCTGCCTGGGCATCCCTTCCGCGGAGTACGATGGTGAGCTCGTACGATGTTATGCGAGAGAATGGAGACATCGAACACATAATAGGCACAGCCCCTTGCGTATTGTGTACATGGATGTGCGTTATTTGTCCGCATACGTCTGGGCAGGCGCCAGTCAGTGGCATCGTGGATGCCTCTTTTGCTGACCGCTGTCGCTCTGGCGCTGCTATCTGTATTGCCTTCCCGCTTCCTCTTAGCGCTCGTCTTTGTGGAAAATTCAACGGGTTAATGTATGTATGTACATATACATAAATACATATATACACACATATATGTATATATGTGTGTATATGTTGGCAGAATGCGCTTTCCTATGCCCTCTTTTCTTCCTCCTCTTGCACCTTCTCCTTCCCCCCTGACGTCGTGCTTCTCTGATCGGTATTTTTTTTTTTTTTGTGTGTGTGCTCTGATTTATTCAGTCCGCGTATTGTTTTTTGTTTGGTGCCAATACACTTCCCGTACAGAGAGGAAAGGTTGCAATGGGTTGCTGCTTCCGTCGACTCTCGTATGCGTATGCAGCACTCATCATACACCTCTTTTTTGTTTTTTCTTTGATTCCAAACTTGTAGGGGATTCCACTGATTTTTTCTCTCCCTTGCACCTTCTTTCTCTATTCTCCTCCCAATCTTCATACAAACCTCGCATTACCTGTTCCCTGGATTTTGCCTTCAACAGTGTTCTACTGTTTGCTGCGGAGCGCCCATAGGATTGACAGGCAACCAGATGTCTGGTACTCGTGAGGCTCGAATGCAGGACTATGGTACAAGCAATGTTGACAGTATTACAGCCACTGCGGCGGTCCCCGCTTCCTTCCTCCTTCCCGCTTGCTGCATCGACTTGCCCATACGGAGGTGCAACCCCGGCCTCGATGACCTTGCGGAGGACGATCTACATGATCCACACCGGACAGTGCTGGAGCAGCTGGCGCAGTCGCTTCACTACGCTCCCTACGTCAAAGGTCTATTCCTTCTGTGGGTCCCGCTGGTGGCGACCCTTGCGATTGCCCCGCTAAAATCATCCGGTGGCGTCGATGTCAGCATCGGATCCCTTCAAATTCCTTTGTCGAGCACGTTCGGGGGGAACGCACTGTTTTGGTGCGCACTGCTGCTCATCTTCCCCACCAATACACTGCTTATCGAATACCTCAAGGACCTGGTGGTGCGCCACGACAGTCCTTCGCTTGGCATCGCTGTCAACCTCATCGCGGAGCACGCCGCAGAGCTGCTGTTCTCTTTTTTTGCCATGGCGCACTCGAAGAGATCGCTCTGCTGGGTGAAACCGATGCTGCTCGGGTGCGTCTTGGTGAACCAGCTCGGTGTTCTGGGATCCTCCATTCTAGCTGCGCCATTGATGGACGGCACGTCTGTAGATCTCGGGATATCTTCGTGGACCGCTTTTAGCGCCAGCGGCTTAGTTTTTTCGACGGTTGTGTTTCTTCTTCCCACAGTGTACGGCGTGACCGTGATGGGACCCGATGCCGCTGATCAGGTGCGTCAGCAGCACACACCTGTCAAGGTGGTGGTGGAGAACCAGACGCACAGTTTGCTTTTTGTGTCTCGCATCCTGGCTTTTTGCGTTGTGGCGGTATATGGCCTGTATCTCTGGAAGGTCGTGCGCTCGAACAGCAACTATTACGTCTCTTCCGACAGCCCCAACGCACCGTCGAGTCTCGTTTACGCGCTGCAATACCACGAGCGGCTGCGAAATACACAGGACGTTGACCTTGGCAGTCGCTACTCCCAGCGGTTTGTCGTGGTGGGGGCGTTGGTCTGTGTGTCTGGATTAGCGACACTGTGCTGGGTGCTGGTTGTGACGTTGCCAGCAGCTAAGGTGACAACACCGGTACCCCTCCCCCTCACTCTGGTGATCCTTCTACCGTGTGTCTTTGAGGCTGGAGGCTTCGCAGCGGCCGTGCTCTTGTCTCAAGGCGGTAGACCTGATATCGCAGCCAGTATTGCCTTCACCTCCATTGTGCACGTGTACATGTTTGTCTTACCCGTGGTGGTGCTGGCCGGCTGGCTGATCCTTCGGGTTCCACTGGAGCTCTCATTTCACCCTTTCCTAGCCTCCTGCTGCTTCGTTTCGGCGGTGGTGGTGGCGCAGGTGATGTCATCGACTCGGGTTCGGTGGCTGGAGGGTGGGACGTTGGTAGCGCTGTATGCGATCATTGTGTGCATCTGTCTTCTTGGCCGATGGCACCTGTGTCTGCGGGAGGACTACTTCCGCTTTTAAAATTTGTTTGGCTATGCATCGATGCTTCCGTGTATGTGTGCGCAGCCCCTTCTTCCTTTTGTTAACACTTTTTTTTTTTTTTAAATTTTTACATTATTATTATTATTGTTTACATGCGAGATGGCATGTTCTGCTTTCGAGGATGCCCTGATGTTGCGCTTTTTTTTTTTTTTTCTCTCTCTACAGTTTGGTATGTGTGCTAGCATCAGTGAAATGCTTGTGTGGATAAACAAACAAACAAACAAACAAAAAATGTGATGCCGCGGCACCGCATGGAGGAGGCGTGAGACGAAACGCTCACACGGAATGTAGCACTACATACATTTATTTACGCCCTCGTAATGCGCGAGATGACGTCTACGCGGGTTTTCCACACAAAGAGAAGAACGTTAGAGAGGTGGAGCGTTGAGCGTGGGATGTGCCTTTACGCCATCGACCTACTTGCGAGCTCGAGGAGTACCTGTACATATGCATATATATATATATATATATATATGCATATATATATATCGGGCGAGTACAGTTTCGGTTGAGAGATGATACCGCTTCCTGCTGCGTTATGTACTCGCATCTACCAGCCCCCCTAGCGCATTGTCTTGTGCACTCCGCTTTCTCGATCTCCTCCCCTCCTGCCCATCCATTCTCTTCCCCCCCCCCCCCCCTCCCCCTTTCAACGCGCCGGTCTCGCAATATGTTTCCTTGCTTCGGGGGCTGCAGAGAGATAAGTCAGGAGAGTCGTACTCCCCCTTTCCACTCCCGAAGCCCTTTCTGAAGCACATTACATTGGGAAGGTGAAGCAGGCCTACCCTGACACGGAGGCACGTGCTCACTGCATTCCAGGCTGGTTAGCTTTTTCGATCTCGCGCATGCTTTCTCCCTTTTCTTGTAGACGCAATTGATCCATTCGAATCAAGGGCAGCTCAATTTAAAAAAAAATTTTTTTTTCGTCGTCACCACTACACCACCTTCCTCCGTCTGTGTATTTGCCCTCGCACGGGGGCAAACGTTTATACACACGCAATCTGTTCTCATTGCCGCCACGTACAGTAGGACTCTTGGCCAACCCATTTCTCCCTTCGCTTCGGGTTCCCCCCTTCCCCCCTCCCTTATTTAGCATGGCTGCTGCAGGCTTGGATGAGCAATTTCTGCACCGCTGCTGCGTACAGTTTTCGGCGGCGCTGGTTGACCCGTCCGCTGTGAACACAGAGCAGGCGAACGCGGTTCGGTTTGCGAAGCAGCATGCCGCTACGCACCCACGCGAGCTCGCCCGTGCGCTCGCCTGGCGCGTCGTTGACAGCGCCGATGATACCCTCGACCAGTGCGTAAACGAGGACCGTGCCGGGGCCTGGAGTTTGCTGACTGCCGTGGTTGCCGAGTGCGGTGACGCCAACAGCGAGGTGTTCCGCACGTCGCTTGGCGACCAGGTCGCATCTCTCCTGGTGTACCTCGTCGGGTATCGGTGGTACACATCGGTGCGCAGCATTAAGGTGGACGGGCTCCACAGCAGCGCCGAGGTGGCTCTTACTTATGATAAGGTTGTTCCCGCGTCAGTGATCAACGGCTTCAACGCTAGAAATGTGGACGCGTACGCCGTTACGATGATGAGGCGGCGCTACCGCAAACACCTCGCCGTGTGGAAGTCTGTCTGGCGTCCAGATGTCTACCAGAACCTGAAGGACATGGTCAAGCGTGTTGAGGCGACGGGCAATTTTTTGCCACCCATGGCGGAGGACGTCCTCGTGGTACCAGACAGCTACCGGGAAAGCTTGTGGCGACTGCGCCGCACAGCGCCTCGCCCAAGCATCGCACTTGAGCTTCTGCGTAATTATGGTTGGCCAATGACGACCGTTCCACGTGATAACAATAACATGGTGCGGCCACCGAGCTACGTGCTGCCGCAGACAGAGGCAGAGCTACGCCAACTGGACCCGGCGATGCACGGGACAGTGTTTCAGTGGCTCAAGACGATGCACCAGAAGCGCGGAGGATGTGCTGGGTGCGATTCCTGGGACCACACAAGTGCCCGTTGTCCGTGCGAGGTTCCCTTCTGGCGCTCGCCTAGCGACGAGAGCGCCATGAAAACCCATCGTGCGCTGGTCGCCACTGCCACTGGCGGGGCGGCGCTTCCGGTCTTGACCTATGTGCAGTCCGCTCGGATCCTTTACGCAGCGAATCTTCGGCTTCCGTTGCGCGTGCCTGAGGCGCTGGACACCATCACAAAGCTCATCCGCGATGAGGAGCCGTATGAGGAGTTGCTCGCGGCCTTTGACACGGTACGGGGTGCCGTGACAGGCCCACGCGAGCGCCACGCCTTGTGGCGGCACGCGTCTTACCATTTGTTGCCCTCTAAAACAGTGTTCGCGAAGGCACACGACGAGGCCCTGAGCCCGTGCATACATAAAATCCGAAACATTTTCTCTAGCACGCGTCGTTTTCGGGAGTGGGAGTTGTTGCGGGACGCGGTGGATGTGCTTGACGTCTGCTTCCGCCGTCGCGATGTGCCAAGTCGCACTCGCCACCACCTGGACGAGGTGCAAGCGACTGTCTCCTTCTTCTTTTGCCTGGTGGATGGCTCCCTTGCGTCAGGCTTCAGTCCTGCCACGTATGCCCGAGTGCCGGAGGAGGTGGAGGCGCTCGCTCCACTCAAGGACAACTTATGCCGTGTCTGTCTTGAACCTTTCCATACTGCAGTCGTCTGCCCTGTCGTTCGGAAAGACGAGGAGGCGGAGCACCGACGCTACAGCAGCGGCGCCAGCGCGACAAAGCCTGTGATTGAGGAGTGGGACTTGCAGGTGGCCCGTCGTGTATTAGAGGACAATGAATGCCTGTTCATGAAGTACCCGGCCGAGTCGCACCGACTCGTGAGCGCGATGGAGCGTATAGATATGGACGACAGACCTGCAAAGGACTTCCGTAAGGCTGAGCTGCAACTGGCAGTGAAGCTCGTCCACGAGCGGCGCGTCGCTGTGTGCCCCCAATGCAACGTGACTGGGCACAGTCTGCGCAACTGTGAGCGCCGCGCATTTCGCGCACTAAATCGAGAGTCATTGCGACCGATTGATGTGCGGCTCGACACCCGAAAGCTCCGCCAGTGTGTGCGCCGCTACTCGGCCGAGGACGTTGCGCACGGCGAGCTTCTCGATGCCATGGACCTCTACGGGCGTGGTGCTCACGTGCTGCCAGCCGCCTTCATGAAAGCCATCCGTGAAATGGATGACGCCCGCATTCCGCTCGCTGCTGCTCGTTACGCCACAGACACGGTGCAAAGCTTTTTGCTTTTTAGCAGCTCTACGGACCTCCTGCAGCACCTCCGCCAGTTTCGTTCCCCACACTTCCCCGAGGTGTGCGTCTTCTGCGACTCCTATCACCACCGCAGTGAAGACTGCACCCGATGCCACGAGGACGAGCGCGGCTACCTGCAGGAGCTGCGTCGCACTGGCCTGACTCTCTGGACTTACCTGTTGCACCGCGACTCGTATGACCAGCTGCTGCCGACAGACTACGTGCGTGGCAAGGAGAGCGTGTTTGTGCTTGTTGACCAGTTCGAGACAGACTATCGCCCTGGGGGTATCGGCCGCTCTCGATTTTTTAAGGACAACGATCTGCCTGACATGACCCCGGGTGCCATGCTCTCAAACACATACGCGTCCATTACCGACTCGGTGCCTCTGACACAGACCCGCACCACAGCAACGGAGACGCCGACCGCAGCTACAGAGGCCGCTACAGCCGAAACGGGCGAGCTCACCGGTGCAGAGGCAGCGTTGCTTGGGGGCGGGGAGGAGGTGCTGCAGCAGGTTAGTGACATAGACGACAACAAGCATCCCGGTGCCTTCTCTACCTTTGACCCTTCCTCGGAGTCACCGTCGGCAGAGGGGGAACACTCCACGAGAAAGAGGCAACGCAGCGATGGTGACGATGAGCGTGGGGATCCACACGCTGACGCCCTTTCGGCTAAGGAGGTTGATATGTAGATGGATACAGCGGAGGAACCCTCCGTGGCACGTGCGCATGTAGGGGAAGAGACGCTGCGGGGTTCCATTACAAATAAAGCTCTTTGCGCCACGTCCAGAGCACGGTAGTGGCGACGACGACGATAGTGGTGGTGGTGGTGGTGGTGCTGCTGTCGTCGCGGTATATCTGTATGTGGCATGTCCTTTGGCTTTATATGTGCTTAAGCCTGACGGGTCTGGCTCTGTATGACGGCGCAAGAGGAGCACTTTGGGTGCGTCTGAAGGACAGCCGTGGGGCCGGTGCTGATCGGTTAATAAAGGTGTCTGAGCACGCGTACTCCCCCCTTTGCTATTGGGTGGTGGGTGTGCTGGAGGGAGGGGAGGGTGTGTGTGTGTGTGTGTGTGTGTCCAGCCCATTTCTTCGTTACCTTGGTTCCCTCCTCGAAGAAAAAAAGACGACCCCCCCCCCCCACACACACACACACACACACATACACACACAAAAGGATAAAGCGATCGTACTTTGTCTCGCGTTTTCTTTTTTATTATTTTACTTTCTGTATGTTCTGTCTTTTTTTTTCTCTTGTTCTCTCTCTCTCCCTCCGTGTGTGTATGTGTGTATGCGTGTATGTGTATGTGTGTATGTGTGTGTGTGTATGTGTGTATGTGTGTATGTGTGTATGTGTGTGTGTGTGTATGTGTGTATGTGTGTCTGTGCGGCGGCGGGGGCTTATGTTTGTGTGTTTCTCCTTTCCTCCTTACTTCCTCAGTCTGAGAAGAAGGGAAGGGGGGATGAATGGAATGGTTAAGGCAATATTTAAGCAGGGAGATCGGATTTTCTCGCTGTGCAATAATACAGTAGTCGCCAGGTTGTACTGCGCATTCATCAAGCTCACATGAAGGCACTGTTGCAGCAGTTGAGAAAGTTTTTTTTTTCGTGTGTGTGTGTGTGTGTGTGTGTGTGTGCGTGCGTGTGTGTGAGGCTCTGGAAAAAAAAAAATGAGCATTTCTAAGAGAGGAGAAAGGGTGTACCTAAAATGTAGTGGTACGTGTGTATGGAACGAAATACTTCCACGTCCCTGGATTTTCGTTGGGCATGGGTTGGCGTGATGACTCAGGTACCGCCAGAAGAAGCAGCGGGGGGGGGGTAGGGTGGTGGTGGCGTGGGGGACACAGGGAAAAAGACGTGTGGGTTGGCGTGGACGTGAACTGTGCTCATCAAGGACGCTTCTCGTGTCACGGGCTCACCTTATCCGCGCTATCCTCACTAGCTTGATGAGCGCTCCACAGGGTGGTGTGAGTATGTAGGGAAAAGGGGAGGCGTGGGATGGCGCGATGCTACCTTGAGCTTGTGTGTCTCGCTGCCCGGACATGTTTGCTTTCATGTCGCCGGTGGCTTCGTTTTTCCATTCTTCTTGACCTTTCCCTTCACTTCACCACGCACACACACACACACACACACACACACACACACACATAAAGAGATCTACATGATGCACAAGAAGCTACTGCTGTTTGGGGGTACCGGTTTCGTGGGCTCAGTGATCGCGCAGAGGGCGTTGATCCGTGGCTACCGCGTTGTCATCGCCACTCGAGGTGGGGCACCGCCACTTGGCTCCCCGATGGATACACTGTACAAGCGAGTGCGCGCGGTCGGTGGGCCGGCTGCAGCTCGAGAATTTTTGAGTGTAACCTCGACGACGTGTCCGCAGTCTGTGGCATCGTCTTCTGTCAGCAGCAGCAACAGCGACAGCAACTCTCAGCAGCAGCGTCCGTCAGCGGAGCAACTGACCCAGATGGTGCACCGGAAAAGCGAGGAGAGTGCGCTGGAGTTTGTCAGCATCGACGCATCGAGCAGGGACCAGGTGTTTCACCTCCTAAAGGATCATCCCGATGCCACTGCAATCATCAACTCAGTCGGCCTTCTCACTCGCGACTACGAGGATGCGCGGCAGGTGAACGGGGATGTCATGGTGAACATTGCAGCCGGTGTGTTTCATCCTCAATTGTGTCGGGCCGTGAGCAAAGTTGTCTACGTGTCCGCGGAGCCGTATAATCTCTACCTGCGACGCACACTTGGCAGTAAGCGACTGCTGAAGGGGTACTTCCACGGAAAGCGCATCGGCGAGAAGTCTGTTTTGGAGAACCTCGGCAGCAAAGGGGTGGTGCTTCGGCCCAGCTTCATCTATGGTACGCGTCACCTCCTCGTCACCTCCGCAACACATCCCGACGCCGTCAGCACGATATCCCTACCGCTCAGCTGGGTTGGCTTACCGCTCGATAGGATGCTTACGGCTGTCGGAGGTGGTAAGCTGTTGATGCCACCGGTGAGCGTGAATGTGGTTGCCGAGGCCGCTGTGCGGGCATGTGTATGGGCTAACAGACCTGAGGCAGACGTGCATGGTATTTGTGATGTTTACCGCATGCGCGATATCTGCAACGCGCCCGATCCGTCGTTGCATGGGGATGGGGACGGAGCGGGTGGTGGAGAGCCGGGGCGGGGCTCATCCTTCGCGTAGGCGAGGTCGATCAGGTTTTTATTGTCAAAAAAAAACAAAGGCGCTGCAGACGGTGTACCAGAGACGACTGGAAGATGGGATATGGTGTGTGTACTCGTGTGCCGAAAAAGGAGGCGCTGTGTGTGCGTGCGTGTGTGCGTGTGTGTCACCCTCTCCCTGAGTTTCAAAGCCGTGACGGACAAAAAAAAAGTCGAACAAAAAATAAACACCGCTTACGGTGAGTGGAGGAGGAGGAGAGAGGGGGACGGAAAGTCTTCTCTGTAGTACCCCCTCTATGTACTTCACCGACTGCGAAACGAGTCCTTCCTGTCACGTGTCAATGCGACTACATGATAGAAAAAGTTGTATGCACACACACACACACACACACACACACACACACACACACATACACACACACACACTCAATATCTAACTTCCTCTTCACTCACCTCCTCCACTCACCTGTCATGTGATCACCTTGATGCTTGTGCACAGGGAGAGTGCACACGTGAGCATTTATATTTCTTGTTTTTTTTTTTTTCGTGTTGGGTGTGCGTCCTTTTATGATAGTGTATATCACGGGGAGGGAGGGGACAAGAGAAAGCGAAAAAAAAAAAGGACTTGTGTAGATCTTCTCAAAAGCCCATCCATATATATACAATACACATCCATAACATCGCCTTGGTGGTGGAGGGGTAGGGTGGGGCGTCAGCATTTCCAGTCAACGTAGTGGGCCATGGCATATCGATTGACTATGCGGGTCGCTCGTCCAGCACACAGGATCCTCCAGCAGCGACTGCTGCACCAGCACACCCCTCTTCGCTTTTCACTTCAAAAATGCTCACGGGGCTCACTCGCGGCTGGGACATCGTCTTCAGCCATATGCATATCGCACCGGCATCTCTCGCAGCAAGGACGTACCTGGCTGAACAAGCTGCGCTACGGTGCCGACGATGCACCAACAATGGGGTCGTGGGACAGCGCCTACGAAGATGACGCCATGAACACACGAAAGCTCTACTGCAAAGCGCTTGTGTACGCCTCCGGCGGAAGCCGCCTCGCGCGTGACTGGATCGCTGGATGCGCTGCTCTTACCAGTCCCGACCCATCCCTTATTTATACAGCACTGCAACATGCTGCGGCAGAGGCAGATGTCCGCGAGCTGCGTGATCACATCCTTGGGCGCCTGCTTGCACAGGAGAATCCCAAACGAGGCGGTCGCGGCGCCGGTTGCTCAAGCGACCAGGAGGTTCAGTCGAAGCTTGATGTGAATAAGGAGGTTAAAAAGGACGACGTGGCGCTCGACACAGACCATGAGACAACTGAGACAGCTTCAGCATCTGATTGCGCTATGCAGCACCATAGCCAGCATGGTGGTAGCGCGGGTGAGGTGGTGTCGGCACAGCTCACCGCAAAAGAAGTTCTCGATGCAGAAATGTATTTGCTCCAGCGATCACCGGAGGTGCACTGCTTCATGTATGATACCATGACCGCGAGTCTTTTTCACAGCAACAACGACTTGTGCGCGGTGGAGATGGCGCGGCGGCATACTTTTTGCATTGGCTCATCTTTCTTCGGTCTTTCCTTCGATGACCTGACAGAGCTCTGGCGTGTGGTGGAGGCGGAGATGCTGCTCAAAAAGGAGAAGATCAAGATCCTTGGCCAGCCCTGGGGAGAGTAGCGGTCGTTTAAGACACGTCCTGTGAATTCCCCTCCTCTCCCCTGCTCCCTTATCCGCCTTGCACACACGAAAAAAAGAAGGGGGTGACACATCACATCACCAGAGAGGGGTTTTAGCTCGTCAGTCCAGTCCCTTGGTCACCGAAATATTGCAAAACGAATAACAACAGAAAAAACATATATATATATATATATATATATATTCGTATATGCACCAAGTAAGGGCTCCACAGCGGAGTCTTCCAGAGGATTCCATCGATGAACTTATCGGTGCAGGGATACCTCTCTGCTCGTTCACCCCAATCACTCGTGAGCAAGACCTCTCCTCCAAGAAAAAAAAAGTGTCATATCCTGCTGTTCCGAAATGAGGCGCTTTGGATGTGAGGAAAAAAAAAAGAAACGTTAGATTTTCTCCTCATTGCAACTCCTCCCTTTCAGCACACACATATACACACACCTCCGCCCTTCTCCTCCTCCTGCTGCCCTCCCTCTGTCTTACCCTCTTCTTTGTCGCTGCCTCCTCCTCTTTTTTTTTTTGAAATATATATTACATACGCACAAAAAAAAAAAACGTGTGTTTGTCGGTGCATGGTTGTGGCATTCTTATGCACATGGGGTATTATACTGGATGTAGTCCAGCAGTATTGCATCGCTGTGCGGTCTTTTTTTTTTTTCGCCCGTATCTTCACTCGTTTTCTCTCCTTTATCCAATTCCCTTCACCTCCGCGGTTCCTCGTCCCTACGCTCTCGAGCTCACAAACACGAACACACATACCAACGGATTTGTTACCGCAGCTGTCAAGTTCAGTAGTGTTCTCATTTGCTACCATTGTTCATTGGCGTCATGTCTCACAGGTACGACTCTCGCACCACCACCTTTTCCCCTGAGGGTCGCCTCTATCAGGTGGAGTATGCAGTCGAGGCCATTCAGCAGGCTGGCACCGTCATCGGCGTCTGCACGAGGGATGGCATCGTGCTCGTGGGTCAGAAGATGGCCCCTCATCCGCTTTTCGATAGTGAGCACATGCAAGACAAGAACACCAGTGGGGAGAAGATGTACAAGATTGCTGAGCACATTGGATGCAGTGTGGCGGGCGTGACGTCAGATGCGTATGCTTTGATGAACTACGCGCGACTCACAGCACAGCGCCACCACTACACGTTCCAGGAGCCCATGGCACTGGAGGATCTTTGCCGAACCCTGTGTGATGAGAAGCAGCTCTACACACACTACGGGGGTGTGCGCCCCTATGGGGTCTCCTTCATGCTTGCTGGATGGGATCGCTACCACGGTTATCAGCTGTACACTACCGAGCCGAGCGGCGACTACAGCACTTGGAGTGCATGCGCCATCGGACAGAACGACCAGGTAGCGCAGTCGCTCTTAAAGAAAGACTGGCGTGAGAACATGACTCTGGATGATGGTATATTGCTGGGGCTGCGTGTGATCGGCAAGACGATGGATACAGCGAAGGTCGACCGTGAGCGGGTGGAGGTGGCGGTGCTACACAAGGTAGCCGCCTCGAGTGCCAATCGGCTACTAGATCCGTATCAGCACTGCCCAAAGACGCAGCCGCAGTTTCATATTTTCAGCCCCAGCGAGCTTCAGCCGCACGCGACTCGCGCTGACCAGGTCGGAGAGGCTGAGGAGCAGGCAGAGGCAGAGCGCCAGCGGCGGCAGGATGAGGCTCTGGAGTCCTAATGATGGGAAAATACTTCGGCACTGTATCGGGCGTATCTATGAGATGTTTGTGTGTGTGTGTGTGTGTCAGCCGAGACATCTTCCAGCATATTTTTTTTTCTTTCCGTGTATATGAGAAGTCATGTACTCGCTCATATTTATGTCTGTGTGTGCAATGTGGGTATACGGCTATATCCCATGTGCGGTGGCGAGGGTGAAGATTTCCAAGACAAAGAAACCAACAAAAAAAATTATTCATGGAAGAAGGCACCGACGCAATTATGCATGCGTGCGCACCTGCAACGTTTCCATATGTCTCTTTGTGTGTGTGTGTATCCCCCCCCCCCACCACACACACACATACACACACACACGTGTATTCTGCGTTGGGGGTTTGTACGCGTGTTTTGTCTCTGTGGGGATAAACTGAATTCTTAAACTTGTAGAATTGAGTTTTATGCTGAGCGTGTGAAGGGAACGACACCGGCGAAGGGAGGTGAGAGATACACCAAAGACTTGAACCAATAGGGGAGGAGATTCCCCCCTCCTCTTAGCTCCCCCCCCCTTCCATCTCCCCCCCCTCCCCTCATCCACAGACACCCACCCACTTTCTATATCCCTCTACTCTTCTTTGGCCTTGCTCTATACACTTTTTTTTTTTGCTTCCGTTTGTTTGACCTTCGATACGGCATTATCACCCCCCCTCAAAAAAAAAAAACATAAAATTTCGGATCGCACGACGACATCTGAATAAATAAATATATAATTTTTACGTGTGTCAAATTGTTCATGTCCCTGATGATGTTAGTGGTAGCACTCTGTACATTCCTTCACGAGCTTGCCCTCCCTCTCTCCCTCCCCCTAGTCTCCTTTAAAACACCTGAAGAGAGACGCATACCCGCGTTCTTCAGTGGCCTCCATCCCTCCTTTCCCTCTACATCAAAGAACCTACCTTTCTCTCCTTTTCTAGTGCATCAAATACCGCCCAAGTCACCTTTTATGAGGGGAAACACACAGACAGAAGTATAAGACACATAGTTGTAGTAGTTGGACTCCGGTTTGTATCGTTTTATGGATATTTTCGTGCAAGACAGAAACAAGAGAATACATCACTCTGACTACCTCTTCTTCTCTACCTTGCCCCCCCCCTCCACACACACCCACACAGAGGATAGTAAGTGATCTCGACTTCATATATATTTTTCCCTTATTCCTCTGTTTAGTTACTTGATTTTTTTTTTTTTCTTGGGGGTGGGGTGGGGTTCGCTAGTGTTTCTGTGTTTCTCTACGCGCGCGTGTGTGTGTGTGGTCAGTCCCCCCTTCTTTTTCCTTTGTTTCAACCCCTCGTCAGCTCTGCGCTCCTGCTCTAACCCGCCCTTCTCACCCCCTTTTCTCTCATATCTGAGATCAACAAGATTTTTCTCTTGCTTCTTCACTACGTTTTTCACGATTTTCGTTTGTTTCACCCCCTCTTTTTGTGTATCTCTGTGTGCGTGTGTGTGTGTCGTCGCTGCTTTTGGACAAGGTGTAAGACGACTGCCCTCTTTTTTTTTTTCGTTCGCTGTTGTTGTCGCGCGCTCGTCCTCCTCTTCCTCTTGCCTACGGTGTTGAATACCAGAATTTTTTTTTCCCACTGGGAGATACGTGCGTGTAGCTGTTGTGCTGCTCGTTGACCGGGAGTTTGAGTCGCTAGTGAGGGCGTGTGTGTACCACATCCACGACAAAACAGTTGCCGTCCGTACGTAAAAACAAAAAAAAACTAACTACTCCCCCTCTCCACCACCGCCACCACTACCACCACAGCTCAGAGGAACTTTTTTTTGTTTTTTTCTGCCTCTTTGCCCTTCCCTCCCTCCCTCAGCTTCTCCTCAGTCCATCGCACCGGGTCTGTCGCTGTTGCGCCGATAAGGCCCTCCCCTCCCCTGCGGGGATCGCCTCCTTGCCGCAGCCGAGAAATCAGCTCGACATCATTTTGCTGTAGAGCTTTGGTCTTTGGGTTAAACCCCTCATCTTACTTCATTTCGATTTTTTATATATATTTTCTCTTCTCATACCAGCGTGTACAGGTCTTTAATCTGCAATCGCCACGCAGTGCGCCCTAAGCTCCTTCCTCCTATTTTAAAATTTGTTTCTTCTGGTGCTTCTCTCTCTTTTTTTTTTTTGCACTCCTAACACCTCATTTTTTTTCAGGTTTGAGGTGAGTGTCAGACTCTTATTTTTGCGCTTCTTTCCACCCTATCTCCCCCCTTTCCCTCCGTTTTGATTACTTTTTTTTTTTTTTGCTCATTTCTCTGTGCGTGTTGAGCGAAACATTTCTTTCCTCAAACATTATACATACATACACACACACACACACACATATATATATATATATATATATATATATATATATATCCATCGACTCTACGCTGCAGTCACGTCGGCTGTGATGCGCCATGCCCGCGAGCGTCACGAAGCTGCAGATGATCCAACATTCTTCGACAGTAGCCACACTCACACTTCTTCCAAGATGAAGGAACCCATAGGACTGGGCAACATCTCGCTCGGTGGCAGTTGTAATGGAGACGAGAGGGTGCTGACAGCTGCGCTTGACGGCAACGTCTCCGGTCGCTCGCGGCGCCATGTAGAGCACATATTCCATCCTGAGCTGCGTCGTACGAAGGAGGTGATCCGGCGCCCAGAATGGGTGCGCCGCACTGGGGAATGTGTTGCGCATAGAGGATCCCTCAGCACTGTGGCACTTTTTGGCATCATGTTTGCCAACTGCGTTGGCGGTGGCTATGGCTTCGAAGATGGCATTAGCTCAGCCGGTCCTCTCATCACGCTTATTGTGTGTGCGATCCTGCCCTGGTTGTGGGCCTTCCCTACAGGATTGGCTGTTGCGGAGCTGTCCACGGCCGTGCCGAGCAACTCGGGTGTGCTCATGTGGACAAATGCTGCGTTCCCCCCTTTTATATCATTCATGTGTATTTTAGCCACCGTATTTATTACCTTCATCGGCAACGCCACGTATCCGAACCTCACAGCCGAGTACGTACAGAAGCTGAGTCACCTCAGCGCGGGTGCAGCGGCTGGGGTGAAGATCGGCGTGGTGGCGCTGTGCTGTCTCCTCAACTGCGTTGGGGTAGAGATTGTGGGCAGCTCGTCGATCATCCTGTGCACCGTGACCATACTGCCCTTTATGCTGCTGACGGTTATTCAGCTCTTCTCTAGAGGCTTCAACGCGGCGGTGCTTCACGTGGATGTGAAGAAGGTGAGGTGGGCCGATTTTTTCTCCATCATCAGCTGGAATTACGCCAACATTGAGAATGCAGGCGCTGTCGTTGAGGAGGTCGCTAACCCACGCAAGGCTTTCCCGAAGGCGATGATGTTGCTCATGCTCAGCACATATGCTGCCTACGTCATGCCGATGCTCGCTGGTGTTAGCGCCATGGGGGTGGATCAGGACTATTCCAAGTGGGAGGCGGGTCATTGGCCTGAGGTGGCAGGGAAGATAGCCGGCGACTGGCTGAAGTACATGCTCTTCTCGGGTGCCATTCTCAGCGGCGTTGGTTTCACACTGACGAGTATGTGCTGCACGAGTCGGCTGTTGGCTGGCATGGGTACCATGCATATGTTTCCAAAGAAGCTCTCGCGGGTGATCGGATACTACCACCCGCGTCTGGGCACCCCCATCCCAGCCATCGTCATCAACTCCTGTGTCACGCTCATCTTCAGTGTGAGCATGGACTTCACCAGGGTCGTGTCGCTGTGTCAGTCTATCTACTGCCTTCGCATGCTTTTGATATATGCCTCGCTCATCAAGCTGCGCATAGACTACCCCAACCTGCCACGTCCCTACGCACTGCCATTCAGTACGTGGAAGACGGTGCTGGTTCTTCTTCCGGCGGCTGCTTTCTCGCTGATGGCCTCGATTGTCTCCGCCATGACTTCCATCGGTATTGGCATTGCACTCGTCAGTTTCGTGGTCGTTGGCAATGTCGCATCGTGGCTGTACTGCCGAGTCTTCGCCCGCAATGGGTTTCAGGGTGTCATTGTTCAGTGTGAGGTGTCCTCGGGTGAGGACGCAGATGCCGGGGCAGATGACAACGCCGACGACGACTTCCTGAGCGAGGGCGTCTTCTACGTCGATGATGACCCCAACAACGGCGAGCCGGCGGATGACCTGCTCCTCGGTATCCTGCCAATACCTCCGGCCGAACCCGCGGGCGCCCAAGCTTCCCCTGCGTCGATGCGTGAAAATGGTGGGGGTGCTCGTCAGCAACGCCAGCGGCCTGGCATGAAGGACCCGGAGTCTGCCTGCGGTTGTGGCGAAGGGGAGATGACGGATGTAGAGATCACTGTGCAGGGTGGCGCCTCGCCCGAGTCCCTGTTTGTGAACAACAGCGTCGTAGCGTTTCCGAACGGGAGCAGCGTTGCAGTTCGTTCGCCGATCGGTGGCTTCTCTCCCTACGGGGTCCCTCCCAGCCATGGTATGACCATGCGTCACCGCCGCAACACTCGCAGCGTCAGCGGTGGAGGTGATGCACCGGGTAGCTGTAACACTGGCCCTGTCGTGACCGGCGAGGACAGCGGCGAGGAGGGGGATATCAACCCCATGGACCGCAGCGATCGCGGCTTCTCATTGTCTGCAGTTGGTGTCTCGACACAGGTGCCGTTGACACCGACGGCGAGCCCACACCAGGTTATTATATCGTCACCGACTCCTGGCAGTCGGACGAGCAGTCGAACCCTCACTCCAGTCAAAGGCCATCACGGCTCGATGCGCACGCACGGGAGAAACAGTAGCACATTCGTGAGAAGTCCTCTTTCTAACTCTCGGTAATGCAGTGGTCACTTGACCACACGAATGCACACACACACACACACACACACACACACACCTGGGGGAGTGGGGTGGGTGGGTGGGTTAGATCTCGTTTTTCTGCATGTTTTTTTTTTTCGCGGTGATTTTAGTGCTTTTCCCTCCCTCTTCCCTCTTCTAGAAGTAGGTGTGTGTGTGTGTGTGTGTGTTTTCAGGTTCATTTAGGCCGCCCTTTGCTCTTTCTCTCCCTCCCCACTCCTCCTATCTTGCCTCTCGGTACGTGTGCGCTCGAGTCCACGCTTTCGCAGATACACAAACGAGAGGATGCAATGGGAGTTGCTTATATATCGACCCGTGCCCTATTTCTTCCGTCCCCCCCCCGCAATGTTTGTGGGTTGTCTCGTTTTATTCATCTCTCCTTTTTTCTCATCTTGTCCTCCACAAGCATCACTCGCCCCCAGAGCCAGCTTGATCTGTGTATGTCTTTTTTTTTTTCCGATGTGTGCACAGTGGGTTACAGTGGGGGTGGGTGGGTGTGTAGAGGGGAGCCTGCTATCCGTTCCCCTCTTTTCCCGATAGTGTGTGTGCTTGTGCGTGTGTAAATATATAAGTAATATATTTCTGTCCATTTTTTTTCATTTCACTTAATTAAATATTTTAAAAAAATAACTTTGAGGCATCTGCACGGACACTTCAACAAACTTCGTGCATCACGCGTCAACACGCAGATGTACACATACATGCATATATACATAGCATCGAATCTCGAAACGGGCAACGATCGCTCGTGAATGTGGGGTGGGAGACAAGCGGTATGACTCGGTGATGCGTGTGTACGTGCAGGAGGATGCCAGTGGGAAAGGGGGAGAGACTGGGGGGAATGGGGGGTGGTGGTGGCGTGAATGAGGGGGGCAGCTGATAAAAAAAGGCACTGGGTGTAGTGCTTGGTGCACGAAGGCAATTCGAGACCCGCAGATCTCATCACCGTTGTATCGGTGCGTGTGTGGAGGTGGTCTGTCCAGGTGATTGGTTTCATTGGCGTTGCTGCAACTCGCCATCCACATTTCCTGCGCTTTGGACCACATTTGTTTTCTTCGCATCCTCTTCGTTTACATATCCTTTGCTCTCAGATGAGGGAGGGTTATCTACATGTGGTGTTTTCCCTCATACTTACCCCTACGGAGTCATGCATCCAGGTAAGTGCGCGGACACACAAACACGCACATCTTTCTATCAACATATATATATATATATATATATATATATGTGTGTGTGTGTTGTATCCGCACATTATTTATATATCGAGGCTTGCTCAAATTGTCCTCCCTCCTTAGTGTTAATGAGCAGCGAAAAAAAAAAAGTAGGGAAAATAAGAGAATCAAGAAAACAATCCCACTGCAGCCGCGTGAACAAGTGCGCACCTTTGCGTGCATGTGGCCAGGTAGGAGGCGTTTCTGTATCTGTCTGTGTATAGGAAGGAGAAGAGGGTGGATGTGTGAGTGAAGAACGAGCCGCATGCTGGCGCTCTCGTGTGCAAAGGTTTACCTGTACCCAAACCCGCGCCAAGTATATTCATCGGGTGTTACTTTAACGTTGTGGGCTTATTCGCAGTAATGAGTGTCTCTGGTTCGTATCGTATCAATTTGAATGACAGAGGAGCGGGGTGTTACGCTTTTATTGTGAAAGAGAGAAGGGGGGTGGTGGGGGAGTCGGCTCTTGGTTTATATCAGTACCTCTGCGAAACGTTAGAAAGGGCAGAGGTGGGCAACAAGAACGGGAAAACAACAACAAAAAAAAACAAATAGAGAAACATATTCTTGGCAAATCGTAGCCGCCTCTGTTTGCAAATCCCTCTTTTTCCACGTGCGGCTTTCTACACCTCAACTTGCTTTTAGTTTTTCTCACCCGTACACACACACACACACACACACACACACACACACAGGTGTATGTATGCGTTGTTTTTATTTTTTTTTTTGTGATGCTAGTGTTTCGAGTGCATCTCTTACCAAGTGATGCGCTGATGCGCGCCGCTTCACATGACCTCTTCGACTGACCCGTCCACAAAAAAAAACAATCAAAGGGACGTAGCATATGTACATTAGCTCTTCTCCGTACTGTCTTCTTTGCGGATCTCCCACTGTCCCTCTTGTCCTCCTCCTCCTTATCGCCGCCGCCTCTGTTCACGGAAAGGTGTGCATGCAGGGAATGTGAAGAGGATCGAATGCAGTAGCCCACACAGCGGGACGCCACACCACGCGAGCTCACAGAGCTTCTGCACCTCGGATTCATTGACTAGTTGTGTACACCGAACACGATGCCCCCTCTCTATGGAGGGGGAGGGAGGGGGGGAGGGGGGGCACAAGTATACAATCGTCAGGATGTGAAGTCCATTTTTTTTTTCCACGGTTTTTTTTTCTCCTGTCATGATGTGACGGCCACTAAGGAGGTGAGCTCCACTGGCATATTTTAACGAACCCCCCGTATCTCACCCAGCCGTGCCACCACACCGCAGTGTCATCAGAAGCCACGGAGGCGAGCGTGAACGGGAGGACACCCGAGTTGGCTGCACAAGTCATGCATGCGGTGCCACAACATCGCCATGGACAGAGCTCCCGTTATGTGCTGTTGAAAGCGGGTACCGTTGCAACAGTGCCAGAGACTTTCTGGTGATGTTACGAGTCCTACGACTGGCTTACCATCAAATGACACTGGGTAGCTCTGCGTCCTCCTCCGCCCCCTTCTGCTAGTGCGATGCCAAGGGCTCCCGTTGGGACAGTTCTTTTTGTTCCAGGCTCCAAGTTGTGAGTGCGTGCAGGTGCAGCAGGATCGGTGCTACCTGGGAAGTGAAACAGACGTCATGCTGGCGGCACAGAACTAGGTACTGCTACAGATGTGGGAGTTGCTTGCTCGTCCTATGGATGTGGTCCTGGTCTGAACCTGCTCTTGCAATGTAGTTCATCTTGACGCTACCTGGCATCTTCCGTCTTGCGTATGGACAGGGCAGAAGGCGGGTGGTGGTGGCTCCTCCACTCCATGTTGCTTATGATATTTGCTATGTATTTGATCTATTGCTACGCCACCAGGGTCGTCCTTATATATATATATATATATATATATATATATATTAGAGCCGAAGCAGTCGCCTGACGTTGCCAAGCACGTGCTAATGTACATGGATGTACCTCAGCTGGCCTTGGGTCGATGGTGTCCCATATGTCCCATATGTCTCAGCTGCAGTGCAATAGAGTGTCCCTCAACGTGGCCGAGACACTCTGCTTCAGCATCAAACCAGTTCCATCGCCTAACTTTTTCTCTCATGATGACAGTCACGGTCGCAATAGCCAAATGCTGACCTTGACAAGTCTGCTCACATCTACGTCTTTTTGATCGTGATGTTCACAGCGTATTCGCCTCCCCCTCCGGCAGAGTCATATGCACCGCCATTGACAAGCCTCGAGAGGGCAGCTGCGGCTCTGCACCCCGGGGGGGGGGAGTGTGCCAAATGTTGAAAGAAAAGAAATTGTAAACGCCATTTGCGTGGGCATCTTCACACCGCTGCACACGGCAGCGCAGATGGAGCGGGTTGTATATCCTCAAAGTCCTATCGAGTTAATGCGTGCATTTATGTGTGTGTGTGTGTGTGTGGCGTGCGACCGGTGACCCTTTTCGGTTGGTCGTTGACGAGGCTAACGAAGGACAAAAAAAAGGAAGCATATCTCATGTGGGGTTCTGGGATCGCATCTGCCCCCCCCCCCCTTTCTCTTTCCTGTTGTCATTTGTGGCTCAGATTTTGGATACTCGGCGGCTCATGACAAGGATTGCTTGGATCTCCTTCATTTTGAAGGTGTTTACATGGGCTGATCGCCTGTATAGGTCTGCTCCCTGTGTCCTTCACTTCGCACTCAACTCGACTCCTTCTTTTTTTTTTTTTTTCTTGATGGTGGTAGCGGCGGTCAGGGAGAGGACAAGCAAGAACAAACATCAAAAAAGAAGCTAAGGCCACGCAGTGTTTCTCACTCCACCCCAAAAAGGAGCTCACTTTAACGGAAGCAGTGTGATGAGGTGAGTTGGGTACACCACACGCTATCGGCCAGGTGTCTTGCACATACAGATACCAACACCCACCCGCTTCCCTCCAACGCAACACAGGTACAAGCACACAGAGGTCTTCCTCAGTGATGCACGAATAACTCACACACACACACACACACATATATATATATATATATATATATATGTATAGCGTTTGCGAGGGAGGCCCTATTTTTTTTCTGAGTTTTATTTGGTGTGGCCAAAACCTGCGTTCTTCACAGCTGCACTGTTGTGTGCCGTACCTTTTGTTTTCGGAGCTCTTCACGCAATTGTTCCCCCCCCCTTTTTTTTTTTTTGCTCGTGCCCCCTAGTCGAACAGCTGCGCTGGCGGGTATCGTGTGGTTGTTGTGATTTTTTTTTCCACAGAAAACCAGAGGGGGAGGAGGAAGGAGGGGGGGGGGATGCACAGCAACGCTAGCAACAGGCTCGCGGGGGAGAGCGAGCATCACCTCCACACAATCACCTCCGACTCGGCGATATCCTTGATCCCCCCCTTACATCTACCTCACGACGCTTCGGCACGAACATTACATGAAGCCTCATGCTCGTCTCCTGTCGTGGGCGCGAGAGCCGCTCAGCAATATTTTCGCATTTCTTCGCTCAAGGACGCATCGGGAGAGGAGACGGCAGGCGACCCCCACTGCGCCTCTTCGTCGGCCGCGCCCTCACCGACTACTCGAGGTGAGTGTGGAGCTGAGTGCAGCACTAATAATTCAAGCAACGGAGATGGTCACGCAGGTGACCTTCATCGCAGAGATGTGGTCAGCAGCGGCAGCGATCACGGATGCGCTTCTGTGGTGCGGCTTACATCCGAGGAGGAGCAGGAGGTGCGGCTGCACTCGTATAATGTAATGGCTGGTGGGAAAGCTGCCGAGGACACGGGGGAAGGCGCCGATGAGGTTACCGTGGCAACACGTCGTGATTTCGTCTCGGATACGGTGCACACCATTTTCCCGAGTGCCGTCACATCATGGCTGTCGCGCTCCGCCAACACAGTGGTGCAGACCTCGTCAAGCGCGGTGCCCGACAACGTGAAAAGCGTCGCAAGCGCTGTGGCGAGCTCGATCGGTGTCAGCGTCGAACATATTGGCAGCGCAATCGACATGCTGCCAGACGCGATGGTGAAGGCCATTCCCCCCACCGTGATGTCAGAGGATGTAAAGCAGCTCTTGTTCACAGATTTCAGTAACACGTTTCGCAGCTTCTTCCACACCAACATCTTGTCAATGCCGTTTGTATTCCGCCAAGCTGGATTGGCCGGTGGTATCCTCTTGCTGTCACTCGTTGCCGTGACGTCCGAGTATGCGACGGAGGCGTTTTTCTCTGCAAAGAATCAGATGCGAGAGGCTCACAAGGTTGTTGTGTACGGTGATGTGCCGCTCATGATATGGGGCGACTGGTACCCAACGATCAATATTTTCTATGGTGCAACTCACCTGATCGGCTTCATCGCTTTCTCCTCGTCGAACGCGGTGGTGCTGCTTAGTGCCATGGGCATGACAGGCGGTGGCGCACGCGCGCTGGGTATCATCATGCCGTCTCTCATCGCTCTTCCCCTCGTCTTCATGAAGAGTGCACATAGCCAAAAACCGCTGGCCATCATGTCGAACACACTCGTTTTGATCTCTGTAGGTCTCATGTGCGCAGAGTTCCGCTATCAGATGCAGTCGTCCATCAAGCTGTGGCCCAAATCACCAGCGGAGCTTTTTGTTGCACTCGGTGTGACGGTGTACGCCTTCACCGGCATTGGCTCTGCGATCTCTGTTGAGCGAGTTGTGACGCCGAGGCGGTATCGTGTGCTACTGCGGCTGTCAGTGGCCATTTCTGGGTCTCTTCTTATGGCCTTCGGACTCAGTGGCTTTCTTTCGTACGGCAACCAGACTTGTTCCGTCCTGACGGTGTCACTGCACGCTGGTCCGCTGCGGACGGCCGCCAGCGCGCTTCTTTTTTTCGCTTCACTCACCATCATACCACAGCAGACCTTTCCGCTCTGCGAGATTTCTGATAGGCGCGTGCTGGGGATACGGCGGCTCACCCACTACTGGGATCTTAAGCCGAACCTTATGCGTGTCGCCTGCCTCGTTCTGAGTGCCTTTGCGGCTTTTATTGTGCCGTATTACGGACTTATCTTGTCTATTTCCGGATCCCTGGGCTGCGGCATTGTCGGCCTCGTTGTTCCCGCTGCGCTGGACTACGTGAGACGAGAACGCTGGGCGCTTCGGGAGGGTCGCACGCTGCGCTTCTGGGAATACTGTGTGGTCTTTGGTCTTGGCTTGTACGGGTGTATGGTGGTGGTGGTCGGGGTCGGATCTGGTAGCTACGAGCTGTGGAGGAGTATCCAGACAAGCTCCACGGACAACTGTTAGTGAGTGATGCACTACCCCTTACGCCGCCACCTTCACCCTCGCGGCTGAAATCCCCTCTTTTTTTTTTTTCACCACTGAATCCTCAGCTATATGATCGAACAGCAGATGTCGATACTTGAACACGATAAGAAGAGGTCGGGCATCGAAGAGGGAGGAGGAAGTGGTGGTGGTGGTGAGGTGAATAAAGGGGTGGAGGGGAGGGGAGTATATGATCGAGCAGGGTTACGTCACACACCCTCTCTTTGAAATTCACGGGGGTCACATCGCGGAAAGGCCCATCTCTGTTTGTCAGAGGTGTGCATGCCGTGCTCTCTAGTACGCTGACTCCTTTCTTCCCCCCCCCCACTAGGGGAGGGTGGGGGTTCTCAATTGCAATATATATATATATATATATATATTCTAAGCGCTACGAGACTGGAGGTGCTGCGATAGTGGTGCCGCGGCCACCCAGGATGCGCGTGTTGTCCTTCAGCAGATCAAGAAAGGCACAGCCGACCGTGATGCAGGTGATGGCGGCCAATATCCCTCTACAGGCGTACGCCCAGAGGAGGAAGAGAAGAAGGTGAGCTGAACATCCAACCGACGTCTCTTTTTTTTTCCCCTTTCTTCTCTCCACGTACAGACCCCCCCCCTCCGATGCCCAACTCATCCTTAAGTCATTTTTTTTTTTGACTTGGTTCCTCTATCATGGTCCTCATGGCAGTAGTCTTTCTCCCATCTGCCGTTCGTCACACAGTCGTGTGATCACAATGTTTATCGATATTGATCATATATATATATATGTATATATAAATATAAATATATATTTGTTCCTTCTTATGTTGAGCCACGTGTGTGTGTGTGTGTGTGTGTTAGTTTGTTACCCTGTCGCCTGATTTTTTTTTCTCTTCCTGATGACCATGGACGATTGATTCTCGAATAGTGAGAGGAAAAAAAGGTTGGAGAGGACTGCTTACCCGGCTTTTCTTCTTTTGCCTCACCTGCATTAGCACTACGCCAACAACCGCCACTGGTTGTAGACGCTGCATGTGGACACCTCATCATCGCTTCTCGGTTGGTCAAGCGATAGGAGCTTGTTGACAGCACTCACGCACACACACACGGTACTCGCGCATTATGAATCAAGCATCTCGCGTGGCTACTCGCTGGTAGCGCCGGCGGCCGCTCCAACAGGTGCACAGAGGGCACGGCTGCTCGCTCGCCAAACACCCTTGTGGTGGGGGAAGCGATGTCACCTGCCGTTAACTCTGCGTCCCTTCTCCTGAGACTGCGTGGCTCACCTCTTCGCAAGACGTCACACCTCTTCCAGGTACCAACATCGCCATTCTTTTCACTCAACTCTCCTTTCTCGTCAAAACATTTTTTTCGACTCATCACCCATTACATCATTTCCATTCACCTGTCACCTCTCCCTCAACTCCCCCTTCTCAAAATAACAAGAAGTTGCTCCACTGTGCCCTCCTCCCCCCTCCTCTGCCGCCCCCCCCCTCCTCCATCTACTTGGTCCTATTTTATCAAAGAAATATTGCTGTTGAACACACACACATACACACATATATATATATATATATATATATATTATCTATATTTCGTTGCACTATTCTTCAGCTTTTTTTTGTTCACACTCTACTTTAAAAAAAAAATCCTCGCGCGTGTCCGACCCCCTCCCGAAGGCATAATCGTAATCATTATTCCTACATAAAGAGAGGAAGGCGGCGGCCCCCCCCCCCCCTGAAGCGTAGCTATCTTCCCTACAAGAACAGGGTGTATTCACATTCCCTTCTCGCTGGCAAAGACACACACACACACACACACACACACACACACACACACACGCACACAGAGGAAAAATAAAAAAAGAACTGAGTGAAGGTGGTGTGCGTTCACCTGTCGGCATCTTTTCTCCCGCCAATTTTTTTCCCCAAAATTGTTTTCTCCGGTTTGCTTCCTACAGTATTCATTGTCTCCATTCGCATTGCTCTTGGCGTCGGTTCAGGGGCATCGGACAACGTATATATTTCTCGACTCTGAAAGCACCGCTCGTCAGGCGGGAAGGGAGTAGCGCATATCTCTGTCAAGCTGAGCCCGATTGCCCCTACCCTGCCCCTTCCGCCGCGGTCCAGTACACCTCTCCCCTTTTCACATAGCGATATTTTGTGATTTCCGAGTATCCCCGAGTATCCTGGGATTAGTACCTGTTGGCGTGTAGGGACGCTCCAAGCAGTCCACTAGCGTGCATAGACACGTCCTTGTCGCGGATTTTTTTATCCACTTCGCCTGGACAAGTTTTCCGAGCCTTTGACGTGTTGCTCCAGCATCAACGCTGCTTCAGCGAGTTCTTGGAGCTTGTGTGTGCCTCCCTTGTCTGCATGCTAGGTGTGGTTGTTTGATTTGTCTTTGACCCCGCACCTACCCCCCCCTCCCCCCCCCCAGCCTGTACACCCGCGCCTCCGCCACATTTATAATTCCCTCCTCCAGGGCTCTAGATGTGACTGTTCCGTCGGCTTCTTCAATCTTTTTTAAAATTTCTGCCTTCACTTGACATCCTTTCTTCTTTACGCCTTCTCCTCCTCCCAGTCCCTCAAGTCTTCTGAGCTTGTGTTCGCCTTGGCTTTGCTTGCATAGCGGTTGCTGTCGCAGATTTTTCTCTATATATAAAATATATATAAAATATATATATATATATTTATATAAACTTTTTTTTTTAGTGTGGGTTCTTCATCGCTTGCGGGAACGTGCAATCATAAGAGCACACACATTCATTTTCTCCCACCCTCACCCCCTTTTTCTTCAAGTATTATTATTGAACTCTCCGTGTTTGTTGTTGTTATTCCCTCTACACCGTCTTGCTTCTCATCTCCTATCGCGGCTTCTGCTGCGATTGTCTTTACATGCATACATATCTCTAGTCTCACCTGCTGCTCTGCCCTTAGTCAGTGGGGAGGAGGACTGCTTCAAAGAACAGAAACAGCGTTAGTGTGAAGGAAAGGGGCCTGATCATCGCACTAATATACATATATATATATATATATATATATATATATACTCGTGTGCACTTCATACGCACAGCCCGCGACCTGGCAGGTGTCTCTGTCAGTGTTTCTGTCTTGCTTCCCTGCTTGTGCGTCGGTGCTCGCCTGCACCAACTTCCACAAGACGCGAGTTCGCTTAACGTTAATTGTTGTACGCGCACTCGAGGGGGAGACCATTGGCAAAATCATCGTTGGTGTTGTGTCGGTCGCTTTTTTTTTTTTTGGCCTCGTTGTTGTCGAAGTCTTCGCATATTTTCTTCTTTGCCACACTATTACTACCTTCCCCCCCTCCCCCCTCGCAAAAAAAAAAAAAAAAGTTCCTGCTTTTGGATATTTCGTTTGTTTGTTTGTTTGTGTGCGTGCGTGCGTGTTGGGGGCTGTTTTTCTTTGCCCTCCCTCCAATATACACCTCTGAATCTTTATCACTCGTTGCGCATTAAAGGTGAGTTAATCCCTTTTTGATCGCTTTTTTCTAAAGCCTTCCCCCCCCCCCATTTTTTTTTTTTGATCGCATTTCTTTTAGCTGTTCCTAATTTTTTTTTCATTTTCTCATTCAGGCGTCGTTTCACTTCAGTGTTACCACTCCTTCCCTCGCACTCTTTTTCTCCTACTAGATACACACACACACACATACATACATACAACTCTCTTCCCCTTTGTGTTCCTTCGGATTTCCCCCCTCCCTTTCTCGCAAGGAGAGTTTCTACGCACTAGGCGCACCTTTCTCGCCGTGAGGTCGCATCTTCGCGCGCGTGTGTGTGTGTGTGTGTGTGTGCGTGTGTGCGTGCATCTGTTTCTGCGCGTCTTCTTCCCTCCCTACCTTCTCCCTCCATTACTCCGCCTTCTGGTCCCTTGATGACTTTGGGTGGTGGTGGTAGTTGTGTTGGGCTTTGTCGTCGTCACTGTTTGGCATTTCTCCGCCCTTTCTCACTGGGCGGAGCATTTAACGTGTCTCCGAATTTTATGTCTCCTACCCTATCTTTTGCGTGGGTGCGTGTGTCTAGAAAAAAAAATTTATTTGTCATCGTCAATCTCTCTTTTTTTTTTTTTAGGGATAAGAGGGTGTCTGTTACACACGTCTTCTCCCCCTCTCCTCCTCCTCCCCTTTCCCCACTACCCAACACGCCCTTCTTTGCTCTCTTTGTCCTGTATCACTGGTTTTTTTGTTTTTCGTGCCACGCTTACTTGTGCTATCGACTTCTCTGACTCCGTTCTCTCATCCTGTGTGTGCGTGTGTGCCTGACCGATTATTGTTGTTTTGCCCCCCCTCCCCTTCCATACATCTTTCTCCTTGTATCTCGGCGGCGGGCGGTTGATCTGTGATCAAACGCACTTCCCCCCCCTTTCTTTCAGAGTTTCTAAGTGTTTGTGCAGGGGGTACGCGTGTGTACACTTGGACAACACTTTGTTTTGAGTAGTCGTGTACCAGCCCAACAGCGAGAGCATCGGTGTGTTTTCTTACTCCATCTCTCTTCCACTTACACACGCACACGTATATATATATATATCTATATATATACGTGTATATATCTATATCTATCTATACATATCTATATATATATATATATATATATGTATATATATAGGCTTCTGTCTCATCGGCTTGCTTGGTGGATATCCTACTCCCTCCCGCTCCTGCTATACATATACACGCCTCACCATAGTATTTATGGCTGTTGCCATAGCTACAGTCAACGCGGGATCACAGAAACACGTAGACATATACACACACTAGAGTGTTCTTTGAAGAGCGAGGAATGCACCAGTCATTTTCTCGCTCAACCTTCAACGCAGTCATCGAGCAGTCGTCGGCTGAGGAGCAACGCTGTAGTCGTCACCTCCGCGCTGACTCGAGCACCACCATCTGCCAAGATCGGCAGCCCTCACTACGTATTGTACCGTGCCCGCCACTTGGCACCACGGGTGTCACCGCTGCCTTCGATAGCGGCGCCACGTGCGAGCCTATCTCGTCTCAGAAGGAAAAGCTGCCCAGGGTGGTTATGCCGCTGCTGCGTGAGATGAGTATCACCTCAAAAGATGCGCCAAGGCTGCACGAGAGCAGCGACGACTTGGATGGCTATTGCAGCTCCGGCGAGACATCCGTGGCAGATGGTGGCAGCAGCAGCAGCAGCCGTGAGCCAGGCTTTGGGATGAGATCGCCGACCAATACCTCGCCTCCTCGGCATAGAGGGGGTCGTAGAAAGACCTACCGCCACCATTATTCTGAAAGGGATCGACAGCGAGTGATACGTAACGCCCCCCGCGAGGCGGAGCGACAGCGTCTCGCTGCGGTGGGCACTGATGACTCGGCAGCCGTGGGGGAGGTGTTGAGGAGCCACATAGGGCAGTCGACTGCTTCTGCCATCACGACAACGGCATCCTCGACTGTTTCTACTACGAGCGGCACGGCGCGCGAGGGTCCGCTAGAAAAATTTTCTGCCTCCCATCCAAATCCTATCACCGCCACCACCAACACGAAGACGTTGTTGGCGATGATATCGGCTGCACAGAATGTCGAGAGTCGCGCCGCTGAGGCTGCCAAGAGAGACGGCAGAAAGAGTCCCCGCTTGGCGCCACAGAGCGCTGGAGACAACGAAAGCGATGTCATGCGACAGCAGGCTCCAATGTCCTTTGTGAAGTGCAACGAACTCCGCGACTCTTCCGTGCCGCCGCGCTCCTGCACAGAGTCGCAGCCATTACGATCATCCAGCAGCCACAGGCACGCTATGGTGATGCCGAGTGACGATGTGACGGGGGTCCAGTGCAGCAGAGAGTCGACACCAATTGTTGCACCCGATCTTCGCACCTCCTCTGTTGGTAGGTCAAGTCAGGCGGACAACGGTGTATGCACGAGAGGCCTGCAGAGTAGGTTACCATGTGGTGCTACTGCTTCCCCCTCCATCGCTGTCGGGTCCGCACACCTCACCTCCGCTGCCGCAGATCTGAAGAAGGGCAGTACGATGAGCGACGCTAGCGGATTTCTGCGGGTTACTGCCGATGGCTTTAGCTCGCCTCAAGGAGCCACTCAAGGCCCTACTGGAGAGTCGCCGTCCGACAACAATCCATCGGCCGTACAGACTGGAGATCTCGCTTCAGGCGGGAGAGGCGTTGCCAACGTTACCACGTCAGATTTAACCAACGCGACTGTCCTCACACCCGACGCCTCCACCTCAACAGCCGCTAGGCACCTGCCAATACCATTGCATATCCCATCTGCTTTTGAAGTCTCCAGCTCCTCATCAGTTGGCGGCCATCACCTTTCGATCACTGAGGGGAACGCCTTCCTGAAGCAGTCCGGCTCGCGGCGCGAGGAGGCGTTCTATAATGTGATCCAGCCCTACCAAGAAACGCTCGTCCGAGAGGCGGTGCGGCAGGCACCTCAGACAGTGCAGCATTGGTGTCGCCAGGACGCCAGTGCGACGCTGCGCAAAGGCATCCGACATCCTGGGACTTCCCCCGCTGAATCCCCCACTTTTTTTTCAGGATTCTGCCATCAGTTTCAGACTAGTCTCAGCTGTCAGCGTAGCGGTGACAGCGAGGATGGTGATGGCGTCGTGGCCGACCCGGACGACGTGGCCGCCATGTGCGAGGCCAGGTGGGAGGCGTACCAGCTCTTCGAAGCTGAGGATATGTCCAACCTCCACATTCTTGCTTCGGAGCAGCTGAGGGAAGAAGATGCCGTGGGCGAACATCTGCGCGGGGGCGGGGGCGGCGACTGCGCTGTGGCCTCACGTGAGCATTTACCTTCACCGACGTCGCGGCATCTGGTCGACAAGAATCTCGTCGAGTTGGCTGCTCGGCTCTGGTGGACGGTTCGATTTCGCAATTTCTATCGCACGTCTTCTGCTGCCTACGAGGTTCAGCGGCAGGCAGCCGAGGCGGCCAACTTGTCGCCGTCGTCACCGCCGCTTGTGAGCTCGTCTATCATTGAGCAAGAGAGGGGTGAGCAAAGAGAGGAGTCAGCCACGGGCGAGGGACCTCTTGTGGCGTTATCGGCCTCCAACGTCAGCGGTACAGCGACGCCATGCTTGGCTGGCTCCTTCGTGGACCCGCTCTCGGAGGGACTTTCGAGTGGTGTCAGCGCTTCGGAGCGCCAATATCTTCTCCAGAAGCACCGCGCCCTCCAGCTGCTCGCAGCCTTTGTGCCACGTTACCACGGCACCCGTTGCTTGCCTATGCGTGATGTGCTCCGCTATGAGAGAGAAGGGCATGCCACAGCTGCCGCGGCATCACCGACCACCGTCGCGAAGGACGGTAACGATCAGCCGAAGGTACCAGGGGAGGGTGATGACAGCACTACAGCGGCATCCACGGCGCAGTTAGAGAGCGGAGACATGCGGCACGTCCCGCTCGACGCTGACAACGATGGCGATGAAAACAAATCTGATGACAGGGTTTGCCGCATGATCATGCTGGAGTATGTTTGCTACCGCTTTCGGCATCCATGCGTGATGGATATTAAAATGGGCAGCCGCCAGTACGGCCTCCATCCAGCGGCAGAGAAGAAGCGGAGCAAGATGCTGAAGGCGAACTTGTCGACGTCGGCACGGTACGGCATCCGCCTCGCTGGGTACCGCCGATGGGACCCGGTGGAGGAGCAGTACAGGTTCCGCAGCAAGCTACAGTGTCGCTTCCTCTCGCTCAATGAGGTGAAGCATGAAATTTCAGACTTCCTGTACCACAATCGCGAGATCGAGCACGTCTTTCGCCGGCAGCTGCAGCGTCTGCGCGTTGCCTTTAGTCAGCAAACCATCTTCCGCTTCTATACCTCGTCCTTACTTTTCGTATACGATGTTGAAGACCCTCTTCGAACTGCTCGTGTCACGATGGTGGACTTCGCATACACGTACGAGTCAAAGGAGTTGCAACAGGGAGGCGACCCTGACGCTGTTTTTGCTTACGATGTCGGATATTTGAAAGCGATCGACACGCTTCTCTCCCTTCTGGCATAGACACAATACACACACGCACACACCTGCGAATTGTCGCCTCCCCTCTCCCCACGAAAAAAAAAAACGAGTGAGATGGGCTTTTGTTCATTCCAGAGAGGTGCGGATATCGATATTAATTGAATGCTAACTCTTTCCACGCCCGCCGAAGCGCAAGTTTTTTTTTCTACAACACACACAGCTCTTGTCCCCGTTTACGTTGATATTGTTTTACCTGTACGCTTCTCTTTGCCTCTGCATTCGTTTTAGCCCCCGTAAAGATGACTGGCAATGCTGCTACTGTTGGCGGTGGTGTAGCTGCTGAGCGGACTTCAGCCACGCACGCAGATGAGCGCTTTTTCTTCCCCCTTTTGTTCCTTTCTCTTCTATGCCGCTTTTATTATTATTATTATTATTATCTGTACTTGTTGTCACTCTCTTCCTCTTCGTTCTCATTTTTTCTCCCTCATCCCAACAGCTCGTTCTTTTTTTTTTTTTGTATGCGGCGTCGCAGTTTTTAGTTCTCTGTGTGTGTGTTTGTGTGCTTTTTGAGTGTTGGGAGGAGGGGAGAAGGTTTTGTGTTGCGATCGCTTTTGTTTCGTGTCACGTCAGTCTCTGTAAAAAAAAAAAACGTTTTGGTCGCGTTTGCCGTATATGTATTGCGTGTCAGCATTTTCTCTTTCCAGTTGGCTTCATTCCTTTTCTTGGTATACACGTGTGGTGAGATTTTGAGCGTGTGCTCACTTGCGTTCGTCTTTTGAGGTGTGCTTCTGTGCAGAGCAACCACTTCCCCCCCCCCCCCTTCCTCCGTCTCCCGAGTATACACACACACACATATATATATATATATATATGTGTGTGTGTGTTACCAATGTTACTCAACGGCATAGAGCCTCCACTGTAACTCCCTCTCCATCTTCATGCCTTCCCCCCCCCCCCACCCACACACACATGCATACATTTTCCTTCTCTTCCTCTTGGGTACAACGCGCTCTCACTCCGCTCCATGAAATAATTAAAAAAATCAAAAAAGAACCCTTCCCTCGGGCTCGACGAACGGGGAGATGATATGTTCACCACCCCCAGCATACTCCCCCTCCCCCCACTTCTTACCAGTCATAGCGAGTGGGTGATTCGACCTTTTTGTGGGTATTTGACGCAGTGCTTACGTCACATCGCGTAGAGCAGCCAGCCGCTGTGGCGTCCCAGAAGCACAGTCCAACTGCCTGGGTAAACAAAGGCTCCTCTCTGCACACATGTTTTGCTTTTCAGGCAGTGCTGCAATGTGTTGTTTTGGGTTCATCGGCTAGCCAGCTTCATTCTCAGACTCATCCTCCTTTGCCTCCCTCTACTCTTCTAACAAACCGTTCAATGACTGATAATGCTGTTCGCCAACTGCACCAACGATGGACACACACACACACACACTATATGGGGCCTTGCACACCACCACGACTACTCCTCTTCCCTGCGCTCACCCACTGACCCGTCTAACATTTTTTTCAACTTCTTCTTCTTCCTAGCTCGCTTCTGTGCATCTTCTTACACAAAGTTGGTGTCACGTGCCTTCTCCCCCCTCCCTCCTCCCTCGCTTGAGTGCGCGCTGCTGCCGTAATGCTTTCCCTCACTATCACTGGTCGCGCCCCAAACGACCTCAAGGCGCAGGTGCGCGCGGTATTGGTCGACGAAGCACAGCTTTTCTCCGCCGATGCGACCACAGCGGCGGCGAAGGACTTTTTTGTCGTGTGCCTTGACACGGAGGACTCGTCGGTTATGGAGCCACTTCACCAGGGCTACCACTATCGCTTTGTGTGGTCAGCGCATAGCTCGATGGCGGAGCTGTTAGCTGCCGTGCGTCATCACCTTGAAGCACTGTGGGCTGCACGCACGGGCCGAAGTAAGCCGATGGGCGGTGCCTTCATTAGCACCCGCGGCGCTGCAGAGTCAAAAACTTTCTTGACTGTTGTACGCGACGGTTTGGCGAGCGACGGAGGGCTTTACATTCTCAGGCAGATACCTGAGATGCCGAAATCGCAACTTTATTATTTCTGTAAGCGGCGAAGCCTCTCCTACGTAGAGGCGGCGACAGTGATTTTGGAGCAGCTTGTGGACGCGAGTATCGCCCCGTCGGTGTTGTATCCTTTGGTGCTGCAGGCGTATGACCGCAGTCGCTGGTCCGACAGGGACGATATCTGCCCCATCACCCCCCTTCTTCGAGGAGGGGTGACCGCGTCGGGTGAGGTCAACGGGGCCACCGGCTCTTTGGGCAGCGGTCCCACCTCATCTACCTCCCTCGATGCGACGGTACGGTGGGCATCCAACGTCTCGATCATGGAACTCTTCCACGGCCCTACGGCTGCCTTCAAGGATTTCGCTCTCCAGCTTTTCCCTCGATACTTTGGTACGGCAACTGCTGCGCAGGCAGAGGACAAGTATGTTATTCTCGCCGCTACCTCTGGCGATACAGGCGTGGCAGCCATCAGTGGCTTCGTGAACGCAGGCGGTCACTCGCAGGTCATGGTGCTGTACCCGATGCATGGGGTGTCGCCGGTGCAGCAGACGCAGATGCTTTCCTTCGACGATGGCGCGCGGGTGCGTGTGTACGCGGTAGACTCGAATTTCGACTTCTGCCAGCGGACTGTGAAAGACCTCTTCTCGAAGGACTCGCTGCGCGGCGAGCTTGCGGCCATGACGCCGACAGCCGTGCGCCTCTCCTCCGCCAACAGTATCAATTGGGGGCGGCTCATCCCACAGGTGGTCTACTACTTCTGGGCGTATCGCCATCACGTGCAGCATCCCCCCGCGGGGTGGACGTACGGCGATCCGATCGATGTGGTGGTGCCGTGTGGGAATTTCGGCAACATATTAAGCGGTTACGTAGCCAAGCTCATGGGCCTGCCCGTGAGGAAATTTGTGGTCGCCTCGAACCAGAACGATGTGCTGTACGACTTCGTGCGGACGGGCACCTACGACGTGCGTCACCGCACCCTCGCAGCGACCTCGTCGCCATCCATTGATATACTGAAGGCCTCCAACGTGGAGCGACTCCTCTACCTCCTGAGCAACGGCGATACAGCTCTAGTGGCGCGGCTGATGCACGAGCTGGACACGAATAGCGTCTTCACCTTACCAAACGACATGTGCCTTGCGATGCAGGCCAACTTCACGGCTGGGCGCTGTAGTGAGGAGGACTGTGCAGCGACCATTAAGTGTATATTTGAGCTATCTGGCGGCTCGCGGCTGCTCGATCCACACACGGCTGTTGCCGTTTTCGTTGCACAGCAGGTCCGCGAGGAGGAACTCTTGAGCCATGATCTTAATCACCCGACATCGACAGACGCCGACGCCCTTCTGCCACCGATGGTGATTGCGAGCACTGCACACTGGGCAAAGTTTCCTGCGCCGGTCCTTCACTCGCTGCGCGGAGAGGGAGCACGACTCGGCGAGCCGGCTGCCTCCGTTGCGGCAGTCATTCAGGAAGTGCGCACACTCTACGCGGAAATCACTAATATGGCTCCAAATGAGCACGTACACGCCGCTCTGTCAAACGCGCTGGACGTGGCGGAGAAGACGGCGAAGGAGGTGCGAGCTGTGGATGCCGATGTGCTCGCCATCGAGGAGGAGTTAAAGGCGTTTGCCCGGTGCTCCACGTAAGCTGTTTTACTGCATTTAGAATTCTACATATGACAAAGAAAAGGAGGACAGCAGCAGCAGCAGCAGCAGGGGCAGCCATCACCAAGGATGTTGTACTAACAGGCGCGAATGTTCCTTACGTGTACGCGTGAGAGATCCTCAAAAAAATATCTCATCAACGTAAATGTGTGTGTGTGTGTGTGTGCATCTAAGGATCCTGATCAGCCCAAGAGCGAACATCAACGCTCATTCACGTTTGCTACTTGTATAAATAAATAAATATATACATATATATATATATAAATATAAATACAAATATATATATATATATATATATATATATTTGTATTTATTTATATTCTACCTGTTTCACCTATTCTTGATAGGCGCAGGTCGCCACATAAGAGAAGATATATATCTCTGTATATATATATATATATATATATGCGGCGCTTGATATATCGATTTGAGGATCCAACCGTGTGTATATTATTTTGTGCAGCTTTTAGTTTCAGTTCTATATTGTTACCCCTCTCCTCAGCCTCATGTGCTCCCCCCTGAGATATATATATATATATATATATATTATTATTATTATTATTATTATATTTCCCGTTTGGATATCTACAGACCCTGAGGACTAGTCTAGGCGGATACAGAGCACAAAGGAAGAGGCGCTGATGTGCAATGCAGAGGTGTGTGGGTAGGGGGGGGCGGCGGGCTGGAGTGCTGTGTCAGTGGCCTCTGGACCCCAGTAGGTCTGTGGCGCGTGCTATCCCTCCCATTCCCCTCCTCGTTTTGTAACTGTGTACCTTCACATGTGTGTTACATTTGTCGCGAGAGGAGCAACGGGAGAGTCTAGACGTGCCCAGATACCCGGCGAAAAAAAAAAATAAACTTATGTGGAGTAGCATTGTAGGGCGTCATCTAGTGTGTGACACTGACTGGTGGGGAAGTGTGCTACGATTTTTCTTTGCTGCGCGTTATTTTCGTTTTTTTTTTGGGGGGGGGTGTCATGGAACGTATTTCTCTTTCGTTTTATCCCACGCGAGCCCGTGGCTCTCGGTTTCTCCCTGCCCTTCATTTCCCGAAATACTTGGTTGAGTACTTGCATCCCTTTTTTTTCTTTTTTTTCTTTTTTTTTCTTCATTGAATTGTCGCACATATCCAACTCTCATAACATACCGCAAATAGAGTCGTGTGCACCGACTTACCACACATACACGCACACAGACATCATACCCACAGCACTATCATCTCTCTCTTTTTTTTTTTTGTCAAAGCCCCACGCACTCCCCTTCCTTCCCCCATATCTTCTTTCCCCCCCGACAGAGGGGGGGCACACATACGCATTTCTATACGCATATATATATATATATATATATATATATATATATATACACATATATATATATGTATACATATAAATAAAAAGAGAGAGAAATCTATTTTAGGTCCACGATGGAATGGCCATTGGCACCCGCTCCGTTTGACAACATCGTCGTGGAGGAGGACGACGACGACGTCGGCGATATCGAAAAATATTCTGAGGCCCACCAATTCGATGCTTCTCGTGCAGGTGATGTGTTCTCCCACGAGGCGGAAACGTTGCAGAAATCACAGCAGCGTGGGGGTGACTCCGCTGTTTTAGCTGACTCGAGTCAGCGATGCCGGCGGACGTTCCACACGGGCGCCATGGAGTACTCCAAATCTCTGGAAACCTCAGTGCGCGACACGGGGTGCGTTGACGGCAACGGCTCTTGCTTTGTCAGCAGTGGCCAGGTGACTCATGCTTTGCGACTCGCCCTCACCAATGTTGGTGCTATGAGTACAACGAACTCCAACCCTTACAGCCTCTCCACCTCGGCGGGCAAAGACACACTAGGTGTCAGTCGCACCCTGCGGCTTCGAGCGACTGTTGGACCTTCGCAGGCCATCGCTGAAACATCAGTTCCGTCCTCATCGCCACGAGTGTTGCCCACTGCGTCGTCGTCGCGGCAGAGAAGGTTAAAGGATAACACAACATCAGATAGAGTTGTAGCTGGAGCAGCTTCGTCGAGGCAAGCAGTGGCGGCGTCAGTCCCGCGGACCGGTGGTGCTCGTCAGTCACGGAGGGGAAAATGTCAGGCTGATGGGTCTGCTTCAAAACCTATTGACGCACGGCAAATGCGTCACTCAGGGGTATCAGCCACAAAGACACTGCAAGCTGGTGCCTCCGAGCCTCTTGCGTCGACGCTGCTGCCGGCCTCTCCAGAGGCGAAGGCAGCGGAGACACACCGACTTGCGGTTCAGGCGATCCGCCCGACAAGCCTCTCCATGTGTTTTGACTGGTGGATGTATTTGTGCTACTACGACACTCACGCACTCTTCATTTCGCAGTCGGACGTGTTCGAGGCTCCGCTGCGACCACTTGCCGCGGCTACCGCAAACGTTTTTTATGCGGAGCTGACCCGCTGCTTCGCTGTGTGGCGCCGTCAGCACTGGGAGTCGCTTGTCGTCCTGCGCTGCGTTGAGTCTGTTGATGCTGGTGCGCGTCGTAGGGGGACTTCTTCAGCGAAGCGGACATTACGCGACCCAGTGCTGCTCGAGTACACCAACGCTGTGTGGTACGAGGGTCTGCGGGTACAGAGGCTCATGTCTCAATTGTTGCTTTGCGACAGCTGGTCGTTCGAGGTGGGCTGTCTCGATGCAGTACTCACGGCACTCGGAGCCCCTCCATCCATGGAATGGCCTCCATGCGCTACATCTCAGAGGTTGGCCACTATACCGCTGCCGTATCGTGTTACACCAGTCCCTCATGGCGAGATGGAGGGCACATCCACCAACCCGTCTACCACCGTCGTGATGGTGACGTCACAGGACGCTGCGCAGGCGGCTCTACCAGAGGGCCTTCCTATCCGCGTGCCCACTGCGGCTCGCATGCTGTCGCTTCTTCGCGTACTCGACATACTCTGGAATACGGTGCCAACCTCCATCCCGTTTCGGATGCCCGTATCCGAGATGGAGGCACCTGGGTACTACCGCAGCACCCGTGATCCTGTGAGCCTCTGTCATTTGTACGAGGAGGTGTTTTGTGGTATGACGGCCCCCACACATCTCTGTTGCGTGCGTCAGCATGCCCAGACAACTCGCCAGCTGCTCGATAACCTCGAGCCGCCAATGGGCCACAACGGCAGCGAGAGCACTCTGGGGGAGGCGGTGCATGACCGCTTTCTCAATCATACGCATCTGCGTGAGCGACTCACTACACTCAAGTCGAACTGCGACAGCTACAATGGCGCCGGGAGCGATCTAAGCCAACAGGCGGGCACGTTGCTCAGTGCAGGCATCAAAGCGCTGCGAGAGGCGCAGGCCGAGGATGACAGACCCACGGTGTACCCACTGCGATCGCAAGCAGAGGCGAGAAGAGTCGCTCTCGCCGAGTCAGACGAGCCGGCCGCGCCGCAGTTGAGCGCTGCGGCCGCGTTTCCCATGGAGGAGTTATCGAGTCAATGGTTCCCTCCCAGTACGGCGGCGGTCGTTGTGCATCCAAGCCTGCGAAATGACGCTTCCCAAAGCGAGCAAGCGGCTGACGACAGCGGTGTGCCCGGGAAAAGGTCAGATGACGGAGAGAGGCACGTGCTGCGTCTTCCCGCAGCTAACCTGCACCATACTGCTTCCAGTGCGTCTTCCCCTGCCGCCGCCGTCCCAGAGTCGACGGACTTCTGGGTCCAGTGCGACGACTGCGACACATGGCACAAGCTAGCAACGCGCCTCAATCCAGTCCCCGACACGTGGACATGCAGTTGTCTGGGACTTGCCTGCACACCTCTGAAAAAAAAGCGAAAGGCTGACCGGGGCACTGTGAAGAAGGCTGCCAAGGACACACTGAAGGAGCTTAAGGCATCCGCAAAGCGACGCTGTGGAGCCCGGGACAGTGAAGGCACGGGCGACACCCCCGTAGATCGGTGGGCTGATACTACCGCTCTACATCCTATCAGCTTAGAGAAAAGTGGCACCAATGCGGATGATGGTGACGATGATGTTCCACTCGCAAACATCTTCTCCGTGGCAAAGCAGGCGACTTCAGTCGATGTCTTCAACACGCAAAAGAAGCGAGGACGGTCAGTGTCACAGAAGCTGCGCAGAACTCGTCAGGGACCAAAGAACGCGCGTGTGGCTTTGTCTACACCTTTTGCCTCATCGACATCAACGACTTCGTCTTCCTCCACATCATCATCATCATCATCATCATCGTCATCATCATCGTCATCATCATCGTCCACTGCAGCTTCTAGGAATATCAGTAGCAGTGGCGGTGGTGATGGCCTTGTGGCACACTCCCACGCAATCTTTCGTGAGAGCAACAAAAACGGTGCAAGACCCTTGCAACATTCCCGAACCGCATCTCAACAAGCAAAGCGGTCCACTATCGCGACACACAAGCTGCCAAAGAGCATTTCTGGCACCAGTGCTACCTCAAACTCTTCCGTTGCGGCGGTGAAAGCTAATGCCACTGGATCCTCTGCCTCACGTAGGTCAGCCGCGAAGTTGCAGCAACTGCTGCGTGCAGTGGAGGAGCTAGAGGGACGACGACTACAGGATGAGCCATTCGATCAACTGCAGGAGATTGGGAGAATAGAGCTAGAACTCGATGCCCTGAAATAGGTGCACCCACAGCTACGGCTGCGGGTGGGTGTGCGTGTTTGAGTTTTTTATCCTGCTTACTCCTTCCAACCCTCCCCCCCTCCCCCGGCGCGCACTTCTTAAGTTCAACCCCGAGGGGGGCATCCCCCGGCGTACGATGGGCACGCCGCGGTAGTACCGTTGTTCCCTCCCTCCCTCCCTCCCTCCTTCACATCGACACCAGCTGATCACTTCACAGCCTTAAAAAAAAAACAAGAGAGAGCAGCGCTATATAATAATAATAATAATATTAGCAAAAAGGGGGAAAGGTGCGCATTGACCTGCCGTACGGCTACTAGTGGTGCAGCAGTCTCGTCGTCAACTATAGTTTTGGTCACCATACTACGCCCAGGCTGGACATCGGAGACCAAAGCATAAAAGAATGAGGATATATATCTGTGCGTGTGTGTGCGTGCGCAGCCATCAGAAGATACCCTCTCCTCCACCGGTGATATCCCCTTCTTTCATACCAATAATCTATCCCATTCCAAAACTCACCCTCAGCGCGTGAGTCTTCTCGGTTTCTGATAGCTGTGCTTCCCTTGTGTGTTGTCCACTATTTCTCCCCGCCCTCCTCACCACCCTCCGCTCTCCAACCCATCAGCCACCTCCATGAGCACGCAGGAAGGCAAAGGGAAAAAAAATTAGATTCACAAACCTTTATCGACATATATATATATATATATATATTTATGTATCTACAGATAAACACAAACACGCACACCTTCCACTGATCGTCAGACACATATATAAACACACATACGGTTAACACACACACACACACACACACACATACACAACTGCACATCCACGGTCCACTTAGAGGTCTCTGTGAGTGGATCGGTGTGTAGGAGGCAGGTTAGACAGGGGGGAGGGGGACAGTGTAGGTGTTTTTGTGTATGCTTGGGTGTGCGGTGTTTGCACGTGCTTCCATTCGACTCAACAAGGCCACGCTTGCGTTCTGGACGAGAAGCAGCGTCAGTTGAGGTCGCGAGCAAGCGTGTCACTTGATTCAGATCTTCGATACTAATTATCGTCACAACCGCCATTAAAAAAAAAAAAGAAGACGCTCGTGTACAGACGGCGATTAAAGTGTTTAGACTTCCTTTGCGTCTTCTTCTCCCCCCCCCTCACACCGCAGCGATTGAAGAAAAATATTTTTTCCATACTCCCCCCCCCAAAAAAAAAGAAAAAATAAAAAACAAACAAATCACCTACTAAAGCAGCTCTGCAGCAAATGCAGAACAAACATCATCAAAAGATTGATGGACACCTCAATCGAATCGAGGATTACCTTCGTCGAGCAGCGCCACCGCCACGACCACGGTACGTCCCACATTCACTAGACGAGGCTCCCCGTATCGCCTTGGCTGTGTATAACAGCCTCAGTGATGTCCCTCTGTGTGGGACAGGCGAAACACCGATAGAACCGCATGCCGATAGGGTGCACAATGGATCTTCACGCTACCCAGTGTTTTCGAGGGCGTCAGGTATCCCTCTGATGCCTCCTCAGATGCCCGACCTCGCAGTAGAGAGAGCGATACCATCGTGTCGTATCGCCCCCCCACGATCTCTCCCTTCGCAATCGCTTGGTGTTCACCAGGCGATGAATACAGAGACTCGACCATCGACCTCGTGGCCGAGAGGGCTGCTGGGTGCTCGGCCGCAAACCACACATCCCCCTGCCGCTGATCTTACATCGTCCCGTAGAAAAGACATGACCTCAACACGCCACACGACGACAAGGCTGCACAGTCGTCACCGAAGTAGCAGCAGCACTAGCAGCAGTGCCACGCGCAATACGAATGGCTCGTTGAATTTGAGTAACACAGATGCGTCGGGCTCCCTTGGCCAGGTATGGGGGCACTCAACGCTGCCTTGGCCGCTGTCGCCGTCACCCTTGCGATACACTGCTGCAGGACCCCACGACTCGGTCACTGCTAGAACACGAGGCCAAAGCCGCCGCTCGCGCACGCCATCGCCACCCACTTCCTCCCGGGAGAGCAGTCCATCTCACAACATGGGCTCCATTTGGGAAGGCCTCGGGGAATCACCGCGGTCCCGCTCCTCACTACGGCGCTCAGGGCATGTGAAAACTTTCACAAGGTACTCGGGCAGCCACCGTTACGTCAACCAGCGCCCCGGGGATCAGTCATCGTCCCGGAGACAGTCCTCTGGGACGGAGTTGCACCAGCACCGACGTCACATGACGTCTGGCAAACGTTTTGAGGACACTGATCGAAGCGCTACCTTGGAAACGTGTCCCACAGCCGACGGTGAGTTGTCCTCAGTCCCTTCTTCACTGGGCGACAGCCCCAAAACAGGCGAAACCCTTTTCCGAACACGCCTCCGTCGCATTGAAGAATTTCTCACTAGTGCAACCCCGCGGCACCACGACATCTCTGACTACAGAGGCACGCACAAAATCGCTCAGCAGCCAGCCACTTCACACGACAGTGCTCCTCTGCTGGCATCATCGCAGCAAAAGACACCGCAGTCGCTGCACGCCGACGCTCTGACGGCAATATCATCGGCACCGTCAACCGTGCATCCTGTCACCACACCTCCTCATCTTTCTCAACATTTCGGCCAGCCCACATCACCCCACCAAAGCCGATACCCCCTGGGCCTCGATACGGCCAGCGGCGCGGATATGCCTGCACCGGCGCGCAGTGAGGCAGCAACCGGCACTCTGGTTGTGACACCCGTGCGCGTGGAGGCGGCGAGCGGCGCGGATGTGCCCACGCCGGCGCGCAGTGAGGCAGCAACTGATGCTCTGGTGGTGACACCCGTGCGCGTGGAGGCGGCCAGCGGCGCGGATGTGCCCACGCCGGCGCGCAGTGAGGCAGCAACCGGCACTCTGGTTGTGACACCCGTGCGCGTGGAGGCGGCCAGCGGCGCGGATGTGCCCACGCCGGCGCGCAGTGAGGCAGCAACTGATGCTCTGGT
>CM007334.1:130941-146469 GCA_000333855.2 Endotrypanum monterogeii
GGGACGGACCGACCGACGACGTACTACGTAGTAAGGTACGGGTACGGACGGACGACGGAGGGAACGTACCTCCACGCTATACTACTATATCTCTCTCTCTCTCTCTCTCTCTCTACTATATATATATATATATATATAGATCTATGTATTATATACATCAGTCGATTTTACACATGCGAACGCGACAAAGATTGTCTCTCACCTGCCCTCTCTCTCTCTCTCCCTTTTCCTGTGTCTGTATATATGTGTATATGGTTATCTGTTCGTGTGTGTCCATGTCTGCTCTCCACCCTCCTCCTCACACGACTCTCTATCAGGGGTGTACATACAAGTAACAACAACATCATCAGCAAAAAAATAAAGAAAAAAACGCTTAGCAAACACCACAAGCCGTTTTCTTTTGCTATTTACAATTATTGCTGCTCTTCTTTTAACTGACCTGGGACCGTTTGATGGTCCTGACTCGCTCTCGCTGTGTGCGTCTCCGTCTTTTCTTTTCCCCCTTGTTTATCCCCACCCCGCAGGCATAGCTGCAACCCCGTCAGCTCTCCCCCCACGCGCATCTCCTTCCCCTCCTTGCGCGCGAAACGAGATTCGCTAGTGTTTGCGTATACGCGTCTGTCTGTTTGTCGTCCTAAGCTGAGAGGGGTTCGCTCTGTGCGCTCTGTGCATTACGATGCATTCCACTGCTGCGCGTCGGGCCGGCGGGTATGTGCCTCTGGTCTACGACCGCTCGTCGGAGGAGCAACGAGACCCGTACTGCGATGAACTGGGCCCCGGCGTCCCGGTGTACCAGGGGTTGGTCCTCGACGAGGACGACCCGAATCGCCCCTTCGGCGTCACCTCTACCACTGATCCCGGCCTCACTCAGGATGATCAGACCGACGTGAGCAAGGTCAAGCTTGGGGGCGTTCAATACGGAAAGAGGTTGCCGACGCCGCCGCCGCAGCACAAGTCGCAGCTCACCTTCCGTACACCCAGCGGCCGACCATCAAGAAATGAGCTGTGGCGCTTTCGCGTACGTGGCTGCCAGGACTCCTGGGCAGCGGTTCTTTTTCTGATACTCATCACGTGTGTGCTGCTGTGGGGCGTGACACAGGTGCGGCAACTGCAGCTGACAGAACACGATCTCGCGGTGATAGCTGGTGGTGCCGAGCTGGGAGGTAACGCCAACACGCGTACTGGGGCAGCCTCGATGGGTGAACCAAACCGTGGTTTAGTACTCCATGGTGTGGCCGCATTGCGCGCAGGTGTGGCGGCGTTGTGGGCTAGGGGGGAGAACTTCTCATCATGGGAACGTGACGGCCACTGGGCCCCCTCGTCGTCCACACATGCGACCACGGGATTCACTCTAGGAGGATGGGTGTGGTGTGTAGCCGCGGGGGCCAGTACTGTTCTGGTTGCGTACGGCGGGCTCCTTCTTATGGCCGTGTGGCCACGTGAGCTTATTTTTATTCAGGCCGTTGTCTCATCGCTTTTCTTCGGTGTCTCCGCTTGTCTGACCTTCGCTCAGGGTGCGCCGCTCATGGCGCTGTTTTTTGTCTTGCTGGCGTTTACGCCACTGCTGTGGATATACCTTATCGCAGACAGGATTCCCTTCACCACCACGTTACTGTGCGCTACCGTTTCTGTCCTCCGACGTCATCGCAGCCTCTTCGTCATCGCTTTTGGCTCCGTTGTCGCAGGTTGGTGTTTTGCTGTGACGGCGACGGTGTGCGTACTACCGAGCGTGCTACGTCTGTTCGCTGGTATAGCGACCGGTAGTGATGGTGTTTACCCTACCATCATTTGCTTCTGTATTTTTTGGGTCGAAGAGGTTCTCAGCGCACTCGTGCACGTGACTGTCTGTGGCGTGGTTGCCACGTGGTACTTCGCAGGTGAAGCGAACATGCCGCCCTGGCCGGTCGGGAACTCGTTTAAGCGTGCCGTCACCACAAGCTTCGGGTCTGTGTGCCTCGGCTCCCTCATCACCGCAATCGTTTCCTTTGTTCACTTTCTCATCAGGACGGCGCGCCTTGGGGACAGCCGCGACGGTGGTAACGGGTTTTGGTTATGCGTCATGGACTTCCTCGTTCAGTGCATAGAGGATTTGGTGCGGTACTTCAACCAGTACGCCTTTGTTCACATCGCCGTGTACGGGTGCAGCTACGTCGGCGGTGCGAAGAGGACGTGGGCGCTTGTGAAGCAGTGTGCATTCTCAGCCATCTTCAACGATTCCTTGGTTGGGCAGGTCATCGGTATACTCACATTTTTCAGTGCGCTGATCGTGGCTCTGCTGACGGCACTGTCGACGCGGAATGTGGTGATGGTGGCGCTGATGACTGCTATGTCGCTCCTTGTGAGTTCCATTTTATACGGTCCTGTTAGCTCGTGTGTATTGACGATATTTGTATGCTTCGCGGAGGTTCCAGTGGGGCTGCAACTCTCCTCCCCAGATCTGTACGATTCTCTTGTTACGACCGATGCCGGGTATACGCAGCGCCGTGAGGGGGTTAGCTTGTATGGCACAACACTCGTGTAGGCCTCCCCGCACTCAGCCAATGTGCACTCGCGCCCCCCTCATCACGATCATGACCACTCCTTTTTTTTGTTTTCTTTTCCTTGCAGCCCTCCCCTCACTCCTGTGTGCATCAGCGTGTACGTATGCAGTACTTCAGTGTGTAGTACTGCTTTCGAGCCTTTGTTCTATGTCTCGTACCTTTTCTGTAAAAAAACCACACGCACAAACGCACACACACCCACACACACATACCTACCTGCTCTTTGGTTTCTCTTCTCCCTTCTCGTATGTGGCTTTGAAAAAGAACAACGGCAAAAGAAAAAAAAACGTGAGATACATGGTAGTTGGCGCCGCTGGTTACTGCGGTGACGGTATTAGCCACACGCATCAATGCGTGCTCGTATTGCCCATATTTGTGTGTCTGTCTGTCTGTCTGTGTGTGTGTGTGTGTGTGTGTGTGTGTGTGTGTGTGCGTACATCCTAGGGAAGGAGGTGTGGGTGCTCGTGTTGTGTTGACGCCGCCGATCTAGTGACGGTGTATAAGGGGTGAAGGGGTGGCAGGCGAAAATCAGGAGCAGTGGACAGTCAGGGCGTGCATAAGTGCACTAGCGTATATCAAGTGTACTTGGGTGTGCCTGGCTTCCTCCCCTCTCCTGCATGAAGTGTGACACGGTAACAAGTCAGAAGAGCAAGGGAATATGCTTTGAGGATCGAGGTGCAGTCTGTGTGTCCCCAAGCCTCTTCACACATCTATTCTCCAATGGTTCCCCCCTCCCCCTCCTCTTCTTCTCACACACACACACACACACACACACACCCTTGCTGCAGTTAAATGAGTGCTGTATCGACTGATTGCTGCATGTGATTTTTCTGAACTCCTGCGTGTTTTCTTCTTGCCCCCTCTTCATATGACAAATACTTGACTGTTCTCGAGTGCTGTTTTTTTTTTTTCCTGTTGTCCGGAGGCAAAGTCATATCTCACTGGGGAGGAAGAGGAAGAAATGAGGAGGGGCAGATGTCTTCACTTCCCCCTCCCCCTTTTTTTTTCTTACGTCATTTCTTAATTGATGAAGTACACCAAACACAGACACCGAGTCGCATGGGGGCTTGTCAATATCCCCTGCATACGTAGGTTGTGCATGCACGCGACCACGCGTGCCGCTGCGGGTCCTGACGCACTATAAAGCTTCACCTCTATCTTCCTTTCTCCCTTCTCCCCGCTCTACGTATTATTTCTCTTTGAACGCACTTGATGCATACATACACACACACACACACACACACACACACACACACACACACACACAGAGGGAGAGGTGTACGCACTGATGTATACCCATGCTCACTCTTCTGAAGCGGGCCACAGCTGGCCGAAGGCGCCAGCACTGCTTGCAGCTGTTTCCCCCGTAAGCATGCGTAAGTGTGACACCGGTGTATCTGGGCACTGCATACAGTTCTCTAGCGTCTTCTCAGGAGACTCGCCACGGAGCGCGATAAACTCCGTAAAGCGGGTTTCGGGCGTGCAGAACAGCGTATCGCATGCCACGTGCTTCGGTGCTGTGTTTCATTCAAATTCACTGCTGCCTCTTCCTTCCGTGGTTTCATCGTTTGTCATGCCTTCCGAGCCAGGGGCCCCTGGCACCAACATTTTCGTGACTTCTCGCGATGAGCTTGGCTCCTGCCAAGAGAGGCGAGGGCTCGAGCATGGATTGGGTGGTTTCGGGGAGGACGTCTGTGTTCGTGTTTGTGAGGAGCATACAGGTAGTTCTTCGTCACCGCCACCACCACTACTAGACACAGCCGCCTCCACTGCTTCGCCTCTCGTCGATCCTACGCATCATTCACTAAGAGCACCGGTCGCGGTGCGAGCTTCCAAAGCATCGATTCCTGCAATAACGGCTTGCGGTCATTTGTCTCCGTTGCTTCATCTCCGCCCCCTCGAAGGTCCACGCACGGCGAGGTCAATACATAGGAACAACGTGATCACCACCGGTAACAGAGGCAATGTATCCATGTACGACTCGAGCAATTTTCTTTCTCCCCTTCACAGAAAGAGGGTTCCGATGGTGCGTTCACAGTCCCAGCACACGGAAGAGACATCGGTATTTGTACCTGTGGTATCGTACGCCTCGTCGTCGACGACGACCTCCTCCTCCTCCGCCTCTGCTTTCAGTCAGCAGAGGCGGAACGAATTCCCGGCTTCCAGCGCGGCATCTGAGAAGAGGCAGCATTTCATTTCTGACGGCCTTGGCGCGACATTGGAGTTGTCGCCCAGGGGCGCTTCGCAGACGTTTGATGACCGGGGCCAAGAAAAAACCGGAAGGCTTTGGTATGCCACGAAGTCGCGCCCACGTCAGCGGGCCAGCGATGTGCCATCTCCGCCCCCTGTATTTGGCCAGGAAAGCTTTCTGGATACAGGCAGTTGCGATCCCACTGCCTCCAATCCCAGCCATCTCCAGAGCTGGGATTGGCCGCTTCAGGCGAGTCTGGACAGCACTAAGGTGCAGAGGCGGTCTCGCTGGCTGCGCGGCATTGCGACAGTTTATCATTTGTTTTTATTTGTATGGAATTTGGCGAGTATGGGCACAGTCTACATCATACTGGGGAGCCGAGAGGGAGTCTTCTATCTCATTTCGATAGAAAGATCTATCATCGACGCAACCACAAGCATGTACGTCATGCTCTGCTTCTTCGCGATGCTTGGCCTCTGGTTTTTGTTCAGTTTTCCCTTCTTGTATGCTTGCCGGGGTCGCTGGCTGCAAGGGCACCGCGACAGAGTGTCGTTAATGGGTCCCACTGACCCCCTGACAAAGATCCATGCGGTAAAGCCCGTCGATGGCGAGGGTGCTGGTGGTTGCGCCGACCCTGATGGGGATACTTCGAGGAGTGCCGAGGAGGCGCAGTCGCCGGTGCGGATGTGTGGAATACTTTGTGGGATGAAGTGCGACGATGGCTGGACGTCTTCGGGGGATGTCAACCAGTGGAGCTCTACTGAGCGAAGCAGCTCTACGAAGCCGCCTTTGTGGATGTCATCTGGTGGCGGCGGCGTTGACGACAGCGGGGGGCTCCGCGATGGCTTCCCACCTGCGGAGTCGCGTGACAGACTGCTGTCGTCATCCGGCAACAACCATCCCAATCCCCTTGCACGCGTCCCTGACGCGGGGTTGAGTCTCGAGGGCACCAAAGGCATTCGCATCAGCGGCGAAGGGCAGCGGCCGGTAGAAACCACAGTAGTGCCCACAGGTGCGCATGTCGTCAAGCAGGAGGCGAGGTCTGAGTGTCGCACTGATGTCAAGTCCGACAACCGCAATGGTGTGTCGGAGAAGGTCGAAAGCGGTTTCGCTGAGTTGCTTCCCGTCCGGGAGTTGGGTTCTGCGTCCTCGCTTATGGTGCGTGCTTCTCCGAGGGTTGCGATGGATTCTCCTCCGGGGGGCGTACCGACTCCGGCAAGTCTGCAGGCATCACGCCAGGAGGATGGGGTCATATCGAGTCCCATGGCCTCTGTTCCCAATGAATGTGCCCTGTTCCACGGCGGTCACACACACGCCGACGGCGAGCAGCAGCGAGAGTGCCCTTCACGTAGCAGCATTCCCCGCCACACTCCATCAGCGAGGGTAGACGGTCGGGTAGCGCAGCGGCGAGGTTCGAGTGCGGGGCTTGACGCACATCGTTGGGTGCCTTTGCCACCACTCTGGAGATGTTTCAGGGGGCTGGACTATGATCTCTTCGAGTCCGTGGTGAGGATGATTCACCTTCTCTGTTGCATTATCGCTGTAATCAGTGCGGGTTCGCTGTGTATCAACGGCTACGTGAAGATGGGCCTTGTGATGGTGCGGAGGGAGGAGTGGCTGAGCTTGCTGTTTGAAGCTCACAGGACATCCCGAGCGACACACCCAAGGTTAGACACGGAATTCTCCTCGACAGCTGTGTCGATACGCGTGGGGGAGGCTGCGTATCCTACAGAGACCCTGTATTGGTTGTGCGAAAAGCTGCAACTGCAGTGCCGCTGCAGTGGATTTGATACACCGTGCGTCGGCAGGTTTGCTTCCGAGAAGGAGGCGTACTTGGCAGCGTGCCCCTACTGCCCGGCGGCTGTACAAGAGCGCATTACGGAAGCCGCAGGCAACTGGACTTGCTCAGCACGTTTTGAGAACACCAAGCGCGCCCACGTCACCGCGTTCATGGTGCTTCTTCTTCCGGGGATCGTGCTCGGCTCAGTGTCTGTGCTGCTGACCGTGTTGACCTACACATATGCTGCTTGGCGTCATACTACCTGATCGCTGGGGGAGGGGAGGGGGTAGTTGATTGGGAGGCGATGGTAGGCGTCTCGGTTGCGATCTCGCTGACCAGAGTTTTTTTTTTCCTTTCTTGTCCCCCGCTGTGCATCAGCGCTCATGTGTACTCTGCTTGCACGACCTCCCTGTGAAGGTTCTGTGCCCTTCACGCACTCTCACTCTGTCTCCTCATTCCCTCAACACGTTCGCAGACTGGCAACGGAAATAAATAGTTCTTCTGGAGAGTAGGTTTTTTTTTTTTGGTTTCTCTTCATTTCTATTCTCTGCATCTTCCCTTATATCGTTTTTCTTTCTTCTAAATACATATCTGCTTTATTCACATTTATATCTATGTGTATAAAGGTATATTTGTATATTTGTGTGATGGACTCATTGATGTATATATTTACATCGTTTGGTATTATTGATTGCGATTCTTGGATATTAAATTTTTCTTGTCTTCATTCTGCCCGCTTCAGCCTCATCTCATCACAGGACTGGATCATTTCATTTCCCTCTGTCCTTGAAGTCTGCATCGGTCGGCACCCGCTGCGGTTCATTGATGAGGAGGAGATAGAGAAGGGCGAGAGACTGGATTGCTGGACCTCTTCCAACGATAACATGCGTGGGGGTCGGTATGTCCTTTGATATTTCATGTTTATTTATTATATTTATTTTTCCGCTCTTTTTCACTTGGCATATTCGTTTCCTTCTGGGCGGGTAAAGGTTTGTGCTCTCTTCCCTCCTCCCCGTAACCCTACAGACACACGCACACGCACACGCACACATATATATATATATGTCCACATGCACCTATACGTTTATGCATGTACAGTATATATATATATATATATATATATACGCATGTATGGTTGTGCGTCTCTGGCTGCGTGTGTGTATTTTCAAATCAACCCTTTCCCTTTTCTGCCTCTTCCAATGATTTTTTTTCCTATTTTATTCTTCTCTTCCCAGGCGGCCTCACTTTTCTTGAAGAAGTCAACAACAAAAAACACATTATTCATTCCCGATGGATGCAGTTGTACCCAGCGCGTCAGCAGCCACACGAGGATAAGGAAAATGGGGGAGAGGGGGAGGTGGAAAAAAGGGAGGGTAGAGGGAGATGCATGCATTTTGTGACCGTTGCTGCATATCTTTGGCGAGGGCTAGCGCGAGGAGGACACAGAGAGAGAAATAGCCCTGCTAACTCCCCCCCCCTCACCGTTTCTCTCGCGGCCCGGTATGAGGTGACGATGGCATACTATACAATGCAAATTGTTTCATATGTGTCCTTTCGCTTGGCTCAACTTTTTGATCTCCACACAAATTCGCCCCACTCAACATTTGGTGTATGAATCGCCTCCACATCTCCTGGTATCCATCCCCTCTCTCATATCTCTCTCTCTCTCTATATATATATATACATCATCATCAGCCTCATTGCGTCGATACGCGAAGGAGTGTATAAGTATATAGATAGATATATCTATATATATCTATCTATATATATCTATATACTTTGTGTTTCCCTGTCTGACTGCACTTTTCTCCCGCGACGTGCAGCCCACCTATACCACTCCTCCTTTCCTTGCTTGATTCCTTTAAATTATTATTATTATTATTATTATTATTGTTATTATTATTATTGTTTCGTAGAGAGCAATGGGTATTTTTGGCAAAGAGCGCGTTGGCGTCTTCAAAGCCGTCGACGCTTCCGGGCGTCGCTTCACCTGGACTATTCCAAAATTTTCGTCGCACACGGCGGGGGCGACCCTAGACAGTGAGAATGTTGTGTCCTTCAACAAGACAAAGTTTCATCTCCACATGTCCCTCGGGAAGACGGGCGACATCGGCGTGTACATCCACTACAAGAAGTCGCCCATTCCTAAATACTCGTATTACTTCGAGAACTCAAAACGGGGCGTGATGCGCCAGCACACGGCGCACACCATCCCAGAAGATTCGGAGCGCTGCGGCCACTGGAATGTGTGCAGCTACGGAGACATGAGGCAATTTATTGGCGAGGATGACATGTTGCTGGTACAGGTTGTGTTCGACAACGACAGCCTCGTTCTCGATCGTGTTGCCGAGAATCGTCTGACGGCTTTGTGGTCCATCCCGAATCTCGCGACCCAGAATCTAAATCCGTACTCCTCTAGTGGGTTCTATGTGGACAGCACGTTGCTTGTGGCGCGGCTCGATGTCAAGCGCAGCGGCGGAGGCGGTGGCAGCGAGACGATGTCATCCTATAACTATGACGACGTTCACACGTATATCTTTTTTCTTTTCTGCCGCAAGGGCGTCGTGCCGCCGCACAGCATCGATCTCGTGGACGCCTCGGGTAATTCCTATTATCGTGTGGAGGAGAGCGAAGATGGGTCCGCGCTCACAGTGATGGTGGACCGAACAGTGATCCATGAACATGTCGGCAAAGAGGGCTCTCTCTATGTGAGAATAGGCTTTCGCACCAGTGGCAATCCGCTGGAGGCATTCGCTGCCCTCGCCAATCCAGGTGGCAGCGAGGGGAATGGGGAGGGCCATATGAGCAACGGTCGCAACATCGAGGAAAATGTTTCGAAGCCTTCGTACAAGGTCGTGGATGACTAGAGATCAGGGGGTGCAAATAATAATCAAAATGTGTGTGTGTGTGTGTGTGTGTGAATATTTTGTCAGCATGGCTCTTCATCGAGTTGGGTGTCTCGCTCCTTTTCTCCCTCTCGTCTTTTATTTCCTTTGCTTTCGTTGACTCGCGCTGCGGTCCCCTACTTGGTTGATTGGTTGTCTCGTTGTTTTTTTTTTTCTCGATGACGGCGAATGTAAGCGTGTCGCTCTGCCTCGATGAAAGGCCCTGTCTCCCCATCAAAGTGAGTCTAGGATCGTCAGCCTTTCCACATTGGGACATGGCGTCGAGTTCCTTGCCATCGGTAGATGGGGCTGCAGCTACATTGCATAGAGAAGATTTTTTATTTTGTGATGGCTCAGTCATGTCATCTTCTCCCTCCCCCCCCCGGGGGGGGGAATCGCGTCCAGAATGTAGCGAGTAGGACACGCTATGCGTGTGGTTGTCGTGCGCGCCGATGCGTCTGCCTATGGGCAGAAATTCTTCGCCCTGTGCACAGCCGCGTCTCTCCCCGAGAGGGCATTCGGATGCAAAAAATAGACTTAGAGTGCCCATGGTATGGCTGGCACATGACAGTTCCTCCTCTGTCGAAGAACCCACGGGACAAGCTGCCGAAGCTCTCCTTACCTCTGTGAAATCAACGAGGGGAGTGGAAGAGGTAAACCACCCCTTTCACAGACACACAAACACACACACACACACACACACAACAAAATAAATATATCTGCCTCTTCACCGAATATACTTTCTTCAAGTTACCCAAGTTGTTGGTGAATAAAAAAAATAAAGGAGTTTATGCTTACTGAAGCATCGCCGGTTCCTTCTCTCTCCCCCATCTCATTCCTCGCCTGGTCCCTCGCCGTGTGCGCTATCTGAGTGAGTTGTACCTGTGTACAGAAGCCATGCCTACACACCCGTTCACAAGCGCTTGCCATCCTGCACTTGTCCCACACCATAGATACATTTATTTGACTATCTTCTCCCCTCATCTGGGTATCATCTTCTATTACGTTTCATAGTTGAGTTTTAGTTTTATGTTGTTGCACGATAGGTACGTGTGTGTGTGTGTGTGTGTGAAGAGGAAGCTTGCATTCGAGTAGGCGCCGTCCACGTCATCCAATGGCTGCACCTCAAGACACCGCTGTTCTCTCAGCGCTTGCGAAACTAGAAACATTGCGCCACCGCCTTCACGACGCCCTTCGCGAGGCTGCTTTTAGCCTCACGACCGCGCAACGGGAGGAGGAGTCGACGCGGGGATGTCTCGTGTCTTTTGACGCAGTACCAACGGATCGCGGCACCCTGGTGCCCCTTGCTTATCTTCTTCCGAGCGCTGACACAGACCCCGACAGCGATGCCGAGGGGTCCTGCCGTGGTCGGGGCGGTGGAACGGCGCGAGTATGCAGAGATGATGGTATGTGGAACATCGTGTTGGTAAATGGAAAAGGGAGCCGTGTGCAGCATGCACAAACAGCCGCGTCGCAGCAAGTGTGCCCGGCACCGGACGCAAAAGAAGTGGGTACGCTCCTTCCTCCCGATCCGATCTACTACTTCAGTCAGGCGCCCTCCAGCGCTTTGCGAGGGTGTCAGGAGGCGTACAGGCATGTATTGCGTTGTGTGGTTGAGACTGCCAACGCACAACAGCACGCACTTGCTGTAGCGGCATCTATGCCGACATCAAGTGTACACAAGTAGTTGGCACGTCCCCGTTGCACAGTAGGTTTTATTTGGGTACAATACATGCGCGAGTGCTGTCGTGGGGAGGATGTTTTCCCTTCCCTTTCCCTTCCCCGGCTGCAGCGTCGCTTCTTTCTCCCCCTCTGCTGACCTCTCTCTCTCTCTCTCTCTCTTTATCTCGGAGCTCGATCGATAGGTTTTCCGCACGAGCCAGCGCTATTTTATCTGGGCGTATGCCGAGATGCCCTGAGGTATCGAATCGCTTGCAGGATCGGGCATGAGTTGCCGAGACGGCGGCGGTGGTGGGTGGAGGAAGGGGCATTCCATTATTGCATGTACTGTACACGTGTGTCTTGAGAGGGCAGCGAGAGGCAATAGTGAGGGTGAGGGGAGGGACCAGCTCTGTGTAGCGTGCACAGTGAGTTTATACCCGTACGTTACGGACGTCCAGATGCGTTTAGATATGATATATGCTCACGTTCAGAGAACATGTACGGCAACGATAGTGGTAGTGGTAGTGGTGGTCATACTGGGTGCCTGGTATTGCTCTTCTGTCGGTTTGTGTTCATCGCCCGACCACAGGACCCCCCCCCCCCCCAACTACTTCCTTCTCTGCATCTACTTTTCTCTCCCCCTGTTTTATCTTATATTCCGGACGTGTGCTCTCACCCACATCTTGTACAAAACTGATACACACACACACACACACACACACACACACAATCAACAATCTTAACAATTCGAGAAGGGGATTACTGCAAGACGAATAATAAGAGTCGATTCATGGCGCGGGCTGGTGGGTTCTTTAAGAGGTTGAAGGCGAAGGAGAAGCGCGCGTCCTCGCGAAAGCAGCGCGGCACTAAGGGCGCCTCCAAGGAGGAAAGGCGTCGCAAGCACAATGAGCGGGTCGAGCTGTACTCCGCGCGTCGTGAGGCTGAGCAGCTCGCAGCCGTGAGCAGCTCCAGCGACGATGAGCCCTCGACGGATTCGGATGTGGAAGATCATCGCCAGACAGCATCGCTACGGAGGCTTCAAAGAATGCTTGGGGTAACATCGTCTTCGGATTCGCAAGCGGTAGCTCACAAGCGCGCTCGCCAAACACCGACATCTGCATCACATCACAAGGATATCGATAACGAGGAGGGGGGTACAAGGGAAGGTGTGGGGAGCAGCAGCAACAGCGACAGCGACAGCGACAGCGACACAAAGGTCAACACAAGAGAGTTTTCTTTGCGTAGCATGGAAACACGTCTTCTCTCCTCTCAGCAACGGCGTCGCGCTCGGCGAGAAGGAGTCCAGAAGCGCGACCGTGTCGTCGGCGCTGCAGACGACGGTGATTTTGATAATGAGGACTGGCGGCTTTACTTGCGTGGCGTTAGCGGCAGCGAGGATGCCAGCGAAAGCGCAGATGATGCTCTCGACGCTGACGATGAGGAGGTGGAGGAACTCGGGGAGGAGACAGACGACGCCGACGATCTTGTCGACAAAGATCTTCTCATGGACATCGAGGATGAGGAGGACGAGGAAGGGGACAATGTCGACGACGAAGAGGGGAGCGAGGGTGCCGAGAATCCGTTATTTGATCTGGAGAACAACAGTGGGCCCGCTGAGGAGGTGGACGACGACGATGATGGGGCGGATCTGTTCGATGATGCATTGATGATGGACGACGGCGAGTCGGAAGAGGGAGAAGAGGAGGAGGAGGAGGAGGAGGGGGAAAGCGAGGCACGGGAGGATCCTTTCGTTGATGACGAGGACGATGTCGAGGGTGCGGGATCCACCGCCGCGTCATCACGCACTGTGCAGGAGAAAAACACGCAGACGCGTCTTCTTCTTAAAAATTTTGAGTTGAACACGAGCAGCGTCTCTATCCTGCAGCGGTGCGGCGCTGTCGGTGGGGCCAACGGGGCGAAGGGAGATGCCGGAAACAACATTGTGTTCACCGAGAAAGATGAGTGGATGCGCAAGTACCACCTCGACTTGCACGGTGAGCCTGATACGACACCGTTAAGACCGCACCCGGTGCCGCATGCGGCGGTGGAGCTGCTCGCTGAAGCCAACAGGCTCCTTCAGGCTCGCGCCGCCAAGCGTCTCGAGGAATCTGTGGATAAAAAAGAGTTGGGCATATTTTTTTCTTCTCCTGAGGAGTGCGCCGCAGTACATCCTGAGAATGTTGCCGTTCTCGCGACGGCACACGCGCAGAAACACTTGCTACACGCACCATTCGATGTGCGATGCCCCACTGTACCCTCGCCATCGCTGTCAGCACCTCAGACACTGGAGCCGTGGGCGGAGTGCCCACCATACCTCCATCCTGTTTTGTGGGACAAGTGGACGGCGTTCCGAAAGGGTCGGGACATGCCCACACTTACTGCAGAGGAGCGTGGCTTGCTGGATCTTGTGGAGGGGTACTCCGATCTGCTCGACACACTACACTGCTGGCAGAACAGCGAGTCGCGTCGTGAGATTTTTGCGCTGCATTTATTAAACCACTGGTTTAAGGCCCGCTCTGTTGTGCTGGCGCATGATGCGCTCCTCGCACAGCGCCGTGCGGCTCGGCGGCGTCTTTCTCGTCGCCAGGGCAAAAACATCATCAACGGCACCGAGACGCGGGGCAAGGCCTCTCCCTCTGCAGACAAGTTGAAGGATGGGGAGCAGATGAGCTCCCCGAGCAAGCGAGACCGGCGGGCCAAGAGCAGAAGGGCGGAGGGGGTGGAGAAGACGTGTGGCGAAGCAAATGATGCACAACAGCAGCAACCAGAGGAGGAAGATGTAGATGTTGATGAGCAAGAGCTGGAGCTACGCGACCGTGGCTTCAGCAAGACGCGCTTGTGCGTCGTCTGCCCGCTGCGAAACCATGCCTACAAGTTTGTCTACACGCTGGTTTCCATCCTCCAAGCCGACCCGTCGAACTGCCCTAAGCTAGCTATGTTTGAGCAGGATTTCACAGAAATCGAGGAGGCTGTCGACCCAACCTTCAGGCGGCGACCACGTGATTACCAGCGCTGCTTTGAGGGCAACATCGACGACTCTTTCTGTGTAGGTTTACGGCTGGAGCCAGATCGCGTGCACGTCTATTCGCATCCTCTGAACAGTGATGTGCTTTTGTGCTCGCCCCTCGGCCTGCGCCGCCGCATTGAGAGGAACGGTGATGTTCTCGTCTCGCTTTCTTCTATAGAGGTTTGCCTCGTCGAGGATGCGCATATGCTTTTCCAGCAAAACTGGGCGCACGTCACTGCGGTGCTGCAGCTACTTAACAAGCGACCAACGGACACTACACACGGCCTCTCAGATCTTCGCCGTGTATATGGATGGGCACTGGAGGGCCATAGTGGCCGTCACCGGCAGACGATCATGATGACGGATGTGTGCAACGCGTTGATGCTGTCTACTTTCCGAACATCATCGGTGAACAACTCGGGCAAGCTGTTGCTGCAGCGACGCGCGGACCCGGGCGTGCTTTCCCGTGTGCTGGTCCCGGTGCGGCAGCACTTCATTCGGTTTGACCCAAGCTCGCTGACTACGGTTGACGACGACCGCTTCGAGTTCTTTACGAAGCAGGTGTACGGGGCGAAAATCAACGCCATGGCGGAGCGTGACATCCGCGTCATCATTTTTATACCCTCATATTTTGACTTTGTGCGCGTACGCAATTATTTCCACCGTGAGTACCGCGAGAGCTATGTGGCGCTGTCCGAGTACACTTCCCTGAAGCAGCAGCGCAAGGCGTTGGGACAATTTTCAGACCTCGAGCGCCCGGTGCTGCTGGTGACTGAGCGCTTCTACTATTTCAAACGATATTTTGTGAAGCTAGCAGAGGCGCTTGTCTTCTACAGTCCACCAATGTTTCCCGAGTACTACGCCTCCCTCACAAACAAACTTGTTTCGACGTCACCGAACGCCTTCGCGATGACGCTCTACTGCCGTTACGACACCCACGAGCTTAATCGACTGGTAGGGACATCGCGCACGGTACAGCTGCTCGAGCGCGAATCTGGTGTCTTTTCCTTCGTTACCTCGTAAATGACAACGAGGGGGGTGGCGGCATGGAGTGTAGGAGAGAGAGGGGAAGGGGGTACGCACAGACGCTCAAGTCAAACAAGAGGAAGGGGGGGGGCGAATCTCGGTCTGTAGCCGGTGGTGCCTGTGATGGTGCTAGTGCGTGCACCTTCCGGTGCCTGTCAGCGTGGGGACATGTGCAGCCATCACGCACATCTCCCCGCGACACCGCTCTCCCCCCTCACACTTTCTTCCCCTCCCCGTTCCGTTCCCATCGTATCCTCCTCTGTCCTCCCAACGACTGTACATGTTCTCACGCTCGGATGAGACTTGTAAGAGAACGTCTAATTAAAGCGTACATAAGTGACCTAAGCAACACTTCGGATATCTATACATCTATATATATATATATATATATATATATATATATATAGTATACTACTACTACTACGTATAATAATACA
>CM007334.1:146666-191832 GCA_000333855.2 Endotrypanum monterogeii
TATATATATATATATAATATCTGTGTGTGTCAAGTGATGCTTTTTTTTTTTGTTGAGGGGGGGGGGATGATGAGTGGGTAGGCTCCCCGTGTCAAGAGTCACGGCGCTTCACGCCCTTTTGTCTTCAATCCAAGCCTCAAAGCTCGCCCTCTTTTATCCGCTTCCTTCTCGCCTCCGTGCCTCCCTACTTGGCTCGTTTTTCATTTGTCCAAATCCGGCGCTGGGGGTGGGTGGGGGCGATGCACGTATATACGAAGGGGAGGCGGGAATCCCGGGTGAAGGCAACGGAGGCAAGATAGGGAGAGAGGGGGGCCGGGGGTCTCCTTCCTTCACCCACTCTACACTGCATCATCATTCCACCATCGCTCATGTCTGCTTCCGTGCACATGTTTTTGCAATGCTTTTTTTTCCTAATTGGGTGCGCATTCGCCCACCCGCCTATGCATGCATGGATGCAGACATCCATACTTACATGAACATACATACACAGACTATTTCCTGCACTGTTATCCCCCTCCGCCCTCTCTTTTCCCTTTTTTTTTTCCACTTCCTCACCCACAAGTTTGGTACACAACGGCTCCTCGTGTTGCAATAAATTGACAGCAGAGGAGGAGGAGGAGGGGGGCACATCCCCTTCTACACATACATACATACATACATATACACACCAACCTGTCCTTGTTCACGCGCGAGAATAGGAAGGCAAACAAACAAACAAAAACACAAAAAACAAAAACCATTCAACATAGACGAAGAAATACAAGAAAAAAAAACGTTTGGCAGGTGTTCACTGGAGGAAAGGAGGCGTTATTCGGAGTGACCTGAACGTTGTCTGTCCTCTGGACGGGTGTGGTGCTGCGGTGGTTGTGGTGTGTCCGCGTTTTTCTCTCCCTCTTTGATTGGGTCAGTGTAAAGAAAGAAGGGGTTGCGGTCACTGTCGTTGTTGTTCAAAGGAGGGTCGCCGGATCATTACACGATTCTTCCATTGCTTTCCTCCATCGTTCCCCTTGTATTCCCTCGTCTTGGCGTATCTCTGGCCAGGGTTTGGACCCTTCGCAGTCGCCCAAACATACACTGACAGCGTACATCTACTCGATCGGAGCTAAAGAGCAATATATATATATATATATATATATATATAATAAAAAGAAGGACGAGGAGGAGAAGGAGGGGTGGGGGAGACGAATCCATATACGAGAAGCATCACAACGATTCTTTTTTTGAGCCTGCGTGAACGTCTGCTGACACATGCGCATCACCCTCTACACGGATGGCGAGTTCATCTTTTCAGTTTGTGCAGGGCAACGAGCGCCTAGACTGGGGTGTTTTGGTTTCCATTGATGCGGATCGACTGATGAAGTCCACCAATGTCGACACACTGCAGCGCATCGTCGAGAATATCGCCTTCTCCCGGATCACTCGTGACGAGGCGGCCATGTTCACACCTGACCACATATTGCACTTATTTCATTTGTGCCAAGTATTGATCCAGTACTTGGTTCACTCACAGGAGGTTCTCGCCAAGATAAATGTGAAGCTCAACGACCGTATGGCTGGCGAGCAAGCGACTGTACAGGAGCGAGAGGCGCTGCTCCAACGGCTCTCGGACGAGACCAGTCTTTTGAAGAAGCAGGTCAAGGCCCAACGCCGGACGTTGCTGGCGTACGAGTACAGTACACAGGCAGCTTTGGCCCGCGGTGCCACCGGCAGCGGGGCCACCGCCGGTGGTTCTGCCGCCTCGTACATTTGCCCCTATTGTGGGGAGGAATACCACAAGGCTGAGTCGATGCAGTCGCACCTGCGGAAGAGGCACCAAACAGCAACGGCGCCTGCGCATCAGAGGGCTCCGGAGACGACCACCTCCTCGCCATCGCCAGCGGCAGGTGGCCGCGATGGAAATTACGGTGATCACCCTGCATCCCCCACACCGCCTGCTGCGGGTGCGCAAACCCTGGTGCCGGTAGCTGCGGGTGCTTCCATTCCATCTGGGGGGGCTTCTGAGTCGTTCCAGGAGCTTCGTTTCCGTGTGGAGCAGTTGGAGAAAGACAAAGATACGCTCGAGCGAAATCAGCGTGAGAGCCTGATACTGATGATGCTGGGTGCCACACGGTCGCAACAACCAGCACCAGGGCCATCCAACACAGGTGCGCCGCCGCCTCCATCCCCGCCGCCGCCGCCGCCGCCGCCGTCGTCGACATCGCCGCTTCCGGGTTTGGCCGCGATGCCGTCTGCTCCTCCAATCGACACAGCTGTTAAATCAACACCGGATAGTTTGCTCAGTATTCCTGTCGTGCCGGACATCAGTGCTATGATGAACTACAACCTCTCGTGCCAGCGCGATGCCTCGGAGAATGCACTGCGACGTCAACTGGTGGACCTCGAGGCAGAGGTGCGCGCGCTGAAGGCGAACAGGGCGACCGCAGCGTCAACAGTGTCGGCCGAGACCACACTGTCGTCAAGCCCACAAGGCGCAGCGTCTGATAGCGGGCCGCTAGCTACACCAGCGACATCCCCTAGTCCTGGTGTTGTTTCTTCCAACCTGGTCTCCTCAGTTGCTCAACCGGTGTGGGATGCAAAACAGGAGAGCAACCAGCGTCACCAGCTTCAGCAGCAGCAGCAGCAGCACCCAACTTCTAGCATCTCTGCAGATGGCTCCTCTATCGCACCACCCTTGGCACCACCCTTGGCACCGCCCCCAGCACCGCTGCCCCCGCCACCCCAAGTCGTATCTCCTCCGGCGCCATCGCCACCACCATCTCATGGCAACGCGACCGGGGTGGTTGTTCCCTCACTGGTGCAACCACTTTCGGATTCACAGTCGTATCCGACACAGAATCGCTTAACTCTTTCGGTGGCAGCACCGATCTCGTCTCTGCCCTCGCCAAGTATGCCGGTGCCCTTGCAGCCGAGCACCCCGGCACCACAACCAAGCTCTGTGACTCTACAGCAGCTGCAACAGCTCCAGCGGGCAGTTCCTCTCCCAACGTTTTCCGCTTCAGGTCTTTCCACCACAGAGGTTCCGCCGACGCCGCCGCCGCCGCCGCCGCCGCCGCGGCCTCCGTCGCTTCCTTCCACTGCACCCATAGGTGCAGGTGGCGCACCTCTGACCACTGCTACCACTGTAACACCGACTGTAGGTCTTCCACAGCCGCCACAAGTACATACCAAGCCTCACTACTGGGTGGACAGCAGTACGAGCTCCAGCATAGCATCTACCTCAACTGCACCGCCCAACCGCGTGGGAACTAAGGGCCCTCCCATTGCTTCACTTTTTCACACTGGCAGCTCACCGTCGCCGTCATTGGCGGTGGCAACCCCTGGTGCACCTGGTAGCATCACAGCTGTGACTGCGGTGGCGGCGCCAAGCCCTGTGCCAGCGATTCCGTTGCCATCGGCGACCTCTGCGGGCTCTCTCGTAGCACCCGTCTCTACTTCGGGGGCCGGTATAGGCTCATATTTTTCGTCTCGTGCTTTTGCACCCCTAGTTGCGGCACCGACGCTGTCCGCGGCCACCCCCCCACCCACCACACGCGATAGCATTACGAGCACTAGCAGCAACAACGCCACGCTAACATATACATATACGGCCCCATACAGTACAGAGCCGCCAGCTGGGGGCACCACAGGCCAACTTCCGCCGCCTTCTGTCGCCTCGCCGCAACCTGCGCTGCCCTCCTCGACATCTATTCCGACGATGCACACGAAAAACGCCTCCCTTTCACAGCCGCTCTCGTCCCCCGTCCCGGTGCCTGTCGTAGCTGCAACTGGCACCGGAGGGAATCACACCACTCCCAGTGTCTGGTTTCTTCCGACACAGGTATCGAGTACTGCCAGTGTTCCGGTGCCAGCGGCGGCATCCGTGCCTGGGGCTGTCCGGGGCTTTCGGCCGTTGAGCAGCAGCAGCAGCAGTAGCAGCGACTGACACACTGTCGTATGGGTAGTTGTGAGTGTTGTCGAATGACGTGTGTGGGAGGGCAGCGTGTGTGTGTGTGTGTGTGTGTGTATGCTTCCTTTTGTGCATCAAAGTTATGGGTTTCATGCGTTTATACGACTGAGTGGGAAAGGAATGCTTTTTCTCCTCCACCCTCCACCCTCCTTCTTCCCAGGGAATGGCCGCTAGCGACGCAAGCATATGTGACTATATGGACAAGTCCTACCCAATTTCAGTGTGTGTATATATATATATATATATATATATATTACATACACACACGCGATAGATCTTATTGGCAGTTGTTTTCTGCCGTTTTTCCTGATCCCTTCTTTTTTTTTCTTTCTCAATCCACGTTCCGGACCTGAGCACGAGAGGCACTGTGTCTACAGTGCATATATACTTTTTTACGTTTTCATAGATGAAGGCTTATATTCCTCCCCCTGTTTTGCTTTCCCCGACTTGGCGAATGCCTATATGGTGCAGAGAGAGGGACCGGGGTTGTGGAAGGTGTGTTGGTATATGACCGTACTTTCACCGGCTTTTTTTTTCCTTTGAACACACAATCGGTGAACACATCGGAAAATTTCATTTCACTCGAAATTTCCTGTATGTTCTCAGTCACAGTTACACTGACAGATGCCCATTGCATCCGCTTCCTATCGTGATCTTTGTGCACACACACGTATATATATATATATATATATATATACCTGTGGATGTTTTGGGAGATTGCGGGCGTGTGTATGTAGTCCTTCTGCGGACAAGTCAAAAAAAAAAAATGCTTTTGCTCCGTGAGGCCGCATGTGCAGTTGGCTCGCGTGATCGAAAAAAAAACAAGGATTTGTGGTGCTTGGCGGAGGGTTCTCGCGTACACGTGCGCTCACATTAGTATACAGACATCGTCCGACAAGAAAAGAGGAGACAATGGGGTCGACAATGTCTATGCTTCATAATTTTGCTTCCCCCCGATCCCCTGTTTCGGGGGTGGAAGGGGGAAAAAAAACGTCTCTGTGCTGCAAGGGTTGCTTCTTCATGGCGCTTTGAGCAGATATAACATCGTCACACAAACACGTCTGAGTACTGTTCCGTGCTTTTTGTGCTCATATAGGTATATGCGAAGCGCTCAATCTTCCCTTCTCTCATCCCCCCCCCCCCCACCATACACACACACACGGGCCGGTATCACTCAAGCGGAGCGCATCTTAAGGTGCCCCCGACGCCCCCCCCTTTTTTTCTTCCCTTTCGATATGCATAGGCGAGGTCTACAGGGCGTGCCACGATACCGAGACCCCGTGGTTCGCAATGTCGCCCGACTCCTCCTGCGCGGTTTGCAAGAGCAGCATCATGCTCCATCCTCAACCAGAGTGGAACTAGAGGTGCGCCTCGGCAGCATCCTGGCACACATTCGCGCACGCCAGCTCGACATGCCCATCGCCATCGCCTCGCCTGCCTTGATGGATGAGGCGGCGCGCCACGTTTATCAGTTCCAGTCTGGTCTTTCGCACCAACTTGTTCAGGGGATGCAGGTGTCTCTGGTGGAGGCCGGCATTGCAGCTCGGAAGGATGTGGGAAGCCCGGTCGAGGACGTCGACGTGTATTTGTTTCTTTCCAATGGGAAACGACTCCGCTGTCGGTATCAGCGGCTGCACGGCCCTACTGCGGGTGTGCGCACCGACGGTGTCCAGGCGGCAGCGACTATTGACCGCGAGTCATCGCTTTTCAATCCACTGTTCCTCTCCCAGGGCGTAACGGTGGAGTCAGCTGAGAAAAAAACGAAGTTGGCGATGGTGGACATGTGCTGCCCGGGCTGGTGCGCTGACGTCCGCTTCTCGCTCTCCGCGGAAGAGACAGTGCCCATTGAGGTGACGGATGCAACGCAGGAGGTGGCCAACGCATCGCGCTACCGTGTGCGCACGTGCGTCCCAGTGGGGTCTCTCTTCTCAGTTCAAATAACACACTCCATCATCAACCAGGACGTGTGGTGGTACCCCCCGCAGCACGTGCGATCTTCACTGGAGACGACCGCAGGTGCCGCGTCATCGTCGCATGCGGTGGGCACCGATACCTTGCCTTTTGGGGTCGGTACAGTGATTCCCACACCGGTGCTCTCCTCCGTCGAAAGGGTGACGGGGCGCGTTGGTCGAACGGACCTGGAGACATCCACAACAGAGGTAGAGGTGGAGGTTGACCTGCGTGCACTGCTGCGTGCGTGGAGGCGCTTGTACGGGGGTGCTGCCGCGTCAGTGTACTTCTCTACCGCAGCGCTCGTGGATACGACATGCGCGGGAACGGCAATGTCAGGCAGCGGATCGTTGAAGTCTTCAATGTCGACATTCACGAGGGATGACGACGCCGATATGCGTGCGGTGCTTATGGCAGAGAGGGAGGACCCGTACCTCCTACACGTGGCCGAGGAATTAATGGCCGTAGTGCAGCTGCTCACGAAGGTGCGTGTAGTCGAGTGAAGTGCCTGATTTTTTTTTTTTTTGCATTGAGACTCTTGTCTTCGCTTTCTTGCTCTTTTTCTGGGAGGAGGTTTGGGGGGGGGCGGAGGGGGATCTAAGAATCGAAGGGGGCTCACTTATCTTGCTGCCTGTTTATCCCCCTCCCCCCCATCCACTAACCCCACTCCTCCTCTTCCTTCTCCACGTGTCCCTCTCACAGCTATCCTCACATGCATGAAGTTCACACGAGGTGACTGCGGTGTGGGGGTGAAGGGGGGAGGGAGAGTTGAGAGATATGTGGCACACAACAGAAAGGCGTATACAGGTGTCCTGCATAAGGGACATGCACGTTCCACCGCAAAGGAGAGGGTTGAGAGGCGATGCCGTTAAGACGAAGGTCTCTGTTAGATGGGTGCAGTCGATGTCAGAGGTATGCAATGTCTTTCCATGGCTGCTTTCCAAAGACATGCCCTTAGGGGTGTGCCTTATGTTTTCCTGTAGTATATATATATATATATATATATATATATATATTTGCGCCGGGGGATGATGCGAGAGGACGGGGGGGGTGCGGGTGGTGGGGCGCCGTTGCGATGCTCTTCACAGTTTTCCTGACCATTCAACGGAGGACTGGGAATGCATATCTTCCTCTCGACCGATACGTCCTTGTCCAGCTACGCTGAAGCAGGCGCCATGCTCTGCTGTACTGTTCTGTTAAATTTTTTTTTCGTCCCCCCTTTTTTTTTTCTCTCTCTCCTCCCAGCATCTCGTCCACAGCTCGTTTCCCGATGCTCTGGAAATTTGTTCTGAGTAGCTTGGCTGGTTCGGCCTGCTCCGCCTACCATCACGGCAGCACAAATGTCTCCCTAGCACTGGAACCGCCAACGCTGTCTGTCATAATGGATCCGAGCAAAGACATCGTTCCCATACGTGCTGTCATCGTGGGTGGCGGCTACGCGGGCAGCCGGATGGCCTATCAGCTGGACAGCATGTTCGACGTCACCCACATAGATGATAAAAACTACTATGAACTCACCAACGATGTGATACCTATCATCAGCAACCCGTGGAAGGAAGACGTGAATCCAGAGGCATGTCGTCGTATGATGGTCTTGCATCGTTATTACCTCAAGCGCAGCAACGTCGTGACAGGCACGGTGACCGGGGTCGATGCAAAGCGGGTGTATCTGCGCGACGGGCGCACTGTCCCATACGACCTTTTATTTGTCGCGACGGGCGAGCGCAAGCCGTTCCCTTTCGGATCTCGCGAGCGCACCATTTCCGCGCGTGTGCAGGAGTTGAGGCGCTTCAATGAGTTTCTGCAAACGTGTAGAAGGGTCGCTGTGGTTGGGGGCGGCTGCGTCGGGACGTCCCTCGCCCACGACTTGGCAAGTGCACGGCCAGACCTGCAGGTTCATTTATTTCATCAGGGCGCGGAGCTGCTACCGCGCCTCCCTCGTGTGTGTCGGCGCCACGCGAAGGAGAAGCTAGAGTCAAATCCAAATCTTCACCTCCACCTGCGCTCCCGCGTGACAGACGTGAATGGGGTGGCTTTGCAAGTAGGCGGTGACAAAGCAGTCGCTTCCCCGTCACCCGCCTTGAAGTGTTCGTCTGATCTGCCGGCTGCCTCTGCCTCCTCAAACACAACGGCGGTGGAAGTGCCTTTGACACCGGTTGCGACCAGTGCTCCATGGTGGCGGTCGCTGGTGCATAGTATGTGGCCACACCGCAACGTTGTCCCGGATCAATATAGTGTTCATTACGACATTCTTGAACATGTGTCGCGACCTCAGCAATCCATTCTCCAGCAGGTCTACTATGGAAAACAGGACGAGGTGGCGACTGGGTACGGGGCGGTGCAATCACAGGGCATAGAGAGCGGCTTCGACTACGTGTTCGCGCTGACTGGCGACACCCCACGTCCCATCCAATGCGATGAACCCGAGGGAAGGTCGCAGAGACCACCAAACATCCTGCGTGAGCATGAGATGAGGGATGGCCACTACCGAGTCAGCACTCTCATGCAGTTTTTGGATCACCCCAATATCTTCGGCGTCGGGCGGTGCACTAATTTGCCTGTCCTGCGTGGCTACGGCTCGAGCGATATCGAGACGCGAACGCTTTTTCGAGAGCTCAATTCCGTTGTCAGCAATCCCACAACGATCTTTCTACACTCCCGCGACGGTCTTCAGCTGTCACACATGCGCATCCCACGAGTACACGTCCGCCTTGGAGTCGATGACGCTGTTGGCTGTACGCCATGGTCAGGCGGCATGACCGGCCTCTCCGCTGTGCACGAATTTATGCAAGACCGCCATTACCTCTTGCGTGAGCTCCAGAAGCCGATCTTCTACAAACAGCACGACCAGGCGAAGGTGAAGCAGCGCGTATCACAATGGATATCGGAGGAAATAACGGACATCGTCGATTTTTCGCATTGCTAAAGGAAACAACTGACGATGATGAGGGAGCAGGACGGGAATGAGGAGATGACGCTCACTGGTTTTTACTCAGTCGCTGCAATGTGCGTGGCCGACAAAAAAAAAAAGAAGAGCTAGGAGGGCGGTGTCGGTGATCATGTGTATCTGAATTGTTTTGCCCGGAAGCAGCAGAAGGCGACCCTTTTTCCCCCACGGAGTTGTGACCCCTTAATGGTGTGGGACTTGTGTATGTTGGTGTGAAGGATGTTTGTATTGCACACAGATTTTTAAATCTCTATCACTGCTGCTCTTGATCTTCTCTACTGTCTCGCCCTCTCCCGGAGGCACCCTCATATATAATATATATATGAGTGTGTGTGTATGCGTGTATGCGTGTGCGTGTTGTTGTGCTGCAACAACGAGATCGCGTCTTTATTGTCTGACGAAGAAGCTGAGCCACCACGAGTGGACGAATTGCCCCTATGGAATTCGGTACAGCCGAGTCTTCTGTTGGACACCTGTTGCTTCAGAGTATACATTCTCATGCGCAGTCCTTCTGTATTCGTAGCGTACAGTATTACACGGATGGCGTTATTTCTCCCGCTTCCTCCTTTCCCTTTTTCTTTGCTGTCTGGCTAATGGGGCTTCATCTGCTCACATGACCGACACCTTCTACCACCATTTCTTCCTGTGCTTCCCCTCATCCATTTGCCTCCGCTTTTCTGTCTCTGTTCCTGTCTCACCGTTGTCCCGTAAAGAGTATCAGTTCATTCAAACAGCCATTCCCCCCCCCCCCCCTGCGCCTCCCCTGCCTGCCTGACTTTTTTTTTTTTGTTCACGTGTCGAAGAAGGACGAAGAGGACGCAGCAAACAAATATCATCATCAGATTGACGCTCGTCTTTTGTTGAGCTCCTTCTCAGCCTCATTGCACTTGTAAAATGCCGGACGAGCGCTTTGATTCGATGCTGCTGGCGATCGCCCAGCAACAGGAGGGTATCGAAGGTATCCTTGACACATTTTTTTCCTTTCTGAATCGGAAAACAGACTTCTTCACACAACCGGATATGGCGCGCCGAACAGTGCAGACTTTTATGGATCGCTATGTCTCGGCCGCGGAGGAGAAGCAGCGCAGGGCGCAGGCGGCTCAAGCGGCTGCACAGCAGCAACAGCGATCAGCACGAACGACCACCTCTCGAGTGGAGGTGCTCGAGGACGAGGATGCAGATGCTTCTACTGCTGCACGGGTCGCCAAGGAGGCGGCTCAGCGGAAGCAGGAGCTCGAGATGGCGCAGCGCGAACTTTTGGAGGCGAAGGAAAGGAAGGAAGCAGCAGCAGCAGCAGCCAACGAGGTGCAGCAGCAGCAGGATGATGCGAACGCCGGAGTCAAGGAGGCCTTTGCCGAGACCGACGATGCCCCACGCGGTTTGCCGCCGACCGCTGGCAACGGCTTCGCCTATGAGAGGTATATCTTTTCCCAGACACTGCAGGAGGCTGAGGTGCGCGTGCCCTTGCCGGTAGCCAATGTGAAGGGAAAGCAGGTGAGCGTTGTCATAACAAACGACCACCTTTCGGTAGGGATGAAGGGTCAGTCGTTGATTTTAGATGGCGAGCTCTACGGGAAGGTGCGCGCTGAGGAGTGTATGTGGACCATCGAGGATGGTAACACCGTTGTTGTGACGCTCTACAAGACAAACTCGATGGAGTGGTGGAAGACAATCTTCCAGGGTGACCCGGAGATCGACCTGCAGAAGGTGATGCCGGAGAACTCCAAGCTGGACGACCTGGACAGCGACACTCGTCAGACCGTTGAGAAGATGATGTACGACCAGCGACAGAAGATGATGGGAAAGCCCACCTCCGACGAACAGAAAAAGCAAGATATGCTGAAAAAGTTTATGGAGGCGCACCCTGAAATGGATTTTTCGCAGGCGAAATTCTGTTAAAGTATTCCACGCGTTCCTTTTTTTTTTTTTGTTGTTGTTGTTTTGTTTTGTGCACGTGCATCCCATCCTCTTCCGATGCAAGCAGTAGAGACTGCGATGCCATGAGGGAAATGCGCAGCTCGATGGCCCAGAGATGCACCCTGATTTTTTTTTTCTTTTCAACCCCCCCCCTTTTTTTTTCCCTTTACCTCACAAGTCTTTTGAATAATCTTTACCTACCGGCGTGGCACGACAGACACAGTTTTTCCTCCCCTCCTCTTCGGTTACCCGGACAGGGCGATCGTGATACGGACACATGAGGATGATAGCACCGAAGCCGAAAGCATCGGAAGGGGCACACTGCCAGGCGTGCGCTTTTGTGTTTGTGTGTGTGTGTGTGTTGGGCGAGGGGGCGGAGAGCGCTGAGGTGGCATGTTTTCATGACTCTTACCGCCTCGACTATTCCTTTTCACCGACAAGCTCTGGTTTGATAGTTGGCCCACATCGAAGGACATCATCATCCCTAACTGGAGCGCTTAGCTCACGTGATTCCCCCCCTCGTTTTCTTGCATCGCCCTATCATCATCTTTTTCTCCCTCTGCTTCCATATTCAAAAAAAAAAAAACCCACAATTGCCAACCAAAAAAAATGCACACCACCACCATAGCCACTTCGCTCTTATCCCTGAGTCCTCTTCAGCAGCCGCCACTTCCTCTCATTATATATATATATATATATCTAGTTCCCACGAGCCCCCCCCCCCTCCTTCCAGCTGCAAGTGCCGAACACTTCCGCTGTTTTCTTTCTTACCTCTTCCTCGACTTGTTTATTCTTTATAGTCATTCCCGAGGCTGGTGGCTCACGCGATGGCGACTCCGACGACAAAGGCGATGATACACCGCAGTGCATCAAATATCGCTACGGATAGGCATGACGAAGGCAAGTGTTGCTGTTGTCTCAAAAATGAGATGCATGTCGCCCAACTAGAGGCGGAGAATCACCTCCTCAAGGAGAAGCTATCTCAAATGGATGTCCTGCATGCTGTTAGCGCCGCCAAACATTCGATGAGTCGCACGATTCTGACGGCGCTGGAGGAGGAGAGGCAGTGCCTAGAGCAGGCCATGCTTCCTGTCAGCTACAAGTTTTCCAAAGAAGCCAACTACAGCGAACTCCCCACGTATCCCAAGCGTCCACATTTTCACCGGGCGGCGAGCCACCCCAGCACGCAGGTTGTCATCTTTGATGGCTGTCCCAACGACCCGTATCACCCGAGCTCTGTGCCCATTTATCAGACCGCAACTTTTGTGCAGCCGGACATCGAGGTTTTCGGTCCGTATGATTATAGCCGTAGCGGAAATCCAACTCGAACGGCTATTGAGACTCTCGTTGCCAGCCTCGAAGGTGCCCATGCCGCTTTTGCTTTCTCTTCTGGGATGGCTGCACTGCAGACCCTCGTGACGACGCTCAGCGCTGGCGACGTCATCCTTGCTAGTAGTGATCTTTACGGCGGCATGTACCGTCTTCTGACTCAGGTCACCTCGTGCCTCGGGATTACGGTTGTGTTTGTGCCGACGTGGGACATCGAGGCGGTGCGCAAGGCGCTCGTCGATAACCCGAAGGCGAAGTTGTTGCATCTGGAGAGCCCAACGAACCCGCTGATGCGCATCGTGGACATTCGTGCCGTGTGCGAGGCCGCCCACGCGCACAACGTGAAGGTTTCCATCGACAATACAATGATGTCACCGCTCCGCTGCACTCCGCTCGCCCTCGGCTGTGATTACTCGATGCACAGCGCGACCAAATATCTTTGCGGCCACAGCGACACCATGTGTGGTCTCATCTGCGTGAAGTCTGGGGAGAACGCAAAGCGTGTGGCGTTTCTTCAAAATGCGCAGGGAAACGCCCTCGCACCATTTGACAGCTGGCTGCTGCTGCGTGGTATTCGCACACTCTCTATCCGCATCGAGAAACAGGAGCTGAACGCCATTGCGGTTGCACTTTTTCTGTCGCGTCAGCACCACGTCCTGTCACGTCTGCACTACGCTGGATTGAACCCTGCCACGTGCCCGAAGATCTCCTCTCTGACTGAGGAGTGCTTCCACCTGCACCGCTCGCAGGCCTCTGGCCCCGGAAGCGTTATTTCCCTGGAAACCGGCAGCGTCAAGCGCTCGAATGCGTTTGTGCGGGCCTGCAAATTGTTTAAGCTCACGGTAAGCTTTGGCAGCTGCAACTCTCTGGTGGAGATGCCATGTCTCCTGTCACACGCGTCCATCCCTAAGGAAGAGCGCACACTACCAGAGGACCTCATACGCCTATCGGTGGGCATCGAGCAGATCGAAGACATTATTGCCGACCTCTCACAGGCCATCGCCGCTGCGGCCGCCGTCGACGACAGCGACGAGTCCAGCTAAGGGTACTGCTTCTCCTGTTGTCTTGATCATTTTCTTCCCCCTTTCCCGCGCTCCGTTCAGGGGGAAGAGGAGGGGGGTGGGGCGACCTCTCTCTAGAGAGAGGAGTGAGAGACGGACGTTGGCGCTTGTCTGTCTACCAGTCAGTCAAGCAAGCCTGTACAAACAACAATAACCCCCAAAACACACGAAAACATGTTTACGTTCGCGCTCCTCTGGGTGCATCTTTCAACGCGACGTTGCCTCGGCGTCAGTGACGCAGGATCTCGCGATACCCTCCCTTTTGCGCTTCTCAGTTTTCTCTGAGCATTACAATCAAAGCGAAGAGATGGCCCAAACAAATTTTAAGTGTGAGTGGGTGGGTGGGTATGTGGGTGGCGGCGGCGGATGTGTTTATCGTGCTGAGAGCGAGAGGGAACTACTGGGCCCACTGTGGCTCTACGAATTTTTCAGTCAGCCGTTTTCTCTACTCAGCACCTCCCTCAAGTGGCGTCATTGCGTACGAGTACAAATTTTTTTTTTTGGGGGGGAGATGGTGAAAAAAAAAAAGAATATTTTTTCCTCCAAGGATTACCCGCTCTTCCCCTATTGGTTCCTCGATACCCAAACTTTGCTCATCCCCAAGCCCAATTATTTTCGTCTTTTTTTTCTTTGCTCCCTTTCCCTTCTCCCTTTCTGGTTTCTCGCTGACCTACCTCAGTGTGTGTAGTGAGGACGGGTTTTATGAGGTAATGAATGATGTTCAAGGGTGACGGATGTTTGGTGAGAGGGCTGACAGGCATGATGTGGGTAGGTACGCACACTGTTTGGGTAACCAAACGTATGTCTAGTTCTCCTCCACATGGAAAAGTAAAAGATGCATGGATGCACAGGGCAAAGGCTCGACGAGAACCTACATGTTCGGTGTCTGCATGCTGTCGTGAGATATGCCCCCCCCCCCCAACGAGAGGAGAACTCCTCTCTGTATTGGAGCCCCTCCCCCCCTCCACGTCTTCCTCATGCCGATACGTGTGTGTACGAAGAGGGTGGTTGTGTTTTTCAGTTCCTCGTAGTGGTCCATTGTCATCGACCCTTTTTGCTATAGCTTCTGTTTCTTTCTTTCCTGTAATGCTTCCTTTCCCCCCTCTCGTTTTTTTTTTTTTCGCATACAAGCAGTCCGTCTGCACATACATCTTTGATCCTTCGTCTACTGTACACGGGCACTGGTTTTACACATGCACACATTTTTTTTTTGTGCAATTCTTTTTTTGTTGTAATTATATGCTTTTATACTGTTGCTTTTATCATAATTCTTTTTTTTTTCTTCTAGCATCGAAAAAGATTCGCGTTTTTATTTTTCTCTCGAGGATAGGGGCCCTTGTATTGTTTCTCTTCCCCTTTCCCTTCGTCTGTGCGCGTAGGTGCGTTTCTTGATTTTTTTTTTTCGTTGTTATTCTTCCCAAAAGGCACATACGACCCGCCCTCGCTTTCTCACCCCTCTTTTTTTTTTTTTTTGCCCCCTCATGTCATTGCTCTTGTCAGGCACCTCCACAGCATATATGTAGTGAGGTGCAGGATGGAAAAGAGGCGCCACTGCAGTCACCGAAGTAAAATCCAATACAGAGGCGACATTGGGCCCCCTCTCCCCGTACAATTTTTTTTTCCGTTATTCTTCAGGGAAAACATAGTTGGGCGTGGCCGTATAGCACCCAGGAGGCCACCGCCGCGTTATTATGTGGTCTAGGTGCCAGCGACAAACATGTGTTGTGAGTAATATCGACTCCGCTGTCTTATGAGGGCTTCTGTCTTTTAAGTCGCTTACACATCGACACACTTTCAAGGTCAATTTTTTTTTTTTTGAGAGGCTTCCGCCATCTCGGGAGCCGCCGGATGTGGCTATCCTGGGGGGGGGCGGGGGTGGTAGTAGTGGTTCAGGCTAATGCTACTGGAGCCTTGACGGCTCGTGTGCGATACACTCTACTTGTGGTAACACATTATCGAGTCGTTCTCACACGCCCTCCCCGTCGTAGGTAGCTACGCCGTATTTATGCTAGGCGCTGTCATTGTAGAGGGGATGTGGTTCGCCGTTGGCAGGGGCATGAGGGCATGTGTGTGGGTTTGTCCCTCACGCGGAGAGGCGTCTTTTTTTTTTTGTTTTGTCAAATCAGCGGGGGCAGTGGAAAAAAAAAAACATATGCATTGCTATTGAAGGAGCGAGGGAGCTGTATCCACTTCGTGCGCCGCCGCCTTTTTTTTTTTCTTGGTTCGCGCCTTTTCTTCGGCACCGAGGAGAGGAGCACTGGTCACCTGTGCACGGGACGGTGACCGAGTGGTCGCTGTTGTTTCCCCTCTCCACTTCACCGCATGCGTCATACAGGAAGAACACAAAAGAAGGATATAATGCACCCATGCACACAGAATCGAACTACGTATTATCGTGAGCAATGTTGGCGAATGCCACTTGGACAACGGCCTCCACTTGACGCAAACCGGTCGCCTCTCCAGCTTCCCATCGGCTGCTGGTGCACCTCTTTGTTCGCTCCTCTCAGCTGCTCTATTCCTTTTCCCTTCCTTTAAAAAATATCTGCTCCTCAAAGCACACACACACACACACACACACACACACATATATTATCTATCTATATTATCTATGTATATTTCAAACTCTTCAGAGAAATTTCGAACATCGTGCTTCTCTTCGGTGCAAAAAAAAAAAAAACAACAAACGGCGGGAGGAGGGGTCCGGGTATATGTATATATATATATATATATATACATATACATATATATATATATATACATATATATTATCTCTAGTCATTTTTGTGGCGTGACACCCGCCCCACGCCGCACGTCTTCTCCCCTCCCTCCCTCCCTCGCGCGCACGCAGTTCTGCTTCCTTGATGTAGGTTTATTATTGCGGACCAGAAATAGTATCTAACAAGAGGAAAGCAGCGTTCTGTACACCCCCGTTAATTTTTTTTTTTTGCCGCGCTCATGTGGCTGACCGCAGTCTTCACACGCACGGCACTCCTGCCCATGTCGGCGGTGTTGCCATTGTTGTGTCTGGCGACATGGTTCGTGTGCGTGTCGCATGCTCAGGGAACTGTCCATGAGGGACCTGGTGCCCTGGGCACAAATTCAATCTCTGCACCGTGGAACTTGGCCCCGCTGGCGCCCTCCCTGTACCATACCAACGATGTGGCGCCGCGTCTGCATGTCGTCGTCATGAGCGTGCCGTTGTGGGGACACCTCAAGCCCCTCTGGGCGATTGCGGAGGATATGGCCTACCGTGGCCACACCGTCACATGCGTCGTCGAGAGGGCGGCCTGGTGTGAGACGCTGCTGCGCCATAGCAAACACATGTTTCCACTCGTGCTCGAAAATGTCAGTGCAGCTGCGTATGCGGAGGCCTCAGTCGATGGCCGCGGACCTCTCGATATTCAGTGTGTCATCGTTCCGCAGCACAAGGAATTGTTCACCAGAGACACGCTTCAAGCCATTACCGATGTGAACATGCCCATCCTAATGACTTTCTGTGCGCTCTTTCACGATCTGTTCAAGCACCACGAGCTGGCGCTGCCAGGTTACCTACGACTGGCGAAGGCCATACATTCCTCTCGGCCCATCACAACACTTCTTTGCGACATTACCACCTATGCGTGTGCTTCTGTGGGCCGCAAGATGGACCTTTCGGTGGTCAATGGATTTCCTTTCACTGCACAGCTGACCGTCGGCCTCCAGCCCATGTTGCCGGCAGTGGGACTGGGCTTCCCGCGCCGCATGAGCCTCCGCAACCGGATCGTCAACTTTGCATTTAAGATGGCTGTTGCCGCCTCCGAGTCCAGCGCTTTGCGCAGGCTCAACCGTATTCGCCATTCCAACGGTGTCCCACCACTTCGGGATGGCTACGACGCGGCGGGGATGTACGGCCCAATCATTGCTCCTATCTTGTGGGGGCTCGACATCCCACAGCCCCTCTGCCCCAATATTCACCAGGTCGGCCCGCTGAACACACGTGATCAGCGCCAACCTTACCGACGAGAAGACCTGTCGGCTGACCTTGCGGACTTCATGGACGGCTGCTCGCAAGGTGTCATCTACGTAAACTGGGGAACACTCGGCTTGCCAGCACCGGAGGTAGAGGATTGCTTGCAGGACGCGCTTCTTGAGGCTGCCCCGTTGTGCGTAGTGTGGAAGCGGCTGGCCGCACCAACAAAGCCACTGCCACCCGCCGCTCGTTTCTACGTGACCTCCTGGCTCTCGTCGACGACAGCGGTTCTCAAACACCCCAACACGCGTATGTTTTTCACGCACTGTGGCGACACCTCCGTGCTGGAGTCTGTTGAGGCAGGGGTGCCGCTCGTCGGCTTTCCACTCTTCGCCGACCACGCAGATGTATGCCAGCGCGTCAAGGAAGCGGGCATCGGCGTTCCAGCCAGCGAGACAAAATCTTTCACCCGCGCCGGCGTCGCCGCCGCTGTCGCGTCTGTTGATAAGAACTACGAGGCCATGGTTCGACGGCTCCACAAACTGCGCACCATCGCCGCTGCTTATGGTGGACCACGACGTGCCGCTGATATCATCGAGAGTCGTCAGTACAACTTGCTCATCCATCGAAATACAACTTTGGAGAGGTGCACCACTTTGTCGGGACCGTTGCAGGTTAGCTACATCCTTCTAACGTGGGTGGCAGTACTGGTGGTTGGTGGGCTGTTGTGGATGTGCGCGCTCCGGCGTGTGTGCCAGCTCTGTCTGCCAATGACCGCAGCGTGGTGGATGCTTCAGCGCACCACTTGCTCTGCTACAAGACGACACACCGCATGCACCGAAGCGTCCCGCGTGCACGCAGTCCCGCGGTCCTACAGGCGACTCTGATGTGCGCGTTTGGCGGGGTCCAGAGCCCCCAGGGCATCTGTGTCCCCTGGGTGGTGGCGGGCGCCGGGCACGTTTGGTCTCCGCGTGTGTGTAGGGGATGCGCGTCGGCGTCAGCCTGGGCCGCGCCCGAGGGGCGGGCGTGGGTTTTTGGGGGAGGCGGGGGTGGGGTGTGGGTGAGCGCCCCCGCCCGCGCAAGAGGCGAGGGCGCGGCCGCGCGCGACGACGCCCGCGGCCCAATGTTCTCGCCAGGGGTTGGGCGGGCTTTGCGGCGGCCTGTCGACACACATTTGCACACACGCGCGCCGAGCAGCGAGCGGCAGTCATCGTAGTGTGGTGCTGTTTTTGTTTTTATTCGAGGTCCACCCGAGAAAATAAAACAAAACATCGTCAGCCCCGCGGTTGAACATATATTATTCTTTGGCATATGAACTCCTTTAAAGAAAAAAAATTCATACACGGATTTAAGAAGCGTTAGCGGCAAGGGCATACAAAAAAAAAACCCCAATCAATGTCAAGGAACAACTACACATGAATACCTAGATGCGTATGCATACATATTTATAAACTGATGTACACAAAAAGCACACAAATGCGTGTGGATGGGGAATATGTAGCACTAGTTCCCTGCTGAACGACATTCAAAAACGGTAAACACCCTCCCACACGCCATAATCTTAACTGCGACTGTGACGTGTAGCTGATCATTGAGGTCTGCTCAGAGGGTGGAGGGAGGGGGGAGGAAGGGGGGTTGCAGCCACTAGAGAGGACAGGAGGCTGATACGGTGGTGTGTGTGTGTGGCAGTGTGTGTGTGGGGTGGGGGGGGGAAGGGGGCCATACCCGCCACGAAGAAGCGGGGACAAAAGGGTATGTTGCTCTCAGAGCGCTCTTCTCTATCTTGCGTGGTGTCGGCCCCTCTCCCTGTATTGCTTTTCGTTCCATCCTCGCGCCACTGTCCTTCTGTCCTTTCCCCGGAAACAAACAAACAAAAAAAATAAGTTACCTTTTTTTTTTTTTGGAGTGCTTCATCGCTCTCGTTTACGGCGACCGCTGCTGCTCCTCGTGGAGGTGCTTCTGCTCCGTCACCAGCGACTTTGTGCGGTTCTCGAACATGCGTGTGTAGATCACCGTGAAGGTGAACTGGAGGGCGTGCAGGGCGAAGGCGGTCATGGCGAGGCCAAAGGACGTGGAAAGACTGCAGTAGTCCTTGATGTGCACCTTTCGGCCGACAATCGTGGTGCTGTTCATCGTCGACATGCCGCGAGAATACACACCAGCGCTGATGGCCCATGCGATGAGGACGGTGATCCAAGTGGAGAAGGACCACGCGCACAGAGCGGCGGTGTATTCCTGCAGGTACAGGACGACGACAGTGGCGATGATGTTGATGAGAGAGTAACACACAGCCAGCACGGTGAAGGCGGATGCACCCTTCATCAGAGTGTAGGTCACCGGCGACGGGAAGCCCATGAGCACCATACCACGCGCCGTGTACCATGCTTGTGAATGGAATTCGGACGTGCCGCACTTGTGCGCACCCCACAGCGAGTAGCAGAACGGCTTCGATCCCTCGGTGACAGACACACCGAGCCCAGTGCTGACGGCGGCGAGGTCCGCACCGTTCTGGATGGCCCTCGTTCCATCGACTTGGAAGATATCCGTCAAGGCCGCAGCGATGAGCAGCACGATGTTAATCACCTGAAGCGTCATGGCGATGGCGATGCATACGCGCTCCTTACAGGGGATATAGAGAACCGTGCGCTTGCCGATCTTGGACGTGCGGCGGTGCAGCGAGGACGGGCGGCGGGACGTGTGGAGAGAGTTGATCTCCGAGATGGGCTCGGTGGTGTGATAAATATTGCTCTGCATTCTCGCGAATGTTTGAGTGAGTGTGTGAGAAGGGGAGGTAGGAGCGACTGGGCGGGGAGAGGCGGAGCGTTTTCCCTTTCTGTCTGCTTGTGCGATACAGAGATTTCGCCGCCGGATCGACGAGATAAGGGAAGGGGCAAGTGGACGATGGGTGAGAGATTATTCACTCAATGAAACGAGGAAAAAAAACTGCCACCATTTGTGGGCAGTCTGTGCGCAAATAGTATGCCAAAGTATGGGACAAACGGGTGCCGTCCCTCCCCCCCCTCCAGACACACATTCACACGAGGGCGGCACGGGGGGGGGACTGAAGATACGAAGCCCCGATCCAGCAGATATGCGTCGTAGCGACGGCGCTGGTAGGTTGCGTTCTTTTTTCAAGAATCTGTTTTGCTCTTTTGGCGGTTGTCGACACATTTGAAATTTTTCCTTCTCCCCGGTAGCGCTCCTCTTCCCTCAGTGATCATGAGATACGAGGCCGAAAACGACGACGCATGAATGCACAGACACACCATACAGAGGCACTCACGATGGGTGAAGACGAGGGGTGTATACAGGTGGCTTCCAGGTTCTCTCGCCCAAGAACGATCGCGTGCATGAGCGCTCAAAGCAAACACACGCACACACTCATACACACAAGGGGAAAGAGCGGAAAAAAAAAGATGGTGGTGGCAGAAAAAGGAGAGGTGGGAACGGGGAGAGAAAAAAAAAAATAATATTAAAAATAATGAGGGGGGGGGAGATATCCATATATCCCCCCCCCATCCCTCCGTGCACAAGACAAAAATGCTTTGAGGAACCATGAGAAATACCCAGAGTAAAAAAAAAAGAATTAAGTGCACAAAGGGTAGCATAAAAATGCATGCAGGAAAGAGAAATATATTTATATATATATATATATATATAGCAAGGCGCCGTGATTTCTTCTTCCCCCTCAAAGGACTGTGTTGCTGATTTTCATTAGGTTTTTTTTTGCCTGTTTTTTTCTTCTTTTTCACGTTTCCCCGCTTTGCGTTTGATTCGTGTGCATCGGGGGGGGGGGCGAGAGAGGGGGAGATAGAAAAGCGGCGTGTCGTTTTCTACCGAGTCACATGATTGCGATGCGCTTTCCGATGTAGTAGTGATGGTGGTACTCATGTTCAGGGCGACGAAGAGAGGGAGCGCGACACTACACACGCGGAAAAAAAAAACACAAAAACATGATCGTTGGTGTGTCAGAGGTGGAAGGCATATATATAAAAAAAGGGGGAGGCAGTGATAAATAGGTAAATATTAATAATAAAAAAATATAGTTATTTGAAGGTAACCTAGAGATACAAAGCACAACAAAAACAAGCGCACATACGTCGAAGGGAAAATTTGGTGCCCGTGAGTTGTGTGTCTATCCGCCATTGTGAGCCCCCCTCTTTTTTTTTTTTTTTCGTTACCGCTTTAGTTTTCTTACATTCCTGCATTCAACGCACACATACACATATGATCTCTTTTTTTTTTCCTCCTTCCCTTGGGATCAAAAGTATCATGTGTCCGTTTGCCACAAAAGTAAAAAAAAATACGCAAAAAACATCAGCACCGGAGGTGTGAATGCTTTTCTGTTTGTGCACGTATACAACAAAAAAACATGAAAAAAGATATCTTCGAATGAAAGTGAAAAAAAAAAGGTGTGTCTGAGGTGCAGAAAACCGGAGAAAGGGCAGGGGACGTGCGTGCGCAGAGACGAACAGAGGCAGCTAAAAAAAAAAAGCCTAACCATTCCTCTGCGTCTGGACGTGTTCGTGAGCCCTTGCGTCACAATTCTCTTCCACACACACACACACACACACACACACACCTACCGCCTACCTTCTTTCATTAACGCTTCTCACGGGCAAATCTAGGCGATTGTTTCACAGGGAATAGCGAGGAGGGGGATATATATATATATATATATATATATATGCATAGATAGATGCCGGGAGTGGATGTACAACAAGACGATGATGCTTAAAAAAGGCATTAGTGGGGCACATTCATACACAAACACACACACACAAAAAAAAAAAACGGAACCGTCACACTAGTCTTCACGGTTTTTTTTTTCTGGCGTGAAAACCTAAAACAACAAAAACAAAAGAACACACCGAGGCGGGAGACAGAATGAGGGAAGGGAGGGGGTGCAGGGCAGACAAAGACAGAGAGGTACCCAGGGGGGAATAACAGAAAGCAGGATCAAAATAGGAGTACGCGAGCAGGTGAGGAGGAGAAATGGTAAGATCGAATTATATGAGCATGCCGGTTATGAGAAAAAAAAACACACACAATGTGGTGCACAGGTAAAGGAGACACGTCGTTGCTGGGAAGCAGGGTTCATCCTCGTACTACGTTCCGTAGGTCATGCTGGTTGTTGTTCCATACATTCCAGAGGACCAGAAGAGGCTATACCCTGTGGTGCCACCAGGTGCGTTGCACACGTCTCCCTCTTTCCCTCCCTCCCCTTTGCCCATAGCAAATTCCCTGCTTCCCGCCTACGCGGAACAGAACACAGAACATGCATGTCGCTCTGAGGTCTCCCAAGCCGACCCGCATAACGATTCCACTATTGTCCGTATCGCATTTCGTGATGGCTACAAGTGTTTTTCTTTCATTAAAAGAAAACCCTTGCTGCTTCATCTATCCTCCCCTTCACAGAATACATACACTCTATCAAGCACAACCACCCTATCAGTGTCTTACGGCGACCGCTACTGCTCCTCGTGGAGGTGCTGCTGCTCATCATGGAGGTGCTGCTGCTCATCATGGAGGTGCTTCTGCTCCGTCACCAGCGACTTTGTGCGGTTCTCGAACATGCGTGTGTAGATCACCGTGAAGGTGAACTGGAGGGCGTGCAGGGCGAAGGCGGTCATGGCGAGGCCAAAGGACGTGGAAAGACTGCAGTAGTCCTTGATGTGCACCTTTCGGCCGACAATCGTGGTGCTGTTCATCGTCGACATGCCGCGAGAATACACACCAGCGCTGATGGCCCATGCGATGAGGACGGTGATCCAAGTGGAGAAGGACCACGCGCACAGAACGGCGGTGTATTCCTGCAGGTACAGGACGACGACAGTGGCGATGATGTTGATGAGAGAGTAACACACAGCCAGCACGGTGAAGGCGGATGCACCCTTCATCAGAGTGTAGGTCACCGGCGACGGGAAGCCCATGAGCACCATACCACGCGCCGTGTACCATGCTTGTGAATGGAATTCGGACGTGCCGCACTTGTGCGCACCCCACAGCGAGTAGCAGAACGGCTTCGATCCCTCGGTGACAGACACACCGAGCCCAGTGCTGACGGCGGCGAGGTCCGCACCGTTCTGGATGGCCCTCGTTCCATCGACTTGGAAGATATCCGTCAAGACCGCAGCGATGAGCAGCACGATGTTAATCACCTGAAACGTCATGGCGATGGCGATGCATACGCGCTCCTTACAGGGGGCATAGAGAACCGTGCGCTTGCCGATCTTGGACGTGCGGCGGTGCAGCGAGGACGGGCGGCGGGACGTGTGGAGAGAGTTGATCTCCGAGATGGGCTCGGCGGTGTGATAAATATTGCTCTGCATTCTCGCGAATGTTTGGGTGAGTGTGTGAGAAGGGGAGGTAGGAGCGACTGGGCGGGGAGAGGCGGAGTTTGACGGAAAACCAAAGAGGTGCAGGCCAAGAAGATACAGAAAGCCAGTTTAACGGGCTGTGTGATGCTTAGGTTAGTTGCAAATATCGACCGAGGTGTGTATGTGTATGCATGTATATTTCATTTGTGGACGGGGGGAATAAACATAAAAAAAAAACACACAGAATGATGAGGAGGGTTGATATATTTGTGGGCGAGGTTGAGACATGTGGGGGCATCACCCCTGCCGATCGTCTTGGGCACGTGCGAAAAGACAGACACATACACTCACAGGTCGACAGCGCACCAACGGTGGTGGGATAGGGGTATCTGTACAATCACCCGAGTCTGCGACAAGCATGCTGTTTGTTGGATGCATGAAGAGCAACCTGAGACAACGTCTTCTAAACCCTTTTTATCTTCAAAAAAAAAAGTACGGAGATTTGTTGCAGTCAAAGGCTGCGAAGGAAATCACCATTCCCCGCCATCGCCGTGAGATTTCCATTCAATACGAAATGTTTTTATGTGAGCGGTAGACACACATTCCTTTCGGCCCATCCCACGGTTCCTACACGGTGTCCCTGGGTGCGTCAGCTCCCTTCCCTTTGCTCCAACGCTGTACACTAACACCACCTGCGTTGACATTTCAAGTGTTTCAGGGGGAAATGAGGAGTCCTGCATTTGGGGCGATGGCGATAAAAGAAATTCGCTGCGTCTACCAGAGGGAATCGGAGAGAGAGGGGGGGGGGTAAGAATAAAAAAAAATGAGAAAAGAGGAGGTGCGCTTACGCTAGCGCATGGTAGCTATGCTCATGCACGCAAACACGTTATTATACCTTCCCCTCCTCTATGTGTTGACGTGAAAGGTAGGCGTCTATAGATGTGCACTATAAGATGCATACGACCCCCTAAAACAAAATACTTCAACCTGGGCGCTAGAAGAAATAACTCCAAGGTGCACAAAAAAGTCGACCTACCCCTCCCCCTTAAAAAAAAAAAAAAACACCATAAAAACGGTGGGAGGGACGAGGAGTCAGCGTGTGTGAAGAATTTCATCAGCGCGTATTCGTCATTAGGAGCGAGGGGTATTCACTCCATCTACACGTGGGTGGGGCAGGCGAGTGCTGGCTGGAGATAGGCAGCTGTGCTGATCAAAAAAAAAAAAATACGACATCCAAGAAAGATAAAAAGGAAACACTCAGTAAAAAAAAGGGGGGCGGGGGAGTGGGGGCAAAAGGGTTATCGTGGTCCTGGTAGCACTCACTACACCCTCCCTCCCTTTCTCCCCATTCCGCACAAAAAGAAAAAGGGGAAGGGGTGGTTTAAAAAAAAACAAAACACCCCCCCATATATATATGTATATACGGTATCCAAATCTTTTTTTTTGCGTCTTCGCCCTCACGTTCCCCTGTTGTTATAGACTCACCTTTTTGATTGCCACCACAGGACTCCATCCACAAACCTTACCCCCCCCCCAGTCTGCACGGAATGTGTCTGTCAAAGCAGTTGCCATTATTCAGTAGGTCAAAAAAAAAAAGTGAGTGCTTCGACGTGGCGGAGACACAGAAGCGATAGGTAGTGTATGGCTGCCGTGGAGAGAGGAGGGAGGGAGGATCATCGAACATATCCACAACGTGCGTGTGCGGTGTACCCTGTCAGGTATATCGCTGAAGGGGACGAGAAAGGAGATGACAGCGAGGAAACCTTGATGACTCTCAGAGCCGTGATACGCACTCACATAGACGCCTATGAGCCCCTCCCCTTCCGTGTCCCTCTCCTGCCCACTAGCAAACAGATTAAAAAAAAAAAAGGGCTTCGACGCTTTTGCACATCAGTTTGGACGATGCTTCTCATCTACACTGTGCTCCCTCCCCTCCTTTCTCTGGTAAGGTTGCCATGCTCTATGACGCTTGTAGTTCTTCTAGATATTTCTTCTTCTCAGATAGTATCCGCTCACCTCGTTGGAGCTGCGCTTCGACTTCTCGTGCGATTGGACCATACGTGTCGCAGAATGTTTGTGCCGCTTTGATTTTTTCTTGCAGTTGTGCCAGCTCAGTGTTACCCTTGTCCAGAACCTGGCGAAGACGCTCGACGCGTAACTGAGTAGGCGTCGCAGGCGTACTTTCTTGTTCGCTGGTCGCGGCACCATCCTTTGGATGCGATTGTTTATCAGGTGGCGTCGAGCCGGCGGTGATGTTCAGTCCGCCCAGAATGGCTGCCGAGCTCGAGGAGGCAGTGGGCGAGTCAGCCGACTGACTCATATCTGAAGCGTGGCTCATGGGGCTTGTGGGTGCGGGGCTCGGGGTGTCGTCGGTGAGCAGCCGCAGTTTGCGCGAGTACTTGTCGAACACTCGAAGGAAGCCGCGCAGAGCTGCGTCCTCTTCAGCTGTTAGCCCCTTCAGACTACGCGGCCACAAGAGGTCAGCTGCGGGCTCGCTTGCCTCCTCACCCACCAATTCGCGTAGTGCTGTCTCCGAGTCTCTCAAAGATGTCTCCTCAGCGTGGGCTTCCTGCATTAGCTCTGCCAGTCGACGCCGACGTCGCTCAAGCGCCTCCTTCTGTGATTGGTACACATCAACTGTTTTCCTTTCCTCTTTGACGAGGAGGCGCAGCCTTTCCACCACGTGTGTGTCAGGGGTCGTTGATGCACTCGACTCGCGTCGGGTGTCGCAGATGGGGGAGATTACTTCCATCGGAGGGCGGACATGTTCCTGGCTCGCTGAGGGCGTCCGCTGGCACTTCACGCGACAGTTCAGCCTGAAGTTTTCTGTATTCCTCCAAAAGTCTTTTCAGACGCTCGTGCTCCCGATCTATGGCTTCATGTGAGTGGGCTGTGTCAGCCGTGCCGCAGGAAGAGCTGGCTGTGCCGGCGCTGTGTCGGTCCTGGCGCACCTGTTCTAGTCTTGCCTGCGCTGCAGCACACGCTGCTTGCAGGCGTGGTACAACGTCGTTCGATAGCCAGTGCGAATCCGAACGTATGCTCGACATTTCTTTGAGGACGCGATATCGTTCGTCCATTTCCGAGTTTGTAACATCACCAACTATTCCTTTGCTCCGAGCCTCGGTTCGAGAGGGGGTGCTGGAGACATCACCCAAGGTACCCGAAGATACACTGAAGGTTGATTGCCGTTGCTCCTGCAGTGGTTGCACGTCAGAAGCATTTGTGTGTTCGTCGAATTCTGTGTTCCTCTCGTCCGCTGCACTATTCCATAACGATCTGCGCCTGGAGCGTGTCACTTGCGTTGGACTCGCCTGTTGAGCTCCACTGATCAGCTCTTGCTCTTTCCTTTCTATTTGACAGTGATGATCCGCTGTGATGTTATTGGACAAGAGATCTTGTAAAGGATCGCGATGCGTAGCGACTGATGCGGCGCCGCGGCGCGGATCAAAGGTGGCGCCAGGTATACGCCGGATAAGAGATCCTGGGACGAGCCCCGTGGTGCCGTCTTCTCGCTGTGCAATGCACCACTGTGATTGTGAAAGACTTACCTGATCATCATAAAATGCTGACGAGTGCGCAGCGGCATGACTCGAACTTGTTCCGTGATGATAACCTCGTCGCAGTACGCGCACACGTTGGCCCGCCTCGAGAGAAAGGTATAAAGAATCTACAGGTGGCTTTTCGTCCCCAACGGAGGGTGAAGTGTGGGCCACGGAGAAAGGAATAATCGCCTGCTCGCTGTATCGGTGCACGGCGCCCCGGTCCATCACGATGTCGCGGTGGTGGTGGCGAGGAGGAGAGGGTGCTTGCACAATTGGATCCAATGCTGACAACTTGGCAGAAAAAAATGAAGGGTGTGTGCGTGCACCTTCCCCCCCCAAAAAAAGAAAAAATGATCCCTTATTTTTTTTTCGCTTGCTCGCTGCTATCGAAAATTGATGTTTTTTTAAATTTTCGCAACACAAGCTCTGAAGGTTAGACGAATGACGAGAACGAGCAGGAGGGTGTCATGGAGGGGAGCAGCGGGAGGGGCGTGCCAGAACGAGACGTAAGGTGCATACGTTCCTCTAGGGGAGCCGTTGGTGATGTCGTGGGGTGGAAGGAGGTGGCTAACGCGGTGTGTGTGTGGTGGGGGGGGGGAGCGTAGCAGCTCTCAAATATACCATGAACTACATGAGCCTTTGATTCAGTCCTTCTGTTCGTCAGGTGGTAGTCGTGTGTGTGTGTGTGTGTCTATCTGTGTCGAGGGTGATTTTTCTTGTTTTCTTCAGACGCGAGGCGGGAGCGGCGGCGGCGGGGCGGGGGGGGGGGAGGGGAGGGCAGGCGTGATGTGACGTAAAGATCTACTTGCGCAGCGGTGCAGATCTTCCGATTTCTCAGGAGACGGCGGGAGTGAGTCGCATGGGCGGGTAAATGCGAAGACGAATGGGTTTCAACGAAACTGAAAAAAAAAAAACAACAACAACAACAGAAAAAAAAAAACAAGGAGAGCTGAGAGTGGGGGTGTTTCGTTTCTGGTGAGAAGCCGTGGTCCTCTTATTGTAGGAAGCGCACACGTCCGCACATGCTCGCGATAATGGAGAATCGTAAAGAGGAGGAGGACATCATCAACGTAATAATAATAGAGACCAAATATGCACACGAGGATGTTGATGTTTTCCTTAAAAAAAAAAGGAAGAAAGAAAAAGGTATTACAAAAAAAAACAACAACAACAAGAATCGTGAGGTCTTTGTGACTGACATACGGAAAGAGGAGGGGACAAAGCACCCGATTTTGAACGAGTTTGGGCAGTTGGTGGATGTCATGTCGCTGTCACTCCCTCTTTCGCTGCGGGTTTCTTCATATACAAGCCAACACACAGGTGTACTTGATCATCCCCCCCTTTCCCTCCCTCGCTCCAAACGGCAGAGAGAGCGGCGAGAGGAGGGCTCAAGGACCCCGCAACGAGAGAAATAGTGACGCAGATACACCACCACCACCACCCTCGTCGAAGGCAACAAGCTCATCCAAACAAAAAAGGTAAGGAAGGGAGTTGGGAGTTGTTTCGCAGAGATGATAAAAAAAGGCGATTGTAGGCAGTGGAATATATATATATATATATAACTAATAAAAAAATATGTACGAAGCGCTGTTGCGCAGACATACAATATCGATATGACTGAAACATAAAGAGTTGTGGTAGCTCAAACACACACACACAAAGAAAAACAATTCATGTACGCCTCTCCTCTCAACGTGTTACAGCGACACCAATGAAACCCGACGTAGTGCGGAAATGCACCGCGTGCCGGATATTCCCCAGAAAGAAGAAAACAAAGAAAAAAGGGGAAAAAATAGACCGCCGAGGGGCATATATATATATATATATATATATAAACACAGATATAGCTACATCTATAGATATCAGAAGAAGAACTACAGAAAGATGGCGTACACCAACTCGTACCAATAGAAAAAAAAAATGATCAGTGTGTCATATCATCTCGGGCCTCCGCCGTTCCACTTTCCAGTAAGACACCCACGCGCAGCTCTGGCAAGTAGCCGTGTGCACCGATGGTGTGGCCGTAAACGCCGCCTTCGAAGGCGGCTGTCGCGTCCCTGCCCACGTAGGCGAGCAAGACTGCACGGCCGCCAGGGTGCGTATTGACCCAATTGATCGCCTTCCCTGCTGCCGACCGCGCCGAGTCCATGGCGATTGGCCGCTCGAGGTCTAACACGTAGTCATGCAGCACTATCAGCTTGCGCCCCCGCTTCACCTCCGCACGCACGTCGTCCCACGTGTACTCCGCATTGGTTGGTAAATCCAGCCGCTTCACTTCCTCGGTCGCCGCCGCGAGCGCACGCTCGCGTGTGCGCACCTCCTGCGTCGCCACGGTGCGGGCGATCACGTTGTCGGGCGTGCGCTGAAGGTTGTCGCAGAATCCGAGAAAACTGAGGTGTAGAGATACACCATTTTGTTACATCGATGTGGTACCAACGATAGCCGTTGCGGTAGTCGTTCGGGAACTGGTGGTGGTAGTTGTGGTATCCCTCGCCGAGGTTGATGAGGCCAAGAAGCAAGCAGTCGCAGGGTGTCATGTTATCTGCGTACGGCTGCGAAGCACCGAACCAGTTCATGTGAGCGAGACTATTGATTAGAAAAGAGATTTGATGGACGACAAGTATTTTCAGCCAAACCACCCAGAAAAATGCACCTCGCCAGTCTCCCGTGGAGGCGCCGGCGGCCAAGAGGGGTATCACAATCCCTGTGGTGGCCGCGATCACTGCGAAGTACTTCCGCTGAAATTCTACTACGAGGCTTTGCTTGAGGTCTGACACATCTGCGTCGCCGAGCAGTTCGTAGTCCATGCGCATCACGAGCCATCCGATGTGCGAGAAGAGAAAGCCGCGTGTGGCGTCGTACGGGTCCTTGGACGTGTCCGTAAACTTGTGGTGGATGCGGTGGTTACGTGCCCACCACTTGATGGACCCCTGGAATGCACCCGCGCCGAGGTAGGCGCACATCCACTGCATTGACTGTCCGGCGGTGTAGGCACGGTGCGAGAAGAGGCGGTGGTAACCCGCTGTTACCCCGAACATCCCAGTGACAAGGGCGAAGCATACCATCCATTGAAAAAGTGGGAGAGAGAGCGGGACGCGCAGGACAAGTCCCAGTGCGACAAACACCACTGGGGTGGTTATGGTGAAGATGCTGGTCCAGTTGTACTGGAAGTTGCCCTTTGCCCACTGCGGGATTTCACTTTGTTTTTTTCCGTTTGCAGCATCCGTGCGGAGGACACTGCAGGTGAAGAGGCTTTGGATTGCGCGATACATTTTTCCAGGCGACTTTTCGCGGTGGGGCATCTGGTGTGTGTGTCTGTGTGTGTGGGGCGGGGAGGGGATCGGGGAACCAGGGGTGGCTGCCGTTGAGCGAAGATGCTCCCCGAAAGAAAGCAGAAGCCAAAGGCTTTGAACAGGAAAGTGAGACGTCAGCCCGTTCTTCGAATCTCCACAAAAATTAAAAAAAAATAAGCAGTACGATATGGTGTGGATTATATATATATATATATATATACTACCCCAACGTCTACACTGCACACTGCTCAATGATGCACACCTCTCCCTTCCCCCCTCAAAAAAAAAAATATATATATATATAAATAAGAAAGCGAATTGTAGAGGATTGGGGGGACCTGGAGGGGTATTGGCCACGATAAATGCGTACCGTGGGGGGGGGGGACCTTACTAGCCCGCCTTCGCAAAAGTGAAAAAGCAGAGGACTCCCGATACTCTAGATGATGGTTGAAACAAATACACACGTCGTGATGCGAGGAAGAGGGGGGGGGGTGGCTATAGGAACGATGTGATGTGCTCGCAAGAGGAGTTGACGGGAGGGAGGAAGAGAGAAATGTGAAACACGGAAACAAAAAAACAAAAGGGAGTGCCGGGGTCGCGAGAAAAGGGACGAAAAGCAAAAGAATATATTCGATGTGGGTTCGTATCAAGTCCGAAAAAAAAAACAAATAAGGAAAAAAAGCGGTGTTTGTGTGTGCGTTAGGCAATAAGCTACGCAAAAATAAAAGCGACTCTGAAATGTGCTTCCAAAGCGTGGTTTTGTATGTGTGTGAGCACGCGTATAGCGTAGGGTGTGATAGACACAGGCGGCAACGATGAATGGAGGTGTTCCTAGTAAGGGGGGAGCTTATCTTTCCGTGTTCCCTGAGTCGCGTGTCCTCACCTCAACGGCATCAAAGCGGAGGGTGATGGTAACAATTGCGCTCGGAGAGGAAGGGGTAGGTGGGGAAACAGTGAGGTCTTTCGACACGCTCAGCAGCAAAAAAAAAAAAAAAGCGGTGTGAGGCGAGTCAAGGCAACCACCATAGCCAAGGAAACCACATGATAGGGGTGCGCAGAAGCACACAATGAGAAGAGGGATGAGAGAAAAAAAAAAGAAAGAATTCGGCAAATCTACAAAAACTGATGTACCCCCACTTCCTTCCTTCGAATATTTATCTCCCCCTCTTTCCTGTGTGTGTGTGTGTGTGTGTGAAGGAGGTTGTGGACGCCCGCCGTGTCGAAGACTACAATCCAGGGGGTGGTGCACCTAAATACGTGGTGGTGCACTTGTATGAACGGGCAGGGGGCGCTAAGTCAGAGGATGTCGTGCTATGCGAATTATGAACGCCCCGGAGGGGGAGGGTTCATCATGTGTCGATGTGAGGGAGGTGGACGAGAAGAAGTGAGGATGATGATGACAACGATGCCACGAACTGAATAGAGAAGCGGTTGATGTCATATGTTTCACAGGCAGCGAGCAAAGGTGTGTGTGTATGTGTGTACGGAAACATTTCAGGGAGGTAAGGAGGAGGTGAGCAGCCGACACAGTGTCGTAGGAACGAGTCCCTCCTCTCTTGCCAGGAGTTTACCGGTCCTCTCGATTCCCGCCTTTCACATCCGTATAGGATACACAAACCACGAAAATCATTTCTTTTTTTTCGATTGTTTGTTGGGCAGTGCTTCACGTGCCACCTAGCAAGGTCAGGATTGAGGGAGGAGGTAGGGTGTCTGTGATGTTTAAAAAAAAAAACTTGCAACAGGATGGCATCACATGCCCTACAAGTGCAGCCATCAAAACACAAAACGAAACCATCGAAGGGAAAAGGACTTCGCGTTCTCCATTATAAATAAATATATTTATCGCTCCCTCAACCACCTTCACCTAGACTTTCTTCATCAAACAATCACAAAGAAAAAATAAATTACGACATCATAACAGCAACGCTCGCCCAAAAGTATTCACGACAACATACCCCGCACAGTGACGTGTGCACACAACCACGACAAGAGCAATTCCCGACGTGATCCATTCCCAATAGTTGCACACTCTTTATGTTTGCCAGCTGAGTGGCTCTGTTGCGACGCACGTACTCCTTCACCCCTACGTTAGGCCCACCGATCGCGTAGGGGGAGGAGGGAGAAGGAGAAATAGGAGCGGAGGAACAATGTCATCTAAGCACGAGCCTTCGGCAGGCCCACTGCGTTGCGAAGAACCGCTGTTACATCCCCGTTCTTCTCTTGCAGAAGGTGCCGTGCGCACTCGGGCGTGATCAGCAAGGCTGACGCCACGGCCTGCACGTCTGTGTCGGCTACCGACACAGCTGCGAGCTCTCTCGCGCGCTGTTCCTTGGCTTCGTTTTGTTGTGTGACCTCAGCACGCAGCATCTTCATGCGCTCCTGCAGCTCTGCAAGGTCATCGGTGCGCAGCTTAGATGTCTTCTCGGCCTCACCACTGCCGGAGACGTTATGCATAGACTTCTGTTCATCGACTTGACGCGCCATGGCTGCCAAGGAGGAAGAGGTTGACTGCAAAGGTGATGAGAACAAAAAATATCCGAGGGAGCAGGGGGTGAGAAGAGGGCGTTTAGGAGCGACCATGGCTTACTGCAGGCGTTCAGCCATAAACATTTTGCTTGGCTACTCAGACATACAGATGGCGGTTGCCCATCAAGCTTCACGAGGAGGGCACGTGTATCGCCATACATGAATGGAGGGAGCTCATCCTTTTTGGGGTTTGATCGAGTGAATCAGAAAGAAACCTCTACCACTCCTCCTTCCAAGGCCTACTAGGGCATTATCGGGTGGGGTTATATTGTTTGCAAGTGTATTTGAGCCTGCCAAGTAAAGCATATGGATATCCCAACGAAGCGGGTGTGCAAGGTGGTTCCCAGACGAGATGCAGGGATTGGCTTGCTTGCTTGTTGTTGGGTCTTTAAATCTTCTCAGCGGGGTATCTTGGGGAAGGGGCTGACAGACACAGACAGACGAGCAGGGAGGGGGCAGGGATACAATAGAACGATGCTATAGGCAAAGGTTACACGACTCCAGAAGAAAAGCGTCACAGCGATGCATGTGAATATGAGGAAAATAAAAATAAAAAAATATATATAATTAATAAAACCAACAAAAGGATCACACGTGCACAAAAAAGAAAACCAACGAAGGAGTGAGCGCAAGGGAGAAATCAAAACAAACAAAAAATAGTGTGAGTACTGTACGGAGGAGCAATGAGCTCAAACACACTTGTGTACATACAAAACCATGAGCACAGAAATGAAAGACCCCCCTTCCCCCCCCAAAAAAAAGGGCAAATGTAGGAGAGAAGTGAGAGAAAAGCAAGAGGTTACGCCACTTTGTATGTTTGTCTCTCTCTTCCACCATTGCTGGTGCCGCTCCGGCCCCCTCCGTCCATGCCCCCTCCCATCCTCCCATATGAGTCGGCACCCAGGCACGCTGGTAAAAAAAAAAAAGGAAGAGGAGGAGGGGTGGGGGCAGGGGACGCGGGAGGGGTTTCGGCGGTTCACAGACAAAGTGTATGCACACAGCCAAGGACTTGTTTATATATATATTTATATTTATTTATAGTAACCCACATGCGGGCGTGCTCTCGAATCATCTCGGCAACACAACCACGAAGGGTAGGATAAGTACGTCAAAAGGCAAGGCATACCCGCCGGAAGGGGCTGGTAAGCATGGCGCATGCGGAGGAAGAGAAAAAAAAAATGCACATTATGGGGTCGGTGTAAAAAAAAAAAAAAAGCTAACAAAAAGCCACCGTTATGTACTGCGACGAGGATCTCTGTGTACTCATAACTTGCCCCTCAACTTCCTCCGAGTTATCCGCGCCACTGAGACGCCTTTGAATAGATAACACCACCATACACTGCCATACACAAAGAGAGACGTATCTATCTATATATGTGTGTGCGTCTGTGTCAGTGCGATCATGGCATTTTTTCAAAAGGTTGAACCCGCGTAAAATCTCAAAAATCAGCGATGTGAAAAAAAAAAAAGAAAAGATATGCACATTTTATTTTTCGACGTTAACAGAGGTCACATTCATTGAGGATACCGGCAGCGCCAATACACACATCTTCGAGGATACTACGCAGCTCTCTTGCCCTTCTTTCTCACTCACCACCACCCAAAAGAAAAGTCATTAAAAAAAAACTGAAAGTGGAGGGAGGGGGTTGAACAAAATGAGGATAATGTGTTTCCCTCAGTCCCATGGTGTGTGTGTAAGAGTTGCGCTGAGGCAAACACACACACACACACACAGTCCAATGCTTAGGAGCGCATCCCTGCTTCCCCCTTCCTCCTCCACGCATGTTGCCCTAGGTCCGAGGGAATACTGAAGGGAACAAAGAGGAGGGAGGTGGGGGGGAGAGATGGAATGTGTGGCCAGGAAACACTTTGATATGGCGAGCACGGCGGAGTAACGCATGCTAAAGATGAATCATACATCACGCTAGAGAAGAGGAGGCTTTGCCTGACTGGTGCAGCCGGGGGGGAGGGTGGGGGCAACCCGGACCCCGTAAAAAAAAAAAAAAAAGATTTGCACATTTTTTTTTTCGACGTTAACAGAGGTCACATTCATTGAGGATACCGGCAGCGCCAATACACACACCTTCGAGGATACTACGCAGCTCTCTTGCCCTTCTTTCTCACTCACCACCACCCAAAAGAAAAGTCATTAAAAAAAAAACTGAAAGTGGAGGGAGGGGGTTGAACAAAATGAGGATAATGTGTTTCCCTCAGTCCCATGGTGTGTGTGTAAGAGTTGCGCTGAGGCAAACACACACACACACACACACACACACACAGTCCAATGCTTAGGAGCGCATCCCTGCTTCCCCCTTCCTCCTCCACGCATGTTGCCCTAGGTCCGAGGGAATACTGAAGGGAACAAAGAGGAGGGAGGTGGGGGGGAGAGATGGAATGTGTGGCCAGGAAACACTTTGATATGGCGAGCACGGCGGAGTAACGCATGCTAAAGATGAATCATACATCACGCTAGAGAAGAGGAGGCTTTGCCTGACTGGTGCAGCCAGGGGGGAGGGGAGGGGCAACCCGGACACCGTACAAAAAAAAAAAAAGGAACGCCGCTGACCATCGGCATGCGAGAAGAAACGTTGCTGGCCTTTGACGAATACACAAATCAGTACTGTAATATGTTGTGCACGGTCATGTAGTTAAAGGGGCCTCAGATTTGACACTCTCGTGGGGTCACCACAGGCTCGACTGCAACAATAGGTCTCGCGCTCGTCCGTGATTGCTCCGTTTGCTGCGACCGTCTCTACAGATCGTTCCAGTAAGACACCCACGCGCAGCTCTGGCAAGTAGCCGTGTGCACCGATGGTGTGGCCGTAAACGCCGCCTTCGAAGGCGGCTGTCGCGTCCCTGCCCACGTAGGCGAGCAAGACTGCACGGCCGCCAGGGTGCGTATTGACCCAATTGATCGCCTTCCCTGCTGCCGACCGCGCCGAGTCCATGGCGATTGGCCGCTCGAGGTCTAACACGTAGTCATGCAGCACTATCAGCTTGCGCCCCCGCTTCACCTCCGCACGCACGTCGTCCCACGTGTACTCCGCATTGGTTGGTAAATCCAGCCGCTTCACTTCCTCGGTCGCCGCCGCGAGCGCACGCTCGCGTGTGCGCACCTCCTGCGTCGCCACGGTGCGGGCGATCACGTTGTCGGGCGTGCGCTGAAGGTTGTCGCAGAATCCGAGAAAACTGCATGTAGAGATACACCATTTTGTTACATCGATGTGGTACCAACGATAGCCGTTGCGGTAGTCGTTCGGGAACTGGTGGTGGTAGTTGTGGTATCCCTCGCCCCACGTCAGGAGGGAAAAAAGCAAGCAGTCGCAGGGTGTCATGTTATCTGCGTACGGCTGCGAAGCACCGAACCAGTTCATGTGAGCGAGACTGTTCACAAAGAAGACGGCATGATGCGTGAGGTGGATGCGAAACATGACAGCCCAGACAAACGATGACACCCATTCACCCGTTGAGGCGGCGCTGAGCACCATCGGAAGAACGACGCCGATAGTGGCCGCGATCACTGCGAAGTACTTCCGCTGAAATTCTACTACGAGGCTTTGCTTGAGGTCTGACACATCTGCGTCGCCGAGCAGTTCGTAGTCCATGCGCATCACGAGCCATCCGATGTGCGAGAAGAGAAAGCCGCGTGTGGCGTCGTACGGGTCCTTGGACGTGTCCGTAAACTTGTGGTGGATGCGGTGGTTACGTGCCCACCACTTGATGGACCCCTGGAATGTCGCAGCGCCGAGGTAGGCGCACATCCACTGCATTGACTGTCCGGCGGTGTAGGCACGGTGCGAGAAGAGGCGGTGGTATCCGGCCGAGCTGCCAGCTGCACCAAAGAGGAGATAAAACAGGATTCCCCAGGACACAACCGGGAGTGGTGCTGGGACGCGCAGCAAGAAGCCGATGGCCGAGACGATCATGGGAACAGCGATAACGGCCATGGCAATCCAGTTGTACTGGAAGTTGCCCTTTGTCCATTGCGGAGGCTCACGTTGTTCCTTAGCGATCTTGTGTGTATGCGCGGCGAAGGAAAAGACACGATGATAGAGCTGCCGCCATCTGATCCGAGTAGGGAGGGATAACATTTGCCGAGAAAGCCGGTACGGGGATGGACGAGTACAGACGAAGAGGTGTGTGTCTGTGTGTGTGTGTGTGTGTGAAGGGGTGGAGGAACCGAGGCACACAAGCCAAGAACGATGCTAGCACACCTCAACGAGAATATGTAGCAGTGGAGGGAGTGGCGAGGATGAGATCGGAGGCGCAGGGAAAAGTTGAGGAGATGATAAGAGGCTCCGGGCAGCATAAGGGGATGAGCCACACATTCCGACGTTGTAGCACCTTTCCAGGTTGCTTCCGATAGCCCCCCCCCTTTTTTTTTTCTCGGGTCATCTTGTCAGCGATGCGTTCTTTGATATGATCGCTTTTGTTTCTGTTTAAAAATTTTTCTTTTTTCCTCACGTGAGGGCACGTTCGTGGGGAGGATGCAAAAGCGTATTTTCCTCGCTTCAGCTTTTACACGTACACAAGGAAACGCATACGCTATTCTTCGGGGTTGTGTGAGAGCAACAGAACGGTATGCCAGCGCCGGTACACGCACACACATACACACATATATATATATATATATATATATATATCACCCTCATCTCCCCCTTTCCCCAATTCTTGCTTATAGAGGAAGAGAGAGAGAGAGAGAAAGAGAGAGAGAGAGGTGGGGGTGGGGGAAGGGTCATCCAGAAAGGAGGAGAAAGGGGGCGTCGATAAAGAATGAGGGAAAATAGTGCCACCAAGCATACATGGCGAGGGCACCTCTAATTCACGGGACAGAGGGCGAAGAACCATGATCAAACACAAAACAAAACGAACATCCACCACGTATCTTTCCCGCACCGCACGTAGAGTTTTCCTAGAGAACATTTCATTTCTCGTAAAGCGCTTTGTCCTTTCCACCGAAAAAAAGAAAAAAAATATCCACACGCGGACCAGCGGCGCAGCAGCAGGTGTGCGGACGCAACAGGGCGACAGCGACAACGACAGTCAATAAATATTTCTTTTGAAAAATAATGAGGTGAGGAAATGCCGCATCACCGGAAGGGGCGAGGTACCAGAGGCATCACGATGCAGACACCTCGTCTAGATGGGGAAGCTCGTTTTTGAAGTGCACGGATGTGCTCATAGGATTGCCGCCGCCACAGAGATCGGCGCGGCTTCCGCGACAATGCTCGACGTATTGGGTGATGGCTCATGAATCCACCTCTGTAGACGAAAGAAGTCCCTTTGGCGTCATGCGCTCCGCCTGGTGGATCAGCGTGGTGAGGGTTTTCTCTAGGCGGGCGAGTGTCATCATGATGTCGTCGGGCATCGCGGACGTGTCGGCGATAGTGCTCGGAGGGTAGAGACCTCGGAAAGGGACGTCCAGGTTCAACGGTGGCACGAGCGGTTGCGTGCTGGCACTGTCTGTGTGATTTGGTTTCGAGTCTGAGTGATGAGGTGATGGCAGCGCCTGTACTGACTTTCTTTTCATTTCCCTGAAAAAAGAAAAGGAGCGCCGGCGCGAGGCGCTACGGGGGGTTCCGCTGCTAGTGAACATGGCTGAGATTCCCGGCGAACGTGGGGACATAGAGGGCGTGCTGCTTGCAGATGACCGGCGACTCAGCGCGGTCAGGGTGTCATCGAAGGTGTAGGTAGAGCGGAGGAAGGCTACCTCAGCCTTGACAAACTCTCGGCGGAGGGACCGAAAGAAACAGGCTTGGTTGCTCAGCAGTAGCGCATTGAACTGAATGGAAAGTTGGTTACGCTTCCCACGCTTTGCGACGTGCAGCTTCCACGCGCGCTGAACGGTGCGGGCTGCCTCTCCAGGAATTTGCGCGCACAGTTTGTTGGTGCGGAAAAGCATGTATAGATTGCGTTCGGCCGGACTGACGCGGATCAGCGCGTGCATCATGCTGACACACCAGGCAATAACGAGGAGCCCCAAGCACCAGGCGAGGAAGGCCGTGAACCGCCCCACCGATGTCGATGGCACGACATCGCTGTACCCAGCGAAACCCATCGTAGAGGAGCAGAAGTACACGGCATCTGCATAGCTGACTTTCTCCGCCTTGCTGTAAAGCATGGCCAGCCCGAGCCACGCCACCGTTAGGCCGCACATCGTTGTGATGGCATGCTGAAGTACGAAGGTGGTGCGGAAGAGGTACATGTAAGTGAAGCGATACCCACAGAGAGATGCCACAGCGCGCTTGAACACACTCTGCGTGGTCAGGCGCGTGAGGTACAGAACGTAAACATACGATCGCAGTATGATCAAGCTGTCTAACATCTGTGCCCAAGAGGCCGTGCTCGTAACACCGGGAGGCGCCATGATGATCCAAACCAGCATCTCACAAAGCATCAGAGACACATAAGGTGAGTGCAGCAGGTTCACCGTGTGCTGTGCTGGGTTGGTCACACCTGCAAAGCGTGCCTTGATGTGGTAGATGAGGACGATGCACACCTCACCAGCCAGAGAGAGCACTAACATGAGACTGTGCAGTAAAATATTTCCTGTGTGCGTGCTCACCTGGAAGAGGGATAATATGTAGCACAGAAAGGCAAGAAATGCCATCATGCCTCTGAGCCAGCAGTGGTTTGCCTGGCTCTGCTCGAGGGGGACAAGCCGCTGTCTCACCAGGCTCGACGTAGGCGGCACAGCCGTCGGCGCCTGTGCCTGCGCCAGTTTGTCGATACGTGCTCGCAGCTCCATCACTTAACACTAGGATTCAAATGTAGAAAACACCCAAATCGATACGAGCCCCACTCGTATCACTTGTGCCTTCGGTGCTCACCAAAGCCTCGACGTGCCGCGGTGCCAAATCCTAAAAAAAAAAAAGAATATGCAACACCACACAACAGAGGGGTGCGTATATATATATATATATATATATATAAAGGAATGAAGTCTAGTCTCTCAGTGGGCGCGAGCCAGGTGGGGGAGGGGGGGGGGGTAGGTCAAGTAAAGAAAGCGGTTGTGTAGGCGACAGTTTTCTCACCTGAAAGGAGGAGGAGGAGGTGATCTGTGTGTGTGTATGTAGTCTGGTAGAGTGATGCGAGAGCGTGAGCCCTGAAAAGAAAAAAAAAACAGGAGGAGGTCTGCATGTACGCACTATGGAGGACAAGGGCTTGCTTGCGTGGACTGCGCCTTGGGCACATGATACTGGAAAAGTTGTCGTTGTTATTCATCCTGTGCCACCGCACGAAAGGAGGCCTTCACATCGCTACAGCGTTTTGTTCGTCCGGCAGCACTGCATCACTCACCTGTTCCCAATTGGAAGAAAAAATCCGAATTCTGCCCCGACACGAACCATTCCGTGAATCCTCAAAAATATGTCCTCTCGTTCCCCCTCTCTCCTCCCTTTCCTTACTTTTTCTAAGAAAGAAAAAAAATAATAAAAAAGGATAGCGAGCTGCTACATGTGCCGTGCCAGACGCCATCTACGGAGGCGAAAGACAAACGTACACATACACATACATATGTATATGTATAGAGAGGGAGGCAGAGAGCAGACACTCAAGGAGACGGTTCCACGTACATTTATTGTATTTCCTTCTTAATCGATAGCGGCGTCCATCGTTGATTAAAAAAAAAAAACTCTCCTCTCCACCCCTCCTCCCCCCCCTTGTGAACGGCGACACAAAAACAAACAAACGAGCAATATGAAAGGAAAACAACGAAACAAATGTACACAGGAAAAAAAAATGGAATAAAATAAGTCACGATAGTCCGTTCAGGCAACATCGGAGGAGCCACCACGAAAAAAAAAAAAATAATAATACGTGTGCGTATGCGTGCTGGCATTTAGGTGGATTTTACTATTTCTGGATGATCATCACCGTGGTTTTTTTTTTCCCCTCAAAGGGGGGTGCGCAGAAACAATGTGTCGCGATTCCGTCAGCGCATACTCAAAACAGAGGTTTATAGGGTGGTGTATGTGTGTGCTTGATGGGGGCGAGAGGAAGGAGATGACAGTCGGAGGTACGACGATAAAGCCATATCGAGATTTTCAGCGCCCTGTGTTGGTGTTGCCCACCGGAGAGCCCATTCCCCCCCTCCTACGAAGAGGGCGGCTATGTTTTTTTTTGGGGGATCGTTTTTCTTTTTTTCTTTTCATGCCGCATTCTGTACCCATCGCACCGGCAGTTGTCTTCTTCAGACATGAGAGACAGCCATGCTGGGGGGCTGTGTCGCGGTCACAGCACTCATGGCATCTAGTAGCTCGGCCAGGCGGGAGCACTTCTGTTCCAGTTGCGCCACCCGGTCTCTCCACTGCGCCTTCTCTGCCACGAACTCGGTCGAGGGTCTGCTGCTGACCTTCGGGTCCATCGGAAGCTCCATGTCGATGTGCTCTAGAGAGTCGTCGGGGAGAAAAATAATAGATTCGATGTCGCGACGCGACAACGATGAGGCTGGAAGATCACGATGTTGGAGGGCAAGGTGCACACGATCCACGTCCTTGATTCTCTGCAACTTCCGAGCCGCCTGGTGTGTTGCGTGCAGGTACGCATTATACTGATAAGCGGAGAGTCCTGTGAGTGGGTGAATATTTGTCTCCTGTAGGGTGCGCTTCGCGTTGTTTAGCTGCTGCCGGGTGCGCCGAAGCGCGGCGATCATGTGAGTCAGAACCCAGGAAAGGGCGAGCGTGTATACTTTATGCTTGAAGGACGGCGCGTGCGCTTGGACCTTGCGCGCCTTGTGCAGCCGCCAGGCCAGCTGAATGACACGTGCAGAGCGACTGCGGAGAGTGTGCACAAGATCGTGACATGTCATCAGCGTCTGCATGTTGTGCGAACGCTCTGACGCCTGCAGAAGTCCGTACATTGTAGTAATCAAGAAGGCCATGATAATGTTGCTCGCGATCCAGGCGATAAAGGTGACCGCGCGGCCTCCGAGTGTCGAGGGGGTGATGTCGCCGTACCCCAGCGTTGCCAGCGACTGGAAAGAGAACCACATGGCATCACCAAGGGAGATATTTTGGGTGGTACCAAAAAACAGGAAGCCGATCGTCAGCCACGTGCACAAAGTGACAGCCATCACAACGCGTGCCTTGTTGTGAATGAGCCCAGTGCGGATGAGAAAGGAGGTGGACAAGGGCAGATCGCTGATGGCGGACATCGTCCTGCAAAATGTGCGGTACACATACATGGCATTGTTCAGGTACACGACAACGGCGTACAGACGAATAAAGATGAAGTAATTCAGCAAACTGAAAAAATCTTTGCCAAACAACACAAAAGGTGGCGTCTGGATGTTCCACAAGACAATTTCTGCCGCCATGTGGAGAAAGTAGGGCGAGGTAAAAATATTGCGCCCCTCAAAGAGTACATTTGTCAAGCCAGAGAACTGTGCCTTGATCTGATACGTCTTGCATATGACAAGGGTGGCCGCCTGGGAGACGACGAAGATGGTGGAGTTCACCAACACCGCTGATTTCCCAAAACTTAGCAGGGAAAGAATGAAGACAGCGATCGCAAGGAGTGCCTGTACCCCGCGCAGCCAGCGGTGATAGACGGAAAGAATCTCTAACGCAGCTAGTTCCTTTGCCACCGCCTTCGGCGGTGCCTTCTGGTACCTGACATCAATGTACAGGTCATCCTTGAGGAAATGTTTGATGCGACGCCCCAGGAGTCGCGGCCCTTTGGTGATGGAGCGCTTGACTTTCGAGAATGTGCTGCGACGCTGCCTCGAGACGATGGTGACGCCGTCGGGGGTGGCCGTCGCCGCCGAAGGACTGTCCTTCTGCTCAGGCGATGACGCGGATTTCTGCACGTAGATGTCCTCACTACCGCCCCCAGCGGGCGCTGAGGGCGATCTGGAAAGCATCGTAGGGCACCGAGGTGGGGTGTCAGCAGGTGCTCAGTTGTCACGCTAGTATGTGCGCTTTCCTGTGAAAGTGCTGGAGGAGGGAGAGAAAGGGGAGCGGGCAGAAGGGTGGGGTGGGTTGGGGGTCCAATACACGCCGCATGCACTGCAAGTGAGCTGCTCTCTTTGTTATTGCAGGTGCTACCGTTGGGGCGGAGTGGAGAGGAGGGAGGGAGGGAGGGAGGGAGGGGGGACCCACGAGCGCGTGAAGAGAAAGGGGTAGGGGGGGAATAGAAAATAATACGCGTGAAGGAAATGCAAGGACATCAGCTGATGGGTACAGGAGTGGCTGGTGGGCACCATTTCCTTTCCTCATCACCACTGATGCACACTACTTATATATATATATATATATTGGTTCTTCACTCATGGAGGCCGATACCTGTCCCCCCCCCAAAAAAAAAAACACAGCCCCTTCATCGAGTGGTGATGACATAAACGAGGCACGCTGAGGCATATGTACCTCCCCCACCTCCTCGCACCATCCAAATGCCCCCCGAGGCAAAAGGCATCAGGAGAGGGGGTCGCGTGCCACAGATTGCCCACACGATTTGTGGGATTCCTCAATTTTTTTTTTTCTTTGTTGTGTCACTGGAGATGACAATGGAATGTTGGGGCCAAGCAACCTGCGAGGGAGGGCAGAACTAGGGTGTGTCAACTCAGTCTCGCCACCACCCGAGAGGGGGGTTGGTGAGGAGGACATAAGTGTGCGTACGCGCAGGTATACACATGTTGCCGTTATCTTTCAGAGCCCTGATGATGGCGGAACATTTGGTGGGGTGGCCACAATTGAGAGGAAACTACGTAGGTTAGTGGGTACAATGTCGATAGGTCTGAGTTATAAAATCATGCAGACATCAGCATGCTTCACCCACATGTCATCTAGTGGAACACACACACACACATATATATATAAATATATACGGATGAAGACGCCGAATGAGGTTTTAAATGAAGCCACAGTTGTAGAAAGAGAAGTGGGGGAAGGAAATACCTCGAAATAAACAAGCAAGAAAACCAACAGAAAAAAAAAAATGAAAAACGCCGCACTCCCCCCCCCCAAAAAAAAAACACAAATCCTTCACACATAGTCGAAGTTGGTCTAAGTGCGTGTGTGTGACTTTGTTGTGGACTTAGTATCGCGCAAGTCAACAAGTACAAAAATGCTATATATATATATATATATATATATACTGCAAAAAGAAGCGCGCCGGAGTCACCGCTGTAGAGCACGTGGGGTGCAAGGGAAGGGGGAAGAGACACACACAATACCCGACAGCACACTCACAAGGACAAACATACTGACTCTCCAATATATAGGAGAAAGGGCACACTTCAATCTATCCGCCTCCCCATTTTGTTGCCTCTGGTGGATACTTCTGTTAAGCAAAAAAAAAAAACGATACAGATATACATATATATTCCGATCGCATTCACACAGAGGAGGTCGTGGTGATGGGGAGTGGGTGACTCAGTACGAAAAAAATATTTCCCAATCAAGTGAAGGGAAAATATAAATATAATATAATATATATATATATATTTTGACGAGATCAAAGGACAGACATATACGCACACTTATACATGCACACCCGCGAGTACGTTGGTGTGTGTGTGTGTGTGTGTGTGTATGTGTCTGTCTGTGGGGAAATGAGCGTGCATAGAGTCTCACAGATAATGTTCTTGGGAATGCTTATCACGATCGTTTGAGTACGAGGGAACAGCAAGGAAGGAATAGGAGCCAGCTGAGACCCCCAGGTTTCATACCAGAGCTTAGGAGGAGAAAAAGGGCGAGAATGAAAATTGATCACATGACTGAGATCAACGCAAGCAGGGCGGAGGAAAAAAAAAAACTCGACCGAAGGCAATGCAATATGCTATTCATGTATGTGAGACGAATCCGCACACGCAGTGGCACCATGGCCTCAACAACAAAGAAAATTAGGTTGGGACGGAGATGGATGATGCGCCTTCGCATCGCACAAGTGGTAGGTATGAAAAGACATTTAGGGGAGACAGGGGGAAGGCTACGCACCGAGTTTGTAAGCCCCCAAAACTGTATGACAAGTGAAAACATATCTAATGGAAAAAATAAAATGAAATGAAAATTCCCTCTCAAGCGAGGGTGTTCACCGGCAGAGACGTGGAAGGGAGATGGGGGCAGAGCGGCGACTGCAAAGAGGGGCGGTGGGTGGCTAGATCTGTAATAAAAGGGGTCAAATACCGAGAACAGAAACAATAACCGCTCAGCACAAGCGCCATGGTGTGCAAGCGCAGACGCTGGAAGAAGGAAGGGACAACGAATAATAAGTAAATGAATACTACATATATACATGTAGCTGCTCCTAAGGATAACGGCGAACAGTTACGCGAGTGCAGGGGAAAGAGACCACGGGGGAAGGGGGGGGGGTGGGATGCGGTAGGCGAAAAAAAAACAAAGGGTATCGAGTCGGGGGGCGGTTTCATGGCAGTATATATATATATA
>CM007334.1:192271-217898 GCA_000333855.2 Endotrypanum monterogeii
CCCCCCCCCCCCACCCCACACACACACGCTTTGTTGTCTCGACACGTGGTCGATGCTTTGTCTCTGCCTCACAGTCACCACGTCCTTCGATTGAGTTGCATCCAGACTCCGGCTCTTTTTTTTTTTTTTGTCGGTTGTTGTCTGTAGATGCACATGGGCGTAGCCCACACAAAAAAACAAAAAAAGCAGAGGCTGGAGCAGCTGCAGCCACCATGAAAAAGCAGACCGGCACACACACACACACACAAACACACACACGCAAAAAAAAAAAAAACAGCTAGAGCTTTATTATCGTGAAAGCACACATGGAGGAAAAGGTGCGCTAGTGTAGGACTGAGAAAAATGCAACCAAAAAATAAAAGTAAAAAATAATAATAATAAAAAAAAAAAGTGATGATGCGACCAAGGACCAAAGTCAATACATAAACGAAAACCGGGAAAAGGTGATAACAGATCGGCAACGTAAAGGGGGATCGCACAGATGTTGGCGAATTCTGTGTTGTGGCGTTGGTGGGAAAAAAAAAATGCCGTGAACATATATTATGTATGTCTGCGTCAGTCACAAGAATTTTTTCTAAATTATTCGAATCACACAAACGTCTCATGTGACGCGTGAAGCAGGCGGTGGACAATAACACACCGCCACTTGCAACTTTCCCTCTTATAGCGTAGGCTGGCCACAGAGACAGGGTGGAGTGAGTGAGTGAGTGAGTGGGGGGGGGGAGGGGGCGTGTCCATCTCCTTCATCTCTTTAATTTCCACAGATGGGGACTTCATAAATGTCTTCAACCTAAAAAGAAAAGGATTGCCGTCCAATGAGCGGGTTCTCAAAGCTACGCGGGTGCGACTGCCTCACATTTGACTGGTTCGGGCCGATGGCATGGAAGGAGGTGTTCGCACGAGGGTCTTGGTTTGTCCAGGAGGCGTGTCGCCTAGGTGGCTCTCCCCTCTGATTGGGTATGGTTGCAAGACTCGCTTGCACGTGCAGCTGCCGTTGACTGTCATGACGCGACAGCGACCCCTGAGACATTGTTCGCCGCCCCAGCTTTCGGTTGGCGTGAGGCTCAGAAGACGTGGTGAAATGAGATCTGGGGGTTTGTGTGGGAGCATCATTTAGATCCGCTGGTCTTGGCATCGACTCCGGAAAGGCGCCGAGGTTGCTCTGTCTCGTTACGGTAGACGGGGACGCCGAACGTGAGAAGCTGCCGCTGCGTTGAGCTGACATCTTCTTCTCGACTTCCGTGGTTCGTTGCTGCACATCTTCAATTTTGATGCGCCACATTTCTTCCTCCTCCGCGTCTTTTTTATAACCACAATAGTACACAATGAGAAGGCACAGAAGAAAAAGACCATCAAGCGCCAACAACTCTGCGACTACGATCGTCAGGGAAATGTTGATGAGCAGCTTCTTTTCTTCCCACACATTTCTAGCCACGGCGTCCAGAAGTGTGAACTGCTTCTCGTCGTCTTCGGTTGGATTGATGACGTGTACCTCCACATAGGTGAGGAAAGGCTTGCTGCGACGGGTGTAGCGCCAGTCTCCGTTGGCGTCCACAGAGAGCACAGGATCGGGTTCGGTATCTTCAGACTGTTCCGGCCACGGACTGAAGGTCGAACAACTCGGGTATCGACTGCGGTACTGGTCAGAGAAGTTGGTGTAGTAGCCATTAACCGCCTTTGTACCATCCCAGAAGATGAGTCGGGTGTCGATCTGATCAGACGGCAGTCGATCTGACAATGGGGCTGGATAGCGCCAATACTGAACGCAGCAGAATGGGTTGATAGCGGTGCAATCGCCGGCAATGCCGGCATGCAACAGCGTCTTTCGGCATCCCGAGGTCGTATAGTGAGATGGCTCAGTCCCCAGAGAAGGGCTGGGGAGTATGCAGTTATCAAAACCCGCGGAGGCTTCCCCATCACCGAAACCGTTCATGACACCTTCTTTGAACAGTTCTCGGATGAAGTCATTCATCTCCTTCGTGAAGACGTAAAGGAAGCTCGTTGACTCGTTTGTTAGGAAGTCCTCCAGCGAAGCGGCGCTCGCGCTTCTCGCCTCGTAGGTAAATTTCTTTCCTCTGCGTTCCGCGAGCAGATATGCCGGGGAGGCCTGGACCACCACGACCGTGGTGCACGTTGACAAATAAACAAGAAGAATGAGCAGCATATGCTGCAGAAGAGGGAATGGTGATGTGGCGGAGGTCATTTTTCTCTCCATCTTTTTTTTTTTATATATTTTATACTCTGTCTGTCTGTGTGTGTGTGGGTGTGTGTATGGCGCGTCTGAGATGCGCATGCCCAGTGTTTGGTGTGACCAGGGGGATTTATAGGAAGAATGGGGGATGGGAGAAGGATGGATGCTTTGATGGCATTTAACGCCGGATACTTACCTCGTCGGCACGGTGATACTCTCAGCACCCCCATGCTCGAAACACTGTGACGGGTCACGGCCCAAAAGGGGGAAGGATGTGTTGGGGGTGGGGGGCAACGATACGAGGCGCAATAGGCAGTGCGCTGGCCGGCTTGATTCTCACAAGAAACTACTTCTCCATCCCTCCCCTACACACGTACACCCGCCAATTCCCAACAGCGATAGATGTTGCCATATTTGGTTCTCCTCGTCTTCTAAGGTGGTGGTGAGAGTAGTGGAGGAGAAGCAGCAGACGACGGGAACAGAAAGGGGTGCGCACAATGGGGCAGGGAAAACTCCTCCTCTTCCAAACGCTGAGAGTTCTAAGCAGTGCGATTGTCGGGTCCCACGCCAGGTGCGCGCTTCCATCAAGGCAGTGAATTCGGCGCGCGCGATGATAATAGCCGTCTCCCTTCCTTCTTTCCCCCCCCCTACTATACCACCCTGAACCGGAAGGGGGGGGGGCTAAGAGCTTGCAAGTACTCAGCACCAGAACGGTGACGCTCACCGACGCCTTTTCTTTTTCTTCACAGCGAGCAGAGGGAAGTTGGGCATTTAAAGGATGCAAGGGTGTGTGTAGAAGTTCAGAGGCGAGGCCCATGGTGTCAGACACCCCCAAACGTATTTGCAGAATTGTTCTCGAGGCAATCGGTATGTTCCTCATCACGGACTTCTCTGCGCTTGAAACCTTTTTCATGGGTACTCTGCAGAGCGATAGTCGGCTAGTTCGCGCTCCAACTCGAGTTGTCGCCGCAGCGCAGCTTCTCCCAATAAAAAAAGTGGGCGCACGACGTCCAGATGAACCTGCGCAAGCCGCTCGCGTTCCTGCTGGAGTGCGTCGGCTAGCACCTTCACCTGATACTCTAGCTGCTGCACATACCGACTTGTATTTTCTATTGCGCTGCGTGGTGATCGGGTTGTGGGTGGGCACGAGTGGGATGACGGTGTGGACAAACCGCAGCCACCCTTCAAGTTCGAAGGGATGTCGAGAGTGGCAAATGAATATGTGCACTCGGATTTCTTTCCCGTTGAGAGTTGATGCTTCTGTGCCGCGGAGGAGTTAGGGGTGCACCTTGACGAGTACGAGGGCGAGGATGCACGCTTCAGCGTTGCTTTGAAGTTCACTGGGTCCTCGCGTTGAGGAGCGCTGCTTAATTTCTGTTGGGAGGCGTCTTCCTCGCGTCGGCGGCGCTGCCGCAAGATGTCTTCCGCACGCACACGGTACGGGGTGCTGAGGTAGTCGTGCAACTTCGCCAGCTTCTCTTCAAGTTCCGTTACTGTGAGAGAGGTGCTGTCGCCACCTTCGTCGCCTCTTCGCAACATCACACTATTCACGGGCTAAGAACCTAGCCCGGCAGTGGTTGGGGGGGGGGAGGAGGGTAGGGAAGAAAAAAAGAGGTGTCAGTACTTCTTGCCATCTTCCTTGGCCTGACGGTATGCGGGCAAGTCAATGATGAGAACGTTGTAGGAAGGGGGAAAGGGATGAATGAAAGGGTGAGTGGGTAAATAAGAGAGAAGAATACATAAATAGATATTTCGCGTATTATTTCTCAAACTTTATAAATTGATACGCTTACGCACACACACACACACGCATATATATATATATATATATATATATATAGACCAGAAGACGGAGCGTCTTTGTGGGGAAGAAGGGGGTTCAGCAGAGGGCGGACCTGCGACGGGGGGCGATTTGTTGCTCTCGCGCGGCGAACCACTCCTTACACAACAGGCGATCAGCCCTCTCTCTACCCCATTTCGCGCGCGCACGCAGACACAAGGGTGTGAAAAGAAGGCGCTTTCGCTGCTCTGCCGTATGAGCCTACTCCTCTCATTTCTTTCCCTCTGTCCTTTCTTCCTTCTCCCCTCTCCCCGTTGCACCTGCTTCCTTTGAATAGGTTCCTCCTTGGACATGATCCTTTTTTTTTTGTTGTTGTTTGGCCCCTCTCATGACGGACTCTTCCAACCATGTTATTCAGAGATGTGTACCACGTTAGACACCGGGACATTTTTTTTTCCGTCAGCATTGGAGCGGATATAGCCTCCACCTCCACCCTGCCGCCTCCATCTTATCCACATCTCAAGACTCTCTCCATACACACACACACACACACACAGAGAGAGAGAGAGGATATAGAAGTGGTCTTAGTTCGCATTAGATTTCATAAAATTAAAGGTGACGGGAGGAGTCACAGAGACGAGGTTCTCACATCGCAATACAGGAAAGGATAGATGGGGATGATCAGGATCAGAGGTTGGGGTCACACAGAAAGGTAAGCCTACACACATTCATCTTTGCAACACAAGTCCAAATCCTCCACATCCTTTTGTTTACTGCGCTATATCCCCCCTCGCTCTCCATCTTGACAATATAAATATATATATATATCTTTATATATATATTTACTTGCGTCATTGAAAGGTAGCAAAGAGAAAAAAACATGGAAAGACACCACAGAAATATCTGATTGCACACTGTACAATCATTTCTCTCTCCCTCCTTTTCCTCGAGGTATTTCTGCGTTCGTGATGTCGTTGATCTCAGGTATCAGTGCTTGTCCTCTGAAGTGGGCAGTGCGCGGCTGTGGTACTTGCGTTTGTACCCTTGGGCTTTGCTGCAGTCGAAGAACTTGATCTTTTCGGTGTCCTCGAGGTGTTGACGTACGAGGTGCAACCCGGCTACGCTGTAGTCCATGCGACTGACGCTCTCGTCTAGGCCCTCAGAGATGCGCCGGCGAAGCACAGCCAGCCGGCGAGCACCGCGCGCTTCAGAAACTTCGCCACGGATGGCTGCCGCACGCAGTCCTTGGGTAGAGCCGGACTCTGCAGGCATCATGACGAGTGCCAGAACCATCTTCGACGCTGTCTCGTAGTTGAGAACAGCCTTCTCGTTCAGCATCGATTCCAAAGCACTCAACAGTGCATCGACATGAATGCTCGTCAGGGAGAGCAGCGTGTGGCGGAGCTCGCTCGGCCGAATGGTTTCGATGATAGACCAAAGGAATTCCCACTCGGACATGTTCAGCAGCATCGGGTGACGCGGTGTCGACTCATCGCCGCGCTGCTTCCGCTGCTGTTCAATGTTCACAACATCTAGCGCCTCCATCAACCGTTCCGCCGCCTCCGCAGTCGTGGCGGTTTGCTGGCCCGCAATGCCCACTTCGCCGGCCCCGGTACCGCTCGCATCCACCCCATCGAGCTTTTGCAGTGCCGCCCGTTTGGCGGCTTCCTCGTCCATTGCCTCTTGCGCCATGCGCTCCTCCTCTTCATGGGGAAAGACTATGTCTTGCGTGCGCAGGAAGCACCGAATGCAACGATCGGCGCCGGCGGTGGCAACGCAGGTGCCGTTGGCGGTGACGGAGACTGCCCAGAGACCGCGCTGGTGCTGCCGAAACAGTTGGACCATCGTCCAGTTGTCGCCGTCCCACTGCTTCACTGACCCGTCCATGGAAACGGTGAACACGTAGTGGGTGTCCTCGAGGAACTCCACCTGCGTGATGTAGTCATCATGGGCGTGAATGGCGCGATGGCAGTCGCCAAAGTCGGTGCCCCAGAAGCGCAACGACTTGTCCATGCCGACCGAAGCCACAAGTGCCCCGTCGCTCGAGAAGGAGAGCGATGTCGGCGGAAGCTTGTGGCCAAAGAGGGAGAGGTAGGGCTTCATGGTATCTGCGAAAAAAAGTTGAATGTTGTGGGTCTGAAGACCCACCCCAAAAAAGCGTCCATCGGGACTGAAGGACGCACACAATGGCGTCTCGGTCAGCTCGATCTCCTGTTCCTGGACGAGGGTGGCTCCGCTGCCCCCGGCGCCGGGTGTCATGGCCTCCTTGTCCTCTGTACCACCTACCTTTGCCTTCTTTTTGCCAGCGCCCGCACTACCGGTGTTCGACGCACCCGCTTGTTCCTCGGTGAGTCCGACCGACCAGAGAAGCAGCCGACGATCCGCTCCGAGGGTGACGAAGCCGGAGGCGTCCGGCTTCCGCACAATGTGCTTGACCCCGCCAACGTGGATGGCTGGGTCACGAAACAGCACGACAGAGGATGCCACGTCAAGCAACAGCACTGACCCGTCCTGCTGACCAATGCAGCAGACCAGCGAGGAGATGGCCGACATGCAAGTCGCATCTTCGACATCGACGCTGCCCACGGTGTTCAGCGCACCCTTGAAGTCTACACGGGCGATGTTTTCTTCCTTGGCGTCGCCAAAGTCGTGGTGGTCCAGGTGGTTGCTCTCCAGCAGGTGTGAGTTGACCGTCAGTGACCACATCATCACCTTTTCCTTGCTCATGGACAGCAGCGCCGTGTCGGTGTCAACAAAGGCGAGCGCGCGAATGTCGCTGTGGTGGCCTTTCCAGTCGAAGCTGTGGCGAAGCTTGAGGTCTGCCAGTGTGAGCACGGACGCCCCTTCACGTTGGCTCGTGGTCAGCGACGTTGTGAAGGTCTCCATCGTGTTGTTGTTGTACGTGACAACAATATGCAGCGTGTCGGCTTCGCTGAGCTGCTCGCGGGCTGTGGGCGGCAGAAAGTGTGCACTACGTATCTTTTGCGTGAGAAAGAAGGCGCGCAGCGGAATGACCTCTGTTGGTGTCGCCGTAGCGTCTGCGGCGTCGGCGTGCGAGGGCTCCGCATGCCCACTATCTTCGCCGTCACTCTCGTCTCCGTCGTCATCTTTGCCCGCAGGGACACCCGTCTTGCTCCTACGCTCGTCTTTTTTCTTTCCCGTTTTGCCCTTGGAGACTGCATCTGCTTCCTCGTCGGCCCCTTCACCAGCATCGTCTGCCACGCCACGCCGTCGCTTGCGCTTGCGGTAGAGCTTTTTCTTTACGGCATCGGCGGTCAGCACATGGAACACCTCCACGGTGCGACTGGTACACCCTAATATAAATGCGCCGTCGTGCGAGAAGCTGAGCGTCGTTATGGGCTTATGGTACTTGCGAGGGACTGTGCCGTGATCGAGAATTACACCGTCGTGTTGCGACGTCGACGCCAGTAGCGGTTCGGTGTTGTACACCTTCAGGTAGTTCTCCCGCATGCCACAGTAGAGACGACATCCCTGAGAGTCCGCCACCATGGCAGTCACTTGTGTGTCGGAGACCACGACGGTGTGTATGCACTGTCGTAAGGCAAGGTCCCACGTCTTGACCAGACCGTCTGCCGATCCACTCAGCAACAGCGTGCGTTCACATGCCGTGCTGCTACCTTGATCACCCCCTGTGCCCGAGTGGGTGGAGGACGGCATTATCGTGAGTTCTACCACAGCGCCGCGGTGTCCGCGCAGGCGGAACGATGCCTCTTGGCTGACAAGGTCCCACACCGTGATATCAGTGTCCTGTCCCCCCGAGCACAGAGTAGAGCGGATGGGGTCAACAGCAACGGTCAGCACTTGTGTATCTACACGGTGGCCAAGGGCGTAGAGGCTACACACGGGAAGCCCGTAGTTATTGGCTGGACTGCATGAGAACACCGCGACATAGCCGTTCGAGTACCCGACGAGTAACATCCAGCCGGCGCTGAACTGTTGCGCCACCGCTCCGTTGCCGCGGTGGGCTGTCCCCAGAGAAACGACGCGCAGCGTTGTGACCTCGATCGGCATCTTTGCCTCGGCAGGAATGAGCGTGTGAAGCAGCTCTCCGCTGCGCACCGAGTAGACGCGGACGGCCTCGAGAGATGGCACGAATACGACCGCTGCCGATGTAGCAACGACGGGGGCGAGGGCTGATCGAGTATTGGCGCCGCGGCCGCCATGACCGGAGGCCGGGACTGTGTAGCGCGACGGCACCACAGCAGCGTCCATTGCGAGCGAGGCATTGCTTACTACAGAACCCCCTTGTGGCCCAACCACGTAGCGCAGATAAGTCTTCTCTACCATCGTGGCCAGTCAAAACAGAGAGGTGTGAGAGTGGATCAGTGTGTGTGTGTTTGCAGGGGGGGGGGCGTGTGGGGGTAGATAAAGATCAAGATAGATATTCGCCTCGTGTGCGAATGTTTTTTTTTCTTTCGCGGGCACGTCCTCCTCCCACCTATTTTCTTTTTACAATATATTAAATATATGTGTATCCTTCCCTTGTCCACGACTGGTGTGTGTGTGTGTGTGCGTGTGTGTGGATGTGTGAGGAGGGGAGGGAGTGACTACTTGTTTAAGTACCAATACGAGCTCGTGTGTAAGTAATCAACAATAACAGAGAGGAAGGGTGGTGAGGTGTCGGGAGTTATGTACAGAGGAGGAGATTATGGGGAGGGGGCGGTGTTAGTGATGATGGGAGAAAGGTAAGGGAATGTGCCACGAATGGAGATGCATCACACCTGCTAGCCCAAGTATCACGGTTTTTCCCACACGTTGCTCTCTCCTACAGATGCACCCTAAAGGAGCCTGTCAATGTCTGTGGAACGGAAAGACACAGCCAACAGTGTACACCCGGGGAAGACAGAAAGATGGCATTTTTCTTAGCCCCCCCCCCTCCAATCAGCCTCGCACGGCAACGGTCATTACGACTGTCATCTCCAAGCCCAAATCAAATATATTCTTCATGTTATACATGTTTTTGTTTAAGTTGTGAAGAAAACAACGCGAGCCCTTTTTTTTTTGTGTGTGTGGACCCCCCCCCCCACACACACATAGTTGTCCATGGCGACACGATGCGGTGCGCTATACGATACCACCAAGTCTGTTTTCCAGCAGCCACTGTCCTTTCTCAAACATGATCCCGCGCACCCGAGAGCTCGTCTGACGCGAGGTGACCTCGAACTCATAGCGCACCTTACGGCGGTAGAAGTCTTTCTCCGTCACGACCAGCGTCCTGTGGCCTTCCTTCAAGAGACGGCGATAAAGCTGGCACGCTTGCTCTGCAGTCGGTTCTATCGGCGGCAGGTATTTGGCTGACTCGAGGCGCTTCTGCTCCAGCTCCATACGCCGGCGGTTGGCGCGGGTGTAGTCTGGGGGACCCTCTTTCCACCATTTCCCACCGACACCGAGCGCACGGGGTGTGCGGCTCACCTGCCGCAAAACAGGCGAGGTGCTCAGTGGCATGGTCAGCAACTGCTTTTAGAGATAATCTAACCGACGAGAAATGCGTATATATATATTGGATGGGGTTATGTGCTTGTTGCACTAGTGTGTGCGTAGGCAAGGCGTTTCGTATGAAGGTCAACGCGGTCGGATCTCTCCCACGCTTTTCTCACCAAGACAGAAGAGCGCAGGTCTGAAAGGGGGCAAGGGGGATGGTGGAGGACAGATGTGAAGGCAAGTGAGTGCATTCGTTTATAATTTTTGTAAACTTTTAAAATATCTCTGTCGAATACGAGAGGTGTTGGGTGATGGAGCGGAGGGCATGGGATGAGTGCGTGCTCCGCGTGAAGTTGCTGCGGTCGCCAGCTGACCCTTGAGAGATTATTGCGGGGGTCTTTTTTTTTCTTTTCCTCGTTTCTCCTTTCTTCTCCCTCCCCACGCCGCCTGTGCGGTCCATGTCGGTGCAGCCTCCATCTTGGCGGCGATGCACATCGATGAAGGTCTGCACGAAAATGGGATACACTGAGGTACGGCGTGCGGATCAAGGGACAACGGTGCAAACATCACCTCTCCTGCACATGAGCGCACCACTTCCACCACGAGCTTCTACCCCTAAAGGCGAGGCAAAGTGTTTTCTGGGGTGGCACCCACGAAATCAACTGTGGCCTGAAGAGGCACAGGTCATCCCACGGAAATACGTGTGCCGTCTCGATGTATGTTCATTTTTTCTCTGATGTAAGGGGAGCAGGAGAGGGGGGTGGGGAGGGAGGAGGCGAAGTCAGTCCCAGCGGATTCTTCTGCTCTTCAACTACTTCGAGCGTGACTGCTGACCGTGTAAGGGTATACTCTTTTTTTTTCTTCTCTCCATTATTGCTCGTTTCGGTGCTATTGTGTACTTAACTCGTGAATTGTGCATGCAGAGAGTGTGTGTGTGTGTGTGAGTGAGTGAGGCCCACTGTCGCAGGTACGCGAGCTGGCGATGCAGGAGGCTGCCCGCCCCCTCCCGTATGGCGGTGGCCACGGCCCGGATTACAGGACGCCCCCAACGCCCTTTCCGCTCTCCACTGAGGGGACTGCATTCCAGCGGAGTCGGTTGTTGGCGTTACGCGTCTTAAAGACAGCCTTCCATTTATGATCACTCGTCGACGTAGCAGCTGCCGCGCTGGGGCGCACGCCGCAGCACTCCTTCGCAAGGCGGTCGTAGAGGAGAACATTCACAGAGGCAGCCAGGTTCATGCTGCCGGTTGTTGGCACAAAGACAACCTCATCGACGTCGTGTTCCACGTGATGGGTGGAAATGGTGCCGTCTTCTGGACCCAGCAAATAAAAAACCATCGGGACACGATCGACACTTGACGCACCGTCCTTGCCTGCTGACTGAGATGACGATTGTCGAGGAGTGTGACTGAACGGATGCTCGAAGTGGGGCAGCGCAACTGCTCCCTCCACCAGCTCTACTGCCACGACACGCACAAGGGGGGTAGACGGCGACGGCTGCCCTTGTTGTCGGTGCCCATGGTCGTCCCTGAGAACATCGAAAAGCGTATCAAGCGTGGGCACGCAGTGTAGAGGAATATCTTCTCGCGCGTGTGTCGGGTCGGTGCGCAGGGTGTGAGCGTATTCGGAATAAGCCATGGCTTTCTCCAGACGTGATCCCGAGAAGATGAAGCCGCCGACCCGCTGCAACACCGACTCTTCTGCGCTCTCTGGGGTGCCCTCCACTGAGCTCGGCTGCGCTGCAGACGAGGGCAAGGATGCGGCGGCATCGCCCATGGTGGCACCGGGACCGCGCACCCCATAGCAGCGCATCGCTCTAAGAATGCCCCCCGCATTCGCTGGCGTCTTGGGATTCTCGACGACAATAAAAAGAATCGGCGAGGGTGAGGCGTTAGTGGTAGCGTGGTGCTGTGCCGCTTGCTGACAATGGTGAAGCAAACCGCGAAGGGCGTTGCGGGCCGCCATCTTGCCATCGCTCTCTTCGTCTCGTCGAGTTTGTATACTTCCGCAGTTCACTCCGTTTTCCATCGTCGCTGTCCCGCAATCGGTGTTTTCGTGCAAGTCGTCTCGATGACGCTTGCTGGGCTGTGCACTCCCGACGCTTCTCTCGTCGCCGGGTGTTCTTTTGAACTGTAGTGTGCCCGCGGAGCACACCACTACACCCGTTGCCAGGTGCGTCGTCCCTCCCGATGATACTCCTTCCAGGTGTTCCGTCATCATCACCCCGTACCGGGGCTTTCCTGTTGCTGCATCGAGCGGCGGCTGAAGCATTGCCCCGCAACGCCGGCAACGCCACTGCGTGCGTGCGTCGAGTTCCTGAGTTTTTCGCATCTTTCCAGGATTGCTGGGTGGAGGTGAATTCGCAGACGACGCGCCGACAGCCTTAGAGGCGGGGCTACACGCGGCCGACATGGGGCCCTGGGATGAGTTGCAGATCATCGCGGGTGTTGCCCCAATGTTTTTTTGTTCCTCGGCTGCGCACGGAACCATCTCGAAAAATGACATGGACCAAGCCGTCTTGGTGCCCCATCTTTTCTTCTTGAAGGTCATCTGAGACATGCAGGCACGCGCTGAGGGGGGGGGGGGTTGTGGTGGTGGTGAGGAGCAGTGGGTGTCGCTATGGCTGTGATAGGGTGAGAAAGGGGGGGAGGGGGGACGGCACTGGTTTGGGTCACCGCGCGCGTCCACTGCTGCAGCGAGACTGTCCCAAGCGCACAGTGATGACCTATGGAGTTGCCCGTCAGTTAAATATATATATATATATATATATATAATGTGTGTGTGTGCGCGCGCGAAGAGGAGGAAGCAGAGACACGTGACAGTGAGCATACACAGTGTATTACGTTCACAAAAGGGTTTCCAAACCCCAGACAACATGGGGCACACACACACAAACAGATGCACACACTTCCTCCTTTTTTCTTTTTTTTGCAGCGGAAGCTGAGTGCACGACACATATACGGCACTGCCTTCAGCTTCTTTCGAATTATACTTTTCTTTTAAAGTAGAAATAATCAATCGTGTGAAGACTGAGTGTACAGAGGGTGCGTGGAGGGGGGGGGAGGGGAGGAGGAGAGGAGAGGAGCAGCGCCGATAGCCGCACGCACATACCACACTGAAGGCTCGCCAGTGCCTTTAAGGTCATCTCCACATTCATCCCTTGCCAAGTGCACGCAACGCTGCTATCTTCATTGGCTACAGGTTCCGACCCTCGACGTACGGCTTCGGGATGGGCATGTTGTGCATAGATCCACGACCGAGATGTTTCTGTGTCCCTGCCCGAACATGTCCTATGGTGTGGCCCATTTTCCTCCTCTTGGTGGACCCGGCGCTCGGTGAGGCACGGCGCTGCGGTTGTCGGCGGTGCGTCACCGGTGCGCCGACTGCTTCGGAACCGTTTTCGGCGCCTCCGTCGCCGCCTCTCGTGCCATCCTCCTCCCCCTCATCACTGTCTTCTTCCCCGTCGACGAAGGCGTCAAGCAAAACCTTTTCCCTTTTCGTGACAAGGCGTCTCTGACGCGCCTTGGCAATGTCAAGAAGAAGATCTGGGGCAAACAGGTAGCGGTCAAGCTCCAGTGTCCGCAAAGCCTCGTCCTGCTCCCGCTCCACAGTTTCTTCGATTGGGGTGTACATCACCTGGGCAAGCCTGTTTCCCGTCGCTGGGTTACTACCGGCACTATCCTCCTCGTGTAGCTGCTGCTCTTGATAGCTGCGCGGCACTTCCTCGGGCTTTAGGCGCGTGAAGTATACGCGACTGCGAAAATCGTCAGGATCGAAGGTGAGTGAGTGGGTGAGGTGATCGGCAAGTTGTGGCGAGGTCAGTAGCAGCTTCGGGCTCCCGTACACAATACCGGTTCGTCGGCCGAACGGAATGTGCAGACGTCGCACAAACGGAGAGGCCATATAGTTCAGTGCACTGCTGGTGCCCTCGTCCGTGTCATCTGCCCCGTTGTCCTCTTGTCCCAAAGCTGAGGAGGGGGCGTTGGGGGCCTGGGGCTCGGTGATGCCTGCGTGTTCCGCGATTTGATGGATCATCTCTACAATGTCTTCATGCAGCCAATTGCGGGGCATGTTATGGAGCGATACCCACACGTAGGATGGCTGTGATGCTGGTGAGGACTCTGGTGTGTCGTTAGCATTTGATGTGCCACCGTGTTCGCAAGATGGGGGGCTCGTTTCCGGGGCCGACGTGGGGGGTTTGTGTTGTTTTGGGACACTTGTCAACGTCATCTCATTGTGGTGCTCGTGAAGGTCGGGCAAGGCAGCCCAGATGAGGTCCATAGCGTCGTCGTTTGCTTCCTCAGGGGTGGTGGCAGAGTTGCTGCTGCACCCACTACCACCATAACTGTTGCTGCTGGAGCTGTTTTCCCCATCCCCTGTGTGCCTTGGGCTGAACGCGTTGTACTATAGAGGCGTGACGGGCAGCACGCAGCACATGTTGCTACAGTTCCGCACAGAGGAGCTCTCCCGACAGCGCCTGCCGACGTGTTTGCCATGCAACAATTTAGTGTGCACAGCACCACGGCTGTTTTTGTCGACAGCGACGACGACGACCACGCTGGTCGAGAGAGCAGCAAACCACGCATAGTTTACTTCTCTCTCTTATTTTTTTTTTTTTTTTCAATGATTCGTTCGCCCTTTCCTATTGGTTAGACAAGAAGCGCCACCTCTCGGCACAACGGGGGGAGAGGGGTGGGGTGGGGTGGGGGTGGGGTAGTGTGTGCTGCCGCAGGCGCGCGTGTTTGTGAGGGTATCTTATTGCCCAGGTAAGCGGGGTTGAGCAAAAGCATTGGTGAGAAAGAGAGAGGAAGAAGAGGGCCAAAATGGGTCACTGTACATATATATATATATATATATATATTTGCAAAGGGTGAACGAGTTGAGAGGTGTCTGCCCGTGTATATGCATGCCGTGCGTCGCGGGTGGGGAACGCGGAGGAGGGGGGGGGTGCGGCACTACTTTTTTACCTCAATAACAAAAGAACGACCCCCTTCCCCAAACACACACCATCTCATCACTGACGCAATACTTCCACCGAAGGCCTGTTCCCAGCACCCTACAATCAAAGGGTCTATAACTGATCTATGATGATCCTCCACTTCCCTCACTTTCTGCGGGAGGGAACATCATATCGCGAATGGGATGTCGGTTGTGCGCGTGAGATGTCGACACACACACACACACACACACACACACACACACACACATACAGGCGCGCGCCGATGACATGGGTGTCTCTTTGGGACAGAGAGAGAGAGGCTGAAGGGTCAAGACAGAGACCAACAACACCCGCAGTGTTGCTTCCGAGGCTGCTGTGTTCTACAAGGGCACTGATGGGCCGCTTGGATTTTCTACTTCCCCTTGTTCCTCAGGTTCCGTGTATCCCACGAGAATGACCTCTACAGTGACATTCACTCACCGCTCGCTGCATACCGGATCGAGTCTGTCGCGCGACGCAGCTGCGACTCCATCTCTCGGTCAAACAGCAGCGTCTCGCGAATGTGCGGGGCGAGCGTTAGGAATGTATCCTCGGCGGCGTGGCGCGTGTCTTTGTTCGCGTAATCAAATACGTGCCTTTCTATCGACGGCAGCGTTGCATTTTCATGTCTACATGTTGGCAGTACAGCTGCACGCGAGCTCAGTGGTGGTGAGCCCGTAGAGGCAGCATGTAACCCACAGGCAGGGTCCCGAGATGAGGAGGGGGAGGGCACTTCTTGTGCCCCACTGTGATGCCGCCGGCGTCTTCGGGAAAACTGAAATGGCTTTGACTCTGTCACGTCTCGCCTGAATGTTGTGGGGTCGTAGTAGGTAAGTCGTTTTGCCTCCGCCGCGGCGTGCACCGCTTCTCGCTCGTCGTGTGCACGCCGAAGGCGCTCTACAAACGCCTCGGCACCACTGATAGGCTGTGATCGTGGCTGCAGTGAGGGAATGTGGTCACATAAATACGACGTGCTACGCGAAGACGACCCCGAAGAAGGCATTGTGCTCACGTGCAGGGAAGAGCGGCGCATACCACTTCCATGCACTGTCGGCGAGACAGATGAGAGGTGCTGTTCCGCATCAGAGTTGTGGTGATGGCGATATAAGGCGCGGCCCTCACCAGCAGACGCACTCTTTTCCAGCTCTACTTCTGGGTGGTTTATCTTGGGCTCGAAGGTGCATTCTTGCTGCTCCTTTTCGAGGGCTTCGTACACGGCTTGAACACGCCTCGCTTCCTTGCGCTCGTGCCAGAGAGCGAGCCGGTGAACAAGCGTCTGCACCCGAGTGTCCTGTGGACCGGGACCGGCGCAGGGAAAGCGGGACAGACTGTGGCTTCCTCTGTGTATCCGAGTGGCACCACCGGGACGGCGCTTGCTGCCACTCCGTGCACTCTCCATGTTCGCGCGTGGGGGGCTGAGGGAGTTTGGTGGCAAGGTCGAGGGAGTGGGTGCATTCAACGGGTGCACCAACTCGTGGGTGCTGTTCGTCGACTCTGGGGTCGGCGGGGATTCATCGAAGGCAGGACCCGCAAGGATGCGTTCGACTAGTGTGTTCAGATCTTCCTCGCCCCCCGCTTCTCGATGACGGACACCCCTAAGCGTTGTCCTCCTTCTGGTGATGTCAGAGTTCAAGACGTAGAGGGGGGTGCTCGCCTTAGTGGTGCGACTGTTGCCGCTGACACACTCTCTCTGATACGTGGAAGCGGTCTTGCTGGAGTTCGCTTGGCACAGCCATGAGGACGAGCCCTCAGAATTCGGACGCTGCTGATGATGCGGTGATGATGATCGCTGGGACATTCGATTGGTGTGTGTAGAGTGGTCACACGACTTGAGAATGGAGTCGACCAGTGCATCGAGTTCACCACCGACACTACCGGTCGCTGTCATGGGGACGGTATGCAGCTAAAAACAACAACAACACGATGAACAGTCGCCTGCGAATAACCCCCAACCTTTCCCACCTCCAAGATGTCAGTGTAGGTCGTGTGTGTTTGTGTGTGTTGGGGGGGGTTAGCGGTAGCAAGAGATCTACGATTGGGACGAGGATAATAAAAAAAAATGGGTATCGTTGATTCGACTGTTTGGACTACACTGCACGCCGAGGAGCCTGGAAGGGCGGCAGAGTGCTGCGTTTCTGTTGCAGATGCCGGCGGTGGTTGGTTGGTAGCGAGAGTTCCCCCTCTTTTTTTTTTTTTTTCTTAAGGGAGGGGGCGAAGGGCAATGAAATAAAAACAGGAAGGGGTAGAAAAAAAATAATCAGCTCATGGGGATGAGTGGGAAGAATGAAGGATAGAGAGGTGCTGCCCTTGCTTGCCAGCAGCGTGAGCATAGAAAAAAGAAAACGACGGTGACAACAAAAAAGAACCTCAACGTGTGTGTGTGCGCCCGCTCTAGTAGAGCGGACGGTTCTAGGGATGAATCGGCCTTGTTACCGATACTCACCTCCACCCTCGAGTGCCCCCCTCCCCTCCCCTGTCTCCCTTTCCCTTCAGCATCACCGCGATCACGGTTGGCGAAACGAAAGTGAAGTTTGGGCTTGGCGCTGACAAGGCAAACGTTTTATTCACCGAGGAAAGAGGGGGGGGGGAGGCACCGAGACGATTTCTTAATTATGAAAGATTTTTTTTTTTTTGCGATATATATATATATATATACACCTTGTTTTTTTTTTTTTGCACGAAAAAGTATTGCAGCGTGTTTCAGAGGGATACAGCCATGGAGCTCCATGCGGCCCAGGTAGGTGTACTTACTTCACCGAAGACATATTCAAGAGCCTATGCACGCTTTTCACTTCAACATGTATACAGTGGCACCATCACCACCACGGAAACGATGACATCGATCGATCACAATCACACCGCAAAAAAAAAAAAAGAAGCCGCATAGAGGAGGGGCGGCGTGGATAGGATGCAGAAAAAAAAAGCAGTAACGGATGGGTGCGTGCGGGTGCAAGGGGGGGGGCTGTGGTGGGAAACACCTAGAGAAGCACGGATGCTTGAGTGGCTCATCAGAGCAAGCAGCAGCTGCCATCGGGAGGGGGGGGGGAATCAGTAATAATAAAAAGCATCCATGCAGAGGGGGGGGGGGCGGGGTATGTGTGTATTTCTTTTTTTTTTTTTGGGGGGGGTGGAGAGAGGGAGAAGGGTTGTGTGCTTCGACGCACCGACTTCGCCGCCGCTTCCTTCCCCCGCCCGAGTGAGAAGCGGAGACAACGCTTTCATGGATACGCTCCATACATGAAATCGGGTTGGCCTTTGTTCGTTTTTCGCCAATATTCTCAAAGAATGCGCGTGGCAATCATGACAGTGGGCGCCAGACGGGTCAGTGCCTCCGGCCGGGCGGCACTCGACATGCCACTGACCGCAGCCCCGACGTGACATCCCCCCGCTGTTGAGGGGCCTGGATGTTCTATCCGTGTTCCGTCTGCTGTGTGCGCACCTTCGGCATCGCGCGTATCAGAAGCGCTGCCACCAACAATATTTCCTTTTGCACTGTCCGGCGCAGTGTTTGCCTCATGATAACTATCATGCTCGCCGAGTTGCCTGGATGAGTTCATGGACTGTTCTCCTTGAACATACGTTCCTGCTTGGTTTCTCTTCGAGGCGGCGGCAGGAGTGGGGTTTGCATTGCCTTCGCCCTCGGCGCGCCTTCGCGACGGCAGCGTTGGGTGTGACACATAAATGACTGTTTCCCTTTCATTGGTGTCATTTCCAACCCGGATGCAGCTCGGCAGCGGCGGCAGTAGGTCCTCTGGAATGTCAGTGACAGTGCCACAGCACGGGCAGAGGAGGGTCACTGTGTTGATCGGCGCATGCAGTTCCTGGCCACACGCCTCGCAACTGATCTGTATAGTTTGCGCCGCGTTTAATGTATTGCACAGAGAACAGCGGCACGTGATGGCGCCGAGAGGGTAGGTGAGGATGCTGCTGCATCCATAGCAGACAAGTTGACCAAACAACATGTTGGAGCGCTACGACTGTGATACACACACACACACACACACACACACACACACACACTCACACACGAAACAACAACAACAACAAAAAAGATGAAAGCGGGCGCTACAGTCAGATGCGTACTCTCACCTGCAGCGGCAGGATGAGGGTGGTGAGGGGAAGGGGGAGGGGCGAGGGACGTGTGGGATACTGTGTGTCTCCAGCAGGGGAACAAAAGGAGAGAGGGGATGGGGTGGGGAGGGTCCGGCAGCAGCTCATTGACCAAGGGTACTTCACTGCATGTTTTGTTGGTGAGCAACCTCTCCCCAAGAGGCAGAGATTGTGCCAGGGCACGCAGAGACGATGTGAGCAAGGGAAGGGGGGGGGGCAAGGGAAGGAGGGAGTCAAGTAACAAAGAGTGTACATGAACTATGTGCGCTGCCCTGACACACCCCATGCAACTCAGCGAGAACGTGGGGAGTTTCGGGGCGAGAAACGGATAAAAGCAATATGCATGAACAAGGAGCAATCAAACTCGGGACGGCACAAAACCTCCGTCGTCCCCGGTGGACCATGTGCACCCGAGAGCTCCTCCAGCATATTATTATTTCTTTCCCCGCTCTCCCCTGAAGGGGGTTCTCCATGAATTGTACGCAGCCTCATTTTTTTTCCCCCTTTCGTGTGAGGAAGAGTGTGTATGTGATTGTGTGTGTGTGTTCACTACTTTAAAAAAAACACGAACACACGCACACAATCACATACACGATAGCGGGCGTTGGAGGGAGGGGGGGGGAGAGGGGAAAACATGAACAATGAGATTTTAGTTTCTTGCAGTGATATGTATGTGAAGGGGGGGGGGGAGAGATAAATGACACGTGTGCACATGAAGTTCTGCCACGGGAATGGAAGAGGTGAATAGCAAACAAGATGAGGGGGCGGGGGCTGGATACGAGGGCTTATCAGCTATGCCCAAGTGTAGCTTGATCGACACAAAGGGGCCACATGCTCCCCGATCAAGCAAGGGAATGAGATTGAAGGACCGCTTGTCACCACCATCGCTACACACACTCACAAACAGTGGTGAGGGGGAAAAAAAAAGGATGTTCTGTACACATCGTCTCTCTTCATAAGTGCTGTGTGTGCGATATTTTTCTTTCTTTCCCAGAAAGGGAGGTAAAAGGGAAAGGGCTTACGTGTGAAGGGGGTGCAAAACAGTTGGTGGTGCCCATTGTTGCCGTCGTCGTGGGACGAATGCGTGGAGTCTCCGTGGTTATACATACACGGTTACGCACATACAGACGCACATACATCCTACAGATATCATGTGTTTTTTTTTTTTTGTTGTTGTTGCACGGTTTGTCATAGCACGAATAGAAGGGCCACGAAAGAAAGAGTGGCGACTCGTTCATGGGAGGAGGGGGGAGGGAGGGGACATGCGGCGTATACATGCGTCTGTGAAGACGCAACTAGAGGGGATGGGGAAAGGAGGAGAGGGATCTCTACTGAAATTTTTTGGTGTCAGCAGCGGATGTGGATTTGGTGTCTTCGCCTACTTCACCCACTTCGCGTAAGCGCAGTACGATGGCTGTTACGTACATAACGAGGGCCATGCGAATATTTGCTTGCGTTGTCATACACCCGCGCTCATGGGTGTAGTGCATTAAGCTAGCGTACACCGACAGCGCACTGCAGCCGATCCACTCAATCAAGTCCAGTACCAAAAGAAGATTGTTTGAGGCTGCTGCTGCTGCCGCGGCGGTGTTCTCGCGAGCCTGCGCAGCATCTTGCTGCATGTAAACGCCATTGCGGATAGCGGACGTGATCATCGAGAGCGTGGCGATCGAGGTGAAGCAGCTGGTGCCGACGCTGAAGGTGTGCCAGAAGTAAAGGGCAGCGAGTACGTGATACCACCAGTGCGAGGGCTGCACCCGCCGCATGTGATGCTCCTGTGCTGCTGGCCCGACGATGTAGTCGCGTACGACTAGGAAAACCGTGTCCAACTGCTGCGCAATCTTCACCACCACCGCCGTGCACATCGCCAGACCCACGCAGCCCCTGTAGATGCGAAGGTCATCCCAAAGACAAGTGGCCTCGAGGAAGGACTTCGTTAGGATTGACTGCACCATGGTGGGTAGCAGAATGCAGGCAGCAGCAGCGCACGCGATGCTCATCACGAGATGGTAAGTATAGGCTGCCATATAGCACGTCCGGAGCCTTCTCATCACCTCTTTCCTGACGCCGTTCTGCATTTCTGCAGCATGGAGAGCTCGTCGCTCACGCTGATTCCACCAACAAAGAATTTGATCTCCTTTCCCTACCACCACAAGGTAGATGGACGCAATGTAGCCGATAATATCAATATTCTCGAGTAGATACTCCTGGAACGGATATCCGTCGAAGCCGGCGATGTAATCGATGAGGCCAGACATGATGTCCGCGCGCGTGAGAAGAAAAACAAAAATGGGTGGGTGGGCGTTGTTGGTGTGCTGGGAATAAGGGGTAGTTCTTTTCGCTGTGTGTGTGTGTGTGTGCGCGAAAGTGTGATGAGAAAAATCCGCGATGATGTGCGGCAGCGAAGAAATCGTCTGCAGGATAGGGTCAGAGGGGAATACACAAGAAGAAGGGCATGTGGGCAGAACAGGAGATGGTGCCCGAGGCGGCGTCGCAGTTTTCATAATACTAGAAGCATCAAATGAAGGACAACGCACCACTGCAGGCCTCCCTGGTCACCTGATCCTCCTCTACGCACTCAGTGTCGTTGATAAGGTATGAACAGATGTATGTACCTATATATATATATATACCTATATATAATAATAATAATAAATGAATCGTAAGCGATGAGAGAACGCGCTTCGCTCTCGTCTGTAGTCGTTGCCGACGCGTTGCAAAACTGCCTCCCCTTTTCAGCTTCCTTGCTCAACTATACTTGTTTATAGTTTTTTTTTTTTGTGTGTGTCTCTCTCTGTGCGGGTGACTGTGCCGTCAAAGGTAAAGGGGAGCGGACCCCGAAAAAAAAAAAAAATTGTTTCGTCGAGGTCACACCGCTGGCCGCCCCATACCCTACAGCAACCCTCCCATCCTCTTCCTACCACTTTCCTTTTCACTTGAACTCGCGCGAGCGCTGTATTTCCCTTTTATGATTCAATTTTTTTTTTTCTCCCCTGGTTTTGTTCAACGTGCGCGCAACTGTTATTTTTGAAGGAGAGCCGCACAGCGCTGACTGCCGCGCTGTGCAAGACTCACGCAGGAGAGAGGGGAGAGGGTTTGGGTCATGCCAGAGATCGCGGCCCGAGTAGCAGGTGCTCATGTGAAACGATACAGACATGCATACAGAGGACAAGGCGACAGTCTCTGCCATCCCAGACTACAGTGATCATAATACCCACAACATCGTCACGTAAGATACAGTGAGGAGGCGGGACATGAGGGTACACACACGTCACAGAATATACGCCAACGTGAGACAAGGAAGGGAAAGAAGGAATGCAGGGTGAAATTGACAAGGTGTTTTTTTTTTTAAATATTTTTCTTCTAGAGGAGAGGGAGCACAGCTTGTGTACAGACCCACTGCCCATCGCGTGATCTCCTTCATTTTATCTCCACTCCCGATAAACAGATAAATATGTAGTTATATGTATCGAACCAGAGGAAAATTTTCAAAGACATAACGTTGAGAAAGAGAGAGCTACTGGGGAGGAGCAGCGACATATATATATATAAATATATATATATATATATTTATATATATATATATATATATATAAAAGTAGGGCGGCATCACGACATGGCGTCACATCCATGTTCAATCCACTACGTCCAAGAGAGAGAGATTTACCTTGTGTTTTGCTCAATTTCTTTCTTCGTCCTCGCCCTCTCTCAGCCTCACGGCTACGGGTCTATATTTGCCCGCCCCCCCCTCCTCCTCTTCCTTCGCTTTTTCCACATGTAGGTGAAAAAAAATAATAATAATAATATATATAGATATAGTTCTTTTTTTTTTAATCTCAGAAATGACATAAAAAACAACGACAAAAAAAGAAAAATGAGGCAAACAAACAACTCACGCACACACAAACAAACACGAAAGCAATAACGCCATCACAGCCAAATAAGGGAGGAAGACACGCATAATAATAGTAAAAAAAAACGATTTCCGATTGTGTCATGCGCCCCTCGCGCTTTTCTCCCCTTCCTCCCCATTCCTTTTCCCCCCTCCTATACCCTCAAACACACACACACACACACACACAGACAGACACACGCATATATAAAGAAATGTATAGAAAATATATATCAACAACAGAACAACCACAAACAAAAAGGTTCTGCCTTTGTCATGCAACTGCATCAGTTTTTTTTTTCTGTTGTTGGTGGCGTTGTCTGTTCACCATTTTCTCCTCCCCCTTTTTTATTCATGATTGTATCTTCATCAGATGACGAGTACACACACGTACACACACAAAATATATGTATATATACATGTATGTGTACACATCATCTGCATGTGTGCCAACAGTTTCTCCTTCTACCACTTCTCCTGTTACCATCCCCGATTAAAAAAAAAAAAAGGAATTCAAAAAGAGGAGACAGGAGGAAACCCGGGGGGGGGGGAGAAAACACGATTCGATCGACAAAAAACAGCCACCAATTAAAAAAAAAAAGGATAAGGCAAAAGCGTGTGAACAGAAGAAAAATATAGCAACTCTGGAGTTACACACACACAAACAGGAGAAATCAAACTAAATAATGACTGATGAAGGCATGGGGCAGAGGGGGAGGAGGAGGAGGGAGGGGGGGGGAGGGAGGAACGGGGGGAAAAAAAAGGATGCGTGTAAAGAAGAAAAAAGCATACGATAGTGCCCTCGTACTACGCCTTCTTGCTCGACGACCGCGCAGCCCCGCCCGCGGCGGGGCCGGTCTTGCGTGGCAGGAGATAGCCCTTAACAAACATTTCCGAGAAGAGGTAAAAATTGAAGATGTAAACCACCAGCTGCGTGCGTGCAGTGGAAATGGAGACACCGGGACAGGTGCTCGGCTTCCTCGGGTCGTCGTTGAGCTTCTGGAGAAGCACGTAGCCAGAAACGAAGAGACCACCGATCATCTGTGTTATCTGTAGCAGTGTGATGTACATGGCGAATGGCTTCACGAGGTTCTTAAAGCCTGCCTCCGCGAGTGCGAAGTAGAGGTACATGATGGAATGCACAAAATAATTCATGGCAGCGGCGTAGATGAAGATGCTTGTTCCTTGCTGGTAGCTGTACCAGCAGAACAGGTATGTTGTGACGTGGTGAAACCAGGAAAGGAAGCTCAACTTCACACCTTTCATTATCAGAAAGAGGGTGTCGATAAATTCCGGCAGCTTCGAGATCGCGAACATGCCCATAGCAAAGCCGACCTTTGTAAAGTAAAATTCTTCCTCGTGAAAGATGCATAATGTGTCATGCAGGCCGTCATGCACCAGGCGGTGCACCAGCGGCGGCCCGACGCGCAGCCAGCCGTACAGGGAGAAGACGGAGAGTCCAACGTTCCAGAGCGCCCACGCCATCTTTATTGTGCCCAGCGGCGGCTTGCCGCCGAAAATGGCATTCATAATACGTGGGCCCGTGAAGACAAAGGCAAGGTACGCGCCAGCGATGTACACGCACACATCCACGTTTTCTGCCAGCCATTGCTGAACGACGCGACCGTTATAGTGTTGGTCACCGTAGTTGTCCAGCCACTGCATTTTGTTGCGATGAGAGGAGGAGGGGCGTGTGTGTGTGTGTATGGATCGCACCACCTTTACGTCTAACGAGGGAGCCGGTTGGAAGTGTTCGTGTTAAGTGAATAGTGTGTGAGTGGGTGGAAGGAGGCGTTTCTTTTTTTTTTTTTGAGGGGAGGGAGGGTGGAAGAAAATTATTATTCGTGCTTACAACGTGCCAGTTATGTTGGTTGCACCAAGAAAGGGGATGAGGAGGGGACGGGAGGGGGGGGGGGGATTATACAGAGATACGGGCAGAGAGAGTGGGAGGGCACGGCATCGCAGAAATAGACTTCCACGCCAAAGAGTTCACGTGCGTGTGTGTCTTTGTTTGTGCCTAGGGGGGGGGGGCTGAGTCAGAGGGAACAGAGCCTATTAAATGATTCGAAAAAAAAAATGTTGTGAGATGTTTTTTTTCTTTTTTTGACACTCTTTGTGATGGTTTCATGCGTTGATAAGCTTCCACGCATGCACCCCACACCCGTGTGCATATCTATATATGTACATATGTGTGTGTATACATGAGACTTTTTTTTTTCTTGCTCCCTTGTGGATACCAACGCGTGTGGGTACCACTGCTAGAGAAATCGACACACACACACACATGCACAGACATGCGTGTACATTCACAGTAGCGAGATGTTCACTTGTGCGCTATCACAGAAACTTAAAAAAAAGCGAAAAACAGAGAGAGGTGATCATATGAGCCTCCGGTGAAGAAAATAGTGAAGAGAGACCACTCATAGACGAACACATTTTCCTGAGTACAAAAACAACAAAAAACGGTGAATTGGAAAAAAAAAATGAGACTAAACATGCAAACACACACACACATATATGCAAACACACACACACACACACACATGCACACACACACACAACTTCAACAACAACAACAAAAAAGGATGTCAAAGACGGCTGTTACGAGCATAGGTGTGCATGCGCATTGTATGGATGACATGTTATGACTCGATCAAGTGTAGACGGAAGAACGTGCCTCGCTAGCTTATTCGAGTTTTGAGAAAAGCAAAGAAAAACGATATAAAAAAGCAAAAGAAAGCAAAACGACCCAGGAAAGAAAAAAAATAAATAGGAAGCGACACAGCGATATCGTAACCACAACAATAGTGACCCCCGAAGAGGCGAGCAAGAAGAACGAAGCGTAGCGACAGAAAAGTCAAAAATACAAATCTCTACTATATTTAAATATATATATATACATATATGTATATATATGTATATGCATAGTACTTGTGTTTTCAGTGACGGGCGAGGGGAGGGGGAAAAAAAGGAGAAACAAAGACGACATTCAACGACAGCAACAACATTGAGCTAAAAGAAATGCAACATCAACAGAAAACTCTTTGATGTAACCCATCTGTGTTCTCTCGTCAACTGAGGCATTTGAAGCGGCGGGCATTGTCACACAAGCCCTGATTTTTATTACCCCATCCCTTCCATACACACACACACATATATATATATATATATATATATATATATATATATAGTAAGTAGTATTCTCTTCTTTTCTTCGTTACCGTTTATCGGTAT
>CM007334.1:224300-244183 GCA_000333855.2 Endotrypanum monterogeii
CTAACGTAACGAACGAAGGAAGAACGAACGTACTCCTACGTACAAACGAACCGACCCTCCCGCCCCCTCCCCCCCCCTCCCCCGTCCCTCCTACTGTCCTACTATATATATATATATATATATACCACACGATAAAGAAAACCCTTCCAACTCCCTCTTTCCAGGCAGGGGAGGGGGGAAAGGGGGAGAGATCTAGAGTGTGTGCATGACACCCACAAGCCTGTGTGTCTCGATCGATCCGCCCTCCCCCCCCCTCCCCCTATCCGATCAGGAGGGGAGGGGGTGCGCGAGGAAGGGGGATGAGAGGGACAGTTAGAGGGCAGGGGGGGGGGTAGAGCGCCTCTTGTGTGGAATAGAGGGGTGTGAAGCAAGAAGGGGCTCAGAAACATAATAGTAATAATAATATTAAAAAAAAAACCACCAACTTGTGGGGTCGTTTTGGTGCGTGGGTCTCCTCGTGGGCGTGATAGAGGGTGGGAGGGGGGAGCAAACGCCTCTCGTTCTCAAGCACAACACACAAAAACAAATATTATCGCCCTATGGATCACTGCAGCTAAGTATCGCTTTTTTTCCCTCTATTGTTATTCATCTGAGCGACAGCATCAATATATATATATATATATACGTATACGTATGTATATATATATTTGCGAGTGGGTTTTGATCCTTGGCCTCTGTTTCTCCGCTGAGGTGGTTGGGAGGGAAGCTGTGAGAGAAAGTGAGGGTATGTGCCTCATCCGTGGTTTCCTTCTCTCTCCGTGTGCTCTGTCCCCGCATTTCCTTTCCCCTCTTTACTTTGTCTTAGACGATTGAGGGGTCCCTCCCTCCTTCACTTCCCCAACCACCAACAGCATCCACCCCCAAAGAAGAAAATCGACTCGGCGCACACTCTCGCGCTCACACAGGAAAGAGGGATTTAAAGCAACCACAGACAGACGGGATCAAGGCAAAAGCATTCCTGAGAAAGAAACAAGAAAAAAAAGGGGGGGGCAGAAGTGGTGCGATACGCGGTGTTCCTCCCTCCTCTGCCGCCGCACGCACACACATCGGCGCGAGAATGCATTTTTTTCGCCTCATGTCGATGCTAATTCCTTTCTAAGCAGAAGTCGAGTGGGGTGGATGGGGAAGGCTGCTGTGGGTGAAGGACACGGCAGGGAACGAGAAAAGAATGTTTATCAGAGAGAGGGAGGACAGGAAGAAAAGCGATGTCCATATACCAATATATATATATATATATATATATGTTTGTATAAATTTTGCGCTCCCACTCCGTTGTGCATACCGATTCTGCTTGACGACGTGTAGAGAAATGCAGGAGGGAACAGTAAGACTGAAAAAAAAATATATAAAAATATATATATATAAATATAAATATATATAAATATTTATATATGTGGCTGGGGGGGGGGGGCAAGGGTTAGAGGAAGAGAGAGGCACCCCGCCCCACTAAAACACTGAGAATCACACATAGACAGGGGTTCCCTGCCGATAATGTCATTCTCGCCTTCAGAGCTCCCTCTCCCCGTTTCTTCATTTTCAGTCGGTGCAAATGTGTGTCTGTATGTATGAAGGCATTGCGGTTGTTCTTGTCAACCAAGAGCCTTACACATACATACACACACACCTGATGTCAGACTTCGTCGCCATGAAAAAAAAAAAAATAAGCACAGTCGCCATTACAACAGACGATCTTCAAATGCAGTTAACTACCCTCCCCTTCCCTCCCTCCCTTTGCTACTACAACAAGAAAAAAAAAATAATCGAGACAACAAAAGGGACCAGCGCGCACACACACACACGTGTATACACAACTTCATGTGCACATGACCCCTTCCTCCTCTTTTTTCCCCTTTCCATTTGGCGTTTGGCACTCATCCAAAAGAAAGGAAATGCTGGGAAGAAACTGGAGAACTGCACCACCGGAAAATCAGGAAGGTCATGATGAGTGTTTGCCTTCCCCCATCCCCTCAAGCCAGTGTCGGGGAGAGAGGAGGGGGGGGCGGGGGGGGGGGGAAGACAGATGCATTGCATTTCAACACGCAAGCACCCAGAGACAAACATCAAAAAATGAAAAGAAAGGAACGTTATCCGATAAAAAGGACGAGAAAAAAAATTCTATCTATATGCAGCCCCTTCACATACGCTGTGCGATGCTTCAAGAATCTTTTTTTTTTGGGGGGGGGGTGGGTGGGTGGGAATTGGGAGAAGCGTGGCGGGTGGATTTGTTTGGTGTTGGTGTGTGTGTGTGTGTGTGTGTCTTCCCGTCCTTCTGTGTGCATACTCCATTTTTTTTTCTTATTCTACTCAGTCTTCTTTGTCGCTGCACGAGCGGGGCCTTTCAGGTACGAGTTGATGTAGAGCTGAGAAAAGAGGTACAAGTAGGACAGGTACATGAGGGCGCCGAAGCGGGCGGCAGATTTGGAGACGGCGCACGGCAACTTGTGTATGTCCTCCACACCGGCGTTGTAGGAGGACATGTTCACTGCATACGAGTAGAAGGTCAGTGCGGTACCGCCGACCATCTGGAGGATCTGTAGCGCTGTGATCATGGGGGCGAACGGACGCAACAATTTCTTTATACCACATCCGCACAGAGCGAAATAGAGGTACATGATAGAGTGCACAAATATGTTCATCGTGGCGAAGAGGGACATGGTTGAATTACCAACGGAGTAGCTAAACCAGGAAAACAGAAGCACCGACACGTGGTGGTACCAGTGCAGGAACGGCGGAGTTTTTTTCTTCTGCACAATCAACCAAAGTGTGTCTACGAGCTCTGGGACCTTACTCAGGACGAACATGGCCGACCAGAAGCCGCACGGGGAGGTGTAGACGAGCTCGTCGCGGTATTCGCATACCGTACTCCTCATGCCATTCTTCTGGATAGATGAGATCAGGGTCGGCACCAGGACGAATGCGCCGCATATGGAAAAACCAGAGAGCAGGAAATTCCAGGCTGCCATACTCACGCGCAGCCACTGGGGATCTGCAGGCGGCTTAGCGCGCTTTCCGTCAGCAGTCGGTTGTGGGGAGGGGTTCTCGCCCAGAACCGCCTTGGCAATATTGGGTCCGTAGCGCACCATGCCCAGGTAGGCGAACGCCAGATAACAGACATAGTCAACGTTATTCCGTAGGTAATCCTGAATAACGTGCCCACTCACGTACTCCTCATACGGGAACATGGTTTCCCTTTTTCTTTTTTGTTTGCAGAGAAAGAAGTTGGGGCCAAAAAAACAGACAAGAGGAGGAGGGCGTCTGTGTATGTATTTGTGTGTATGTGTGAGTGGAGGGTGGGGGGGGGATTGGGATAAATAAGAAACGTTTACACTAGTGACGACGAAAACAACAAAAAAAAAGAGATAAAAAGATTTGAGAGAGCGGCAACAGCTCCTTGAGTATATATATATATATATAAATATATTTATATATTTGCTGATCACAACGAAAATTAAAAGGGGGGGGGGGCAACGGCGGGTAACGTCTGAAGGAGAGAGGCTGATGAGTAGCTGGGGAGGCGATATATTTCTACCGGGGTGCGGGGAGAGGGTCAGTTGACATATATATATATATATATACATGCGTATGTGTGTGTGTGTGTGTGAATATCGAGAAGGACGGACGGACGAACGGACGGGGGAGGGTGTGCGATGAGGAGGAGAAGGGAGGGGCCAGACGAAGGAAGGCATATATTTATGGCTGGGGGGAGGGGAGATGATCTACTCAGCGCCGTTGATTCTCCTCTCCTGTTGAAATACCCATTCATAACGTACGATTCGGCCATATATCGGTATTTCACCAGGCGCTGCAGGGAGCCGTGAGGCCGCGGGTGATTTTTGTTCAACACACACACACACGCACACACACACACAAAAGAAAAAGGACACGGGTTTTACAGTAGATAAGAGAGAGCTAAAAGGAAATCACACACGCACTGGGGGGGGGTGAGAGGAGACACAAGGGGAAAAAAACAGAGACACCAGAGGAGGAGGAGGCGGAGATCGTGGGTGACAGCACGGCACGCCCACGAGGCGCACACACACACACACACACACACACACGTGCTCACGAGAGAGGGGGAGGGAGGGAGGTTAGAAAGCCGCCGCCTCCTTTTTTTTTCTTTTTTAGAGGTGTAGAGGAGGATGAGGGATGTCTTCGTCCGCACCGAAATTAAAAGCAAAGCCACCGCAACAAAATGATCAAGAGCGACGCAACACGATAGAGGGAATCAAGGGTGGAGGCGACACCGCGAACTGAGGAGGTAAAAATCAAAAATAAAAGGAACCAGCAAGCAGGCTGGGGAAGCGGTAGTACACGTCGTTGGAAGCATTGGCAGCATTTTTTTTTCTTTCATCTTCTACTTCGCTACCTCTTAGCTTCTGCCAATCGGGAGAGGTGTGTGCCACAGACGAGCGGTAAGGAGGGAAAAAGGGAGGAAGGGGAGAGAACACGAACACGGAAAGGGCTCCGGCCACACAAATACATCGGTAACAGGAACCACATCATCAGTGCAACGGTGACCTTCAATAATTCCTGCAGCTCTGAAACTTTTTCCATCATCATCTTCTCTCCCATTTCCCGTTCAACGGCTAAGCCTCCCCCTCCTAAACCCTCTGTCAGCAACACACATTCCTTGCATCTCGGCGTGTCTCATGACTCACGGTGACGACGGCGGTGGTGGTGATGGTGGTGTGTGTGTGTATGTGTGTGTGTGTGGGGGGGTGTCTTTCTCTGTCTTCTTCTGTTGGTTGTACCGCATGCGCAAACAGGCCACTATCCACATGCATTCCCGACGCATTTTCCGTGGTGGCCTCCACTACTCTGTCAATAGGGGAACATGAAAGAAGAAAAAGGACAAAAAAATGATCACAGCTCAACTTCAGCGAGACAACAGTAACAAAAAAAAAATGTGGGGGGAGTCAAATCTGCGAAAAATATGGCAAATTACAAAAAAAATAAAAACAATTTCAAAGAGGCAACCGCGCAAAAGCTCCTACAAATAAACACACGCACACCGAAGATACAATATAAAAATATATATGTAGTTATATATATGATTAAAAAGAAAAAAAATCACATTGGGACGATCGACGTGCGCAGTCCGAGGTTTAATATATTTTTGAAGCCATTTGAGGGGGGGGGAATATTAACAAAGGACCTCGAGAGGTAAAAAAAAAAAAAAAGGCCAAGCGAGTCTGCGTGAGAAGGGGCGCGCGGTCGCGTGTTCTTGTGAACAGTGACACACACACACACACACACACACACACACACACACATACACGTAGAGATATGCATGTAGCGGTAGCGGTGGATCCCCTAAAAAAAAAAGTGGGGGATGTTCACGTTCACAGGAGAAGAGCCCGTAGTATACAAACAAAATCTTATCACCTGTTGTGAAAAAAAAAAATAGTAATAATCCAGCGTTTACCAGATGAGGGGGTCAAAAACGGAGGCTGCACAGAATCTCTGATTCTCACTCAAGCCTCCCACCCACAAACATAAATATGCTTATATCTTTCAATGTGCCATATTAGGGAGAGATTACGTTGCTGTCGTTCAGCTCCCCTCTCTACTCCCAGGTATGTGCCAATATCGAATCATCTGGTGCGAGCGGTGTCAGCAAAGCGCGCACCCTCCTCTTGCAGCGTGCAGTTTGAGGCGCGCGCATCGCAGGTCGTTTTTCACCCACACTCACTCCGCGGCTCGCCAGAGGGTACACCGCCGAGGGTACTTCTGGTACCCCTCCCCATTTCCCCCTACAGCCCCGATACAGACCTCCCCCCCCCCCGGCCTCTTTGTACGACGCTTAGGTGTTTCCCCAGTCATCAGGGTCGCATGCACACACACACACACACACACGACGAAAAAAAGACACAAGGGGAAACTAGGGGGTAGAGGAGGAGGGACGGGACAGCGCCATTGTTGGTCTCCTTTTCGTGATAAGTATTCAATGGCAGAAAAAAAAAAAAAAGAAACAATAATAATAATAGACAAGTCTGCAAGACGACAGAAACGACCAAAAATTAAAAAAAAAAAGAAAACCCCTGCAGCAAACGCGGAATTCTATTTTTGTTTGATATTTACTCCTTCAGGTATTGGTGGACAGGCACCGAGAAACGTTGCCCTCATAAAAAAGTGCGTTTGCTACGGACCTTGTCCTTATTTTATCTGCGCTTCTCTTCCTCATCTACCCCCGCCCCAGGTTTGATCACGTTGAATGCGGGATGGGGGGGGGAAGAGGGGGCCATTACCCCCCACCAACTCTTCGACCCGTCCATCCTATTCCCTCCCTTTCTCGTTTGCTGCACGAATGCGCCGGTCTCTCCTATACACTGACATCAGAGGATAAGGGAGCAGACACCCTCACTCCCCTCCCCCTGCCCCTCAATAATCAAAAAAAAAAAATGAAAATAAAAAATCCAGGGCATCCCCACTCACTGTCATCTGCGTAATGCGGGGAGTTGAGTGCGACGCACATAAGCCTCAGCTGTAACATGAAAACCAACGAAAGAAACGAGGCTCTCCGAGAGACACACACACACACACACACACACACACACACACACACACACACACACCCAGGCAGGCTGAAGATCAGGTAAGGAAAAAAAAACAGGGGAGAGGAGGGGGGAATGGGGGGATGACTTCGCTCCAGCGTTGCTGCTGCAGTTTACAAGTCCACAAGTGTCATAGCTCGCTGGCGCGCAGCAGCGAGGAAAAAAAAAAAGAGGGAGGGGACGGAGAGCGAGCGAGAGCAGAGGGTGGGAGGGGGGAGGGGGTGAACTACAGCTCTTATTGCTACTGACTTTTCTTACTTCCCGCGCTCTGGCCGTTTGCCACAGAAGCGACACCGTTCCGCTCCGCTACTGATGATCGTGTGGACGCCGGCTTCAGGTAACTGTCGTAGAAGAGCTTACTGAAAAGAATAAAATAGGAGAAGTACATCATGAGTCCCAGCCGCGCATTCGTCGCGTTCGATTTGCATCCTCTGCCAGAGTAGTATATATGATACAGCGTCACCACTTCCACGACCATCCCGACCACCATTTGTGCAATCTGTAGAAAGGTGATACAAGATGCGAAGGGACGCACGACCTGGCGGTATCCACAGGAGCAGATGAAGTAATACAGGTACATGATAGAGTGCACGCCGTAGTTCATTCCGGCGAAGACAAGACCTCCAGAGATATTGTGCATGTACGCGTGCCAGCAGTAGAGCATGACGGTGATGTGATGGTACCAGTGCAAGAAGATGACACGTTTCTTCTGGAACACGAGGAAGACAGTATCGAGCATCTCAGGGATCTTACTGAGGATGAACATACTCACAAAGGCGCCGACGGGGCCGTCATAGAAAACGTTGTCGTTCCAATTGCAAACGGTATGATAAACGCCTCCTTTCCAGAGGATGTTGCCACCGGTGGTGTAGTCCCGCAGAGTGAGCTCCGACGAAAATAGTGTGCGGTACAGCTGTGGGAGGCAGTAGTAGGCACCACAGAAGGAGAATACGGTCAGCAATAAATTCCATACCTTGTTCAGCTGGCGCAGGTCAAACGGCTCGCGCATTTTCATGTACGCGTCAGGAATGTAGAGCACCGTCACCATATAAGCAGCTACAGCTAGAACAGGCACCTCGAGGTGTTCGTCCATCCACGTAGAGACGTCATCCCCTTTGAAGGCTTCGAGGAACTGCATAATTTTCCTTCTATTTTTCAAGGGAAAAGATGTGGTGGCGGTGGCCGTAAGAAAGGAAGGGGAAGGAGGAGTAGGACGGAGACCAAGAGGCAAACACACGCAAAAGCTCAAGGATGCGTGACGCTGATGGCGTATTATGTTTCGCGCTCTCTATATATTTATGTGCACACAGGCAGAGTAGGTGCGCTTTGGAAAGAGGAAAAAAAAGGGAAGGAACGTAAAGTCGAAGGAGGTGGAGGAGATCAAAAAAAAATAGATAAAAAAATATATATATTTTTTTTCGACTGTACGGAAGAAATCTTTATTTTTTCAGATTCGTTGTAACAGTAGAGAAATCAGAAAAGTGTCGAAGAAAAGGAGGGATTTTTAAATGACTCTGTGATATCCCTTGAGCGTGGTGTGGTAGTCAGCCGGGGGGAGGAAGGGGGGGGGGTCGAGACGTACACACAACAGTCAGGCAGTTATATATATATATATATATATTTCTTTTTTTATATGTAGTGGATGTGACTCAGTTAAGGGGTAAGGTTACGAAGGGGCAGTGGGGAGGAGCTTTGATAGGCGAAAGTGTGTGTGTGGGGGGGAGGGGGGGGGGGCGAAGAGGGGCCAATGCCAAACCGAGAAACACGAACACACACCCAGACACCGAAAATACCCACAAGAAGCCGTATAGGGTTAACAGGAGTCCGTCTGGTGTGGTGGTTTTGGCCTCGGTTAATGTGTATCTCTCTCTCTCTCTCTATATATATATATGTAGTTGATTTGACTCCGGTGAGGTAGTAGGGAATGTGGTGGGATGCTGCCGGGAGATGGTTATGGGGTTAAAACAAAAAAAGTGCAGAAGCAAGTGGAGAGGAGGGGAAATGTAAAGACAAGTGAACTCGGTGAGATGATGTTCTTTCATGCATACATGGGACATTCCACCCAAAAAACAAGGAAGAAAGTGTGTGTGCACGTCTGCCTGTCTAACGCTTTTCAGAGGTTACGTAGAAAAGGAGGGAAGGGGGCAGCAAACACGATTGTCCATTAAAGGGAATCTCTCTTACGGACGACTGGAATCAATGCGGCACACCTGTTTCTTTACGTTTGACGGTCAAGCGAGGAAAAAATGCTCGCGAGGGAAGGGGAAGGGGCATAAGAGGTAGAAAACACAGGTCGCGCGCTACGAGGTGCGTCGTCGTTCCTCTGCCTCGCACGACTCGACACCAATTTAAAGACCTCAAGTCGAAAAACATCCAAAAAAAAAAGACAGGTACCACCACTCACACACACACTCACACAAAGGGGTAAAAGAAAAAAAAGGTATTTGCCTGTGTGTATGTTTGAGCGTTTTTTTTTTCATTTTGTTTTATGTTTTCCAACTTTCCCGATATTTCCTGCATTGGTGCGCTCGGATCCCATCAGGGAGCAACTTCACTTTCCCCCCAAATGTTGCAGTGGAGTGTGCGAAAGAGTGACTAGAAATCGTGTCCACCGCCTGCACCTTCGCTGCTCCGAAGCGTATCTCATCTCCAAACATATTGTGTATGAAAAAAGAAAAAAAAAGGGGGTGGGGGTTCAACGGAGTCTTCACCCCCCCCCTCCCCTCCCTTCCCCTCCCACACTTACACCATGAACGCCGAGTTGCCTTCGAAGCCGAAGCACTCGACACGGTGGAGGAGCGAGGGTGGCGGAAGGGGGGATGAAAAAAAAAAAACGCCTCTTCAACAAATTCATGCGGCGTTGCACATCGCCGCATCGACAGATCTGCGGGCGGCTACGGAAAGCAAGCAGACGGGCGTCATTTACCTTTGCATTGGAACAGAAAATGGGGTAGGGAAGAATGAGAGGAGAGCGGGGGAAGAGGGGGTGCCCAAAACCTGTGAAGAGGCTGAGATCTTATATAGCCCAACTACATCCAAAAAAAATGTCACACACGTACTCACACACACACACACACATGCATGCATGAATGAATGAAGGTCAACATAAATATTTACACGCGGACATTTTTCATGAAAAGTGCCTGTGTCTATATCGTGTGTCTCTATGTGTCCGTATATATACATACATACATACGCCCCCCCCTCCCCTCCCCTAGGCACACGTTGCTCTAGATGATCAACATCGAATAAGTGATAAGGGGGAATAGCCACAACAATAACAAAAGGAGAGGATTGTCGGTGACACTGGGGATAGGATACACAAGTTCTGAGGGGAGGGGAAGTCAGCCTCCATTCGACTTCAAACATGTCATCCTGATGTGAAACAACAAACACACACACACACACACACACACACACAAGACTCTCGTGTATGAGGGAGAAAGGCAGAGACCCGGAGGGCCGAGGGGAGGCGGCGGCGGCGGCGGCGGCGGGGGGGGAGGGAGGAGGGTAACACGAGTAGAATAGTAGGAAAAGCCTAAGGGTAGCAGCACATCAAAAGAGTATGGAGTAGTTTGTGGGGAAAGGGAGAGGGAGGGACAGCGAGAGAGGAGAAAACAAAAGGAATCGCTCGTCAAGCGGTCGACGAAGGGAGACAAGGTTGCGCTCGCAGCGCTAGATCGTCATAGTTGGATACACCTAGTAGAAACAGAGACAGATCTAGATGAGCATGCGGACAGACGCCGAAATATTTTTCTCTGTGTATGTGTGTGTGTGTGTGCAAGGTTTTTATCTCCTGCGATGGAGTCTGTTCTGAGATTACGTTGCTGTCGTTCAGCTCCCCTCTCTACTCCCAGGTATGTGCCAATATCGAATCATCTGGTGCGAGCGGTGCCAGCAAAGCGCGCCCCCTCCTCTTGCAGCGTGCAGTTTGAGGCGCGCGCATCGCAGGTCGTTTTTCACCCACACTCACTCCGCGGCTCGCCAGAGGGTACACCGCCGAGGGTACTTCTGGTACCCCTCCCCATTTCCCCCTACAGCCCCGATACAGACCTCCCCCCTTCTAAACATCTGGAGGAGGCAGGGAGGGGGAGGGGGGATGCAGAGGAAACAAGAACGCAAATACTTATTTTTATTTCTCCAAGGTATAGAGAAAAAAGTTGCACGTGTGCTGCTCATTCGGAGTGCATAGGTCTGCGCATGAAGATATGCTTTTCTTTTTTTTAATCAACTTCCTCTATTCTTGCTCGACAGTGTTTACTTGAGTGTGTATCTATACTTATATATATATATATATATATATATATAATATATATAGATACGTCTATACTCACCGAATGAGTGTTTCTCGAAAAAAAAAACGAAGCCATTTTCCCTTTTTTTTTCATGCTTTCCCCCTCACCAACAGTCATCATGAACACACACACGTACGTATGTACAGCGATATATATATATATATATGTATATGTATGTGTGTGTGTTCATGTATAGCGATGAGTATGAGAATGATTACAAAGGAGGGTCGTGCAGCCTCGCACAAAGTGTGCTTTCTTTGCAGGGTATGCTGTGATACACCCACTCGGACGTTTTCCCTCCTCCCACCCCACCCATTGCTCGTCGGCTTTCCTCAGCTTTAATGTCTCACCTCCGCCTCTGTATTGAGTAGAGGCCAGAAACCTGTTTGCCCAAGAGGGGTGGCGTACATATGGTCGTCGGAGGAGGAGAGAGAGGGGTCAACTTCTCTACGATTCCGAACGATCTAGCCCTGGAGGAGCCAGTTCTGTCGTGTCCATTCGACCCGACAACGACCACCGAGTCTTTTTTTTTTGACGCCGGCTTCAGGTAACTGTCGTAGAAGAGCTTACTGAAAAGAATAAAATAGGAGAGGTACATCATGAGTCCCAGCCACGCATTCGTCGCGTTCGATTTGCATCCTCTGCCAGAGTAGTATATATGATACAGCGTCACCACTTCCACGACCATCCCGACCACCATTTGTGCAGTCTGTAGAAAGGTGATACAAGATGCGAAGGGACGCACGACCTGGCGGTATCCACAGGAGCAGATGAAGTAATACAGGTACATGATAGAGTGCACGCCGTAGTTCATTCCGGCGAAGACAAGACCTCCAGAAATCTCCGTTACGTACGAATGCCAACAGTAGAGCATGACGGTGATGTGATGGTACCAGTGCAAGAAGATGACACGTTTCTTCTGGAACACGAGGAAGACAGTATCGAGCATCTCAGGGATCTTACTGAGGATGAACATACTCACAAAGGCGCCGACGGGGCCGTCACAGAAGAGGTTATCATTCCACCCGCACAGGCCGTTGTAGAAGCTGCCTTGAAGTGCGACTGTACCGCCATCGGCGAAGTTCGGGACGGTAAAACTTGTCACAAAAAGTGACTTGAACAACACGGGAAGGCAGTAGTAGGCACCGCAGAAGGAAAACAGCGCCAGGGTTAAGTTCCAAAGAGTGCTCATCAGGCGAAGGTTGTACGCGGAGCGGTGCTTCATGAAGCTTCCCGGAACGTATAACACCAACACCATGTACAACATTGCGAAAGCTGAGGGGAGCTCAACATTTTTGCGCATCCACGCGCTCAGCGGATGACCACGAAAGCTGTCGAGGTGCTGAAAAGGGTCAAACATCTCTCTCTCCCCCCTTCTTTGACGTATTTTTTCTGAATGCACGGTTCTTCCCCTGTGTTTGATCGCTTCCTCTTGCTGTTCTCCCTCAACCAAGAGCGAAATAGAAATAAAAAATGGTGATGCCACTTATGGAAACAAACAAAAAAAAAAAACGCTCAAGAAAAAGGGGGAAATTGATGAATATGATCGGACACGAGCACAGAAAAATGCGATCACAACTTGGATTGCAAGAGGAAGGGGGGTCGAAGCAGCCGACGTCGGCAGCTCGCAAGTGTACGTACACACAGGCACTAAAAACACACAAAGAAAACTGGGAGCCCAAAAAAAAAAAAAAAGAAGGGGGCCTTTAAAAAAAAGTGAGTGTTATGAAGGGGGATAAAAAGCACACGCAATATAAATATATATATTTATGCGTTTTTTTTTTTTCCAAAAGTGTGCCTGCCTGTCAAGGTGCGAGGGGTAGCTACACTATAAAACGCTGAAATTGTCACACTCAGACCAAGTCAACCGGAGAGGGAGAGAGAGGGCGGGTACAGCGTTCAGGGACACCGTCTAGAGAAACAAAAACCAGATAGTTAGGTCTCGGAGGCAACCCAAAAGAGCAACAGGACACTTTGCGTCAAAAGGGGAGAGTGTGTGGAAGAGGACAAGTAGGTGTGTATGTGTGTGTATGTTTGCCCTTTCTCCCCTTTTTTTCCTCAGAGCGGGATCGCCTCAAAAAAAGAAAAAAAATGAAGGCAGATGTGGTGGTGATAGTATATATATATATACATATATATATATATATATATACTCAAATGACACCCTCTTGCTTCACCGTCCTGCAAGAAAGAGGGAGGGGGGGAGGGGGGGTAATGACGAAACCACAGCCGACTGTGACTGTGATCCTTGTGTATGTATAATGGAGGGTGGGTGATGGGGGGGTAGGAGGCAGGGCGAAGCTTTGAGATTGTAGTAAGTACACCCAATAATTCGTTTGCATCCTCCCGCCAGCGGAGGCGGGGAGGTGAGGGAGTTAGGGATGCGAAATAGAAAACGTGAGGGGAGATGAGAGGGTGAGGAGGTTTGAGGTGAGATGGGACGAGGAGAGAAATCTCGCAATATATGAATCGATGAAGAAGTAATGAAATATATATATGATGTATAAATATACATATCGTCAAGGCGCACCCCCCATATGAGCACGAAGCAGAGACTCACCAAAAAAAAAAACGATGGAGACATCGTCCAGGTGGTTGAACAGTGCTGTATCTATCAAATTAGGCCGTCGCCGTAGACCATGTTTATCTTTGGTTCGTTAGTTTTATTTTTTTCTGTTCCCCCTACACGCACAGGAGTATATGCACACAACACACACACACACACACACACACATATATATATATATATATATATAATATATATATAAATAATAATGATGAATAGATCGACAGGGGAAAAAAAAGAGAGGCACGTTTGCACATGGGTAAACCAGAAATGTAAGGAGTAGGAAAAAGAAAACAGCACCAACGCACAATAACAACAACAACAACAAAAAAAAAAAACGATAGTTGAGTGCGTGTGACTGTAGTTTTCTCGAGGATGGGTAAGAGAGGGTAAAGGGAGGGAGGGAGGGGGGGGACGAAGCAAAAAAGACCCGCCCAACTTCAGCAGATATGTTCACATTGGTACGCGCAAAAATAAAAATAAAACACACCAATGACATTCAGCATAAACAGACATGCATCTCTATGCACATGTAAATCGATCAATAAATATAAATGTGGATGTGTGTCAGCGGGGGGGGAGGGGGGCAGCCTCCCCTCCCCGCTGACACTTGTTTAGATCTGTTACCCTACCTTGGCACTGGGTTGTCTTTCGCGATGAATACGCTTCGGCTGGAAGTAATTATCTCTGAAGAGTTTCACGAAGAGTGCCACGTAGGATCCGTACATGACGGTTCCAAAGATCAGCGATGGGGCGGTGGTGTCACAGCCGCCAGGGTGAGACGCGTAGAGATAACCTGTGTACAGGATGAGGGCCAAGCCCGTGATCATCTGTAGCGTCTGCAGCAGAGTCACCATCGCCGCGAAGGGGCGCACCACCCGACGCAGTCCGCACGCACACATAAAATAGTATAGGTACATGATCGAATGCACACCCATATTCATCACCGCAAATGCTAGTCCATTACTTATCTCGGAGACGTGCGCGTGCCAGCAGAAAAGCATGACCGTCACATGGTGATACCAGTGGATAAAAGCCACAGGCTTGCGCTTCAGGAGGAGGAAGACGGTGTCCATCAGTTCCAATATCTTGCTAAGGTTGAAGATGAGGATCCAGAAGGCCGTTGGCCCGTTCGCGAAAATATTACTGTTCCAGTAGCACAGAGAGGTGGAGAGTCCACCACGCACGTGGGGCTGCACATCCCACTCCCCGGTTGCGCGATCCATCTTCGGTGCGAGTCCTAGCAAATCTCGGTCGGTTGTCGTCATCAGACGAAGCAAGATCGGCGCGCAGTAGCAGAAGCTAATCATGGATCCGACACTAAAAACAAAGTTCCACACTGCAACAATAAAGTTGAGCCCCGGTATCGGTTTGTCCCCGAGGAAGCGCGGTGCGGTGTGCACCAGGAAAACATATCCAATCGCCACCAGCAGAGGAATGTGGGGCGACTCACACATCCGTTGGTGTGCCTTGACACCCTCGAAGTGAACGATACGGTAGTGCACCCACAGGAGCAAATTCGAGAGGGTGTGGGGGGTGGACTCTGTGTGCGATGCGATGGCCCCTGTAGCAGTCAGCGAAACATGTTCCATTGTCTTTTTTTTTCTTTTCTCTTCACTTTGGTGTAACTTTGTGTGTGTGTGTGTGTGTGTGTGTGGTACGTCGTCCTTGCACGCCCATAGCTTTAAAGAAGACAATATGTGAACAGCAACAGAAGGGGTAGCAGGGGCAGTCGGTGGGTACAGCAGTGGGGTGGGTTACTGGTGTTGGTGGTGGGGGGGGGCACTGCAGAGACGATGGCCGTCTAGAAGAAAAACTGCAGACAAGTGATGGTGGGAGGAGGAGGGGTACCCAGCGAAATTGACGTGGGCGACCTATCCTCCCTCCCTCCCCGTTGTCCTGCGAGAGCGAGGCCTTCTGCTCTGTACACCCCCTTCGCACCACAAACCTGCGCACGCACAACGCACGCTTACATTTCGAATTTCGAAGTGTTTTTCCTGTTTTTTGTTGAACTCTTCGTTTTTTGTTTGACTGTGGCGGTGCATGGCAACAAAACGGAGGGGAGGGAAAGGGGGCGGTGTGTGTGTGTGTGTGTGCTACACACGCAATAACACGAACGGAAGAAAAACTTATGAACACCCCTCCCAACAAAGAATACACACACATAGACATATATATATATATATATATATGTATACGTATACATGTCGCACTAGAGTACATCTACCGACTAGATGAAGAAAAAAACTAGACACACCGTGTCCCTTTTTTTTTTCTCGTCATTCGAAGCGCTTTTCCCCCTCCTCTCTGTGTCTGCCTCCCCTTTCCTTCCTCCAGCCCTGCATCAGGGCTACAAAGTCGGGTCTTCGTGTCACGTGTGCTCAGCAACACGCGAAGTCCCGACTGATTTTTTTCCCATTCAACAGATATCCGCCATCCGGATCCATGCATGACAGCGAATTATCGGGAGGAGAAAAAAAGAGAAAAGACATGGGCGCAGGTGTGGTTCCGAAGAATAAGTGCGGAGTGCTTTCTGCTGTGCGTCGTGTGCGTGCAGCATGCTCCCTTGACTCCCTCCCATCCTTCATCAAGGTGGGGAGGAGATCGTGTCAGTCTTAGTGCTCGGCTGGCTCCCGTAGAATGATTTTGGCGACGGAATGGAAGAGCTTGTTGAAAGCATACAAACAATCAGTCAACCAACCGACAGCGACGAGACATGTATTTATATATATACGTATATATGTATATGTATATATATAATGTAAAATACCATACTAGTGTCGGGTCTATGTGGAGCGCGGCTGCATCTGTACCCTCCTTGTCCTTCTTCCCTCTCCGCTGTATGTCGGGGGGGGGGAGAAGAAGTTCTACAGTTCACAGACCGTTTACATGCATAAAACACGAAAATCATCCAAAAACATACTCTCCAAAACACCGTCAGTCACACACATTCAACTACAAACAGGGGCGTCATATGTCCCCAGTGAAAAATATTAGTGGAACAGAAAAAAAAAAAACACTGCCGGGCAGGCAGGCAGACACACGTCTCAGGTTTTTCGCCTCAAAAGCCTGGGGGTATTTGACTGCTTTTTTTTTCTCGTAGCGACCTCGACGTTTGGTGCGCATTCGTTCATTATTTTTGCTCAACTGCCGGCACCCTCCCACGACCCCGACTCCGATCGACGCCGCTGTCACCACACACGTTTACCAAAGCGGACAGGTACATATATGAGCCCAGTATATATATATATATATATATGTTTCCAAAAAAAAACAAAAAGATGTAAGGCCGATTAGCTTAGATATCATTACACAACGAGTGTTGGTACCTTCTTCGGGGAGTTGTACAGGAGTGATAGAAGGAGGGGCTGGAGGGGGGGGGGGGTAGCATGAATACAAACTACACACGTACATACAAGCGTGAAACGGAAAAAAAAAGAAAAGAGTGCGAAAGGGGGATTACAGCCCAATTGAGCACCTCGCCCCCCTTTTTTTTTTTCGAGCTCCCTGGAGTAGAGCTAGTGGAGGAAAATTGTTGCTCATATGCACGGCAGTGACACCTCTCCTTTTTTTTTTCCTTTCCCCCTTTTTGCTCGATAATACGCACACACATACACACACTAATATATATATATATATATATATATATATTCCTTGTTGTTTTCTGTTCTTGGCCTTATGTGAGCTAGTCGGCGCGTTGACTCAGTTGCATTTCTTGAGGCTGTAGCTGTCTTTCACCGACGGAGTCACTGTCCGTTCTTGTTTTGATTTCTTTTGGAGGTAGCGACGACGAAAAAAATTAGCGAAAAGTAAAAAATACGAGACGTACATGACAATTGCCAGCACCGCGTTCGATAATCGGCAGTCGCAGCCGCCACCGAATTGGTTCATGTACAAGACATAAATGGCGATGAGGCTCCCAATTATCATTTGTGCAATCTGTAGAAACGTGATGAGCGGCGCGAAAGGGCGTAGCAGCTTCCCGTACCCACAGGAACTGATGAAGTAATAGAGGTACATGATCGAGTGCACGCCGTAGTTCATGCAGACAAACCACAGTCCGCTACCCGTTGGTGAGAGCCACGCATGCCAGCAGTAGAGCATGACGGTGATGTGATGGTACCAGTGCAAGAAGATGACAGGCTTCTTCTGGAGAATGAGCAAGACAGTGTCAAACATTTCAGGGATCTTACTTAACATGAACGCGAGGCAAAACAATCCAGGAATGTTGCGACGGTGCAAATCGCTCAGAAAGACACAAAGCGATGTGTCCAGGGAGCCGCGCAGCTTTGCAACATCCACACCCTCCCGGAACTCATCAGGGAGGAGAATATTGCGGCGCAGAGCTGGAGTCATATTGAAGAGATACCGCAACGAGCTTGGGTTCAGTCCACTGATCGCAGGCGCCGTCACCACTTCGTACAGCCGAGGTACGCAGTAGATGACGCCGAGAAAAGAAAAGGAAGATAGAAACAAATTCCATACAATATTGATGAAGCGTAGACGGTAGGCAGGGCGGCTCTTCATGAGTGTGTTGCCCACGACATGAACAAACAACAGGTAAAGAACGGTGACGATGGCAGGTATTTCGCTGTGGTTCTCTATCCAGCGATCCACCGCCGGAAAGTCGATGGCATCTGCCCCTGCCTGAAGATATTGGGTAAGAAGATTCATTTTTTTTTTTTAAATAGAATTGTATATGCGTATGTGTATGTGTGTGCTTATCAAAACATACTTACACGTTTGTGTGTACGTGCCCGTTGGGGAGAATGATGAGCGGTGGCAACGATGGCATTGAGGTATGTGTGGGGAAGAGGAAGAGGAGGAGGACAGAGCGATGGGTGGGGGAAAGGGGAGGGAGGGGAGGGGAAGCGATATGCAGGGAGGATACGACGAGGAAGACACCACTAGTACAGAGTCGTGTGACTTCATGGCATAATAAGGGGGATGCCAGCTATGAGGAGGTGGTGAGTGGACTAGGAATGCTCCAGTACACCCACCCACATACACACACACACACACACACACATGCGAGCACAGATGACGGGAAAGGAAAAGAAAAAAAAAGCTGAGAAAAAAAAACATAGAGGGAATGGGCCAGCGAGGAGGCCTCGGGCGAAGAATCCAACGAAACACACTTAAAAGAATGCGTCTACGCATACAGCCTCGCTGCAGGGGTTTACACACACACTTGATCTACAAATGTGAAATGAAAAAAAAAAAAAATAATGAATGAAAGTAGAGAATAAGAGCACATAATACGAAAGTTTGCCACAATAAGCAAAAAAAAAACCCTACAAATCAAAAAAAACAAAGCGAGGGGAGGATCTTTTTGTCCCCCCCAAACCCTCACCTCACCTCACCTCACCTTTCCACCTAAAACACATCTGAGGAGCCATGAGGGCGATGGTGGTGGTGATGGTGGTAGTAGTGAGGGGAAAGGAGCTGGGAGGAAAACAGAGGAGGGGGGCGGGGGCAGGGGGGGGGAGGGGGAGTTGGCGCACAGGAGCGCGCTGATGTTCATGAGACATCTAAAGTTCGCATGATGTGCTTTGATAAGCAAATATATTCGTATAACGGGATTATTACGGATCTACATCATACGCACACAAATGTGACGGTGTCACAGAAAAAAAAAAAAAAGAGAGGAAGGCCACCAGCCGGAACGAAAAAAAAGATTCGCACGTCATTAATCCGCCGTCTCAGAGGGTTGTGAGCATGGCATGAAGGAGTATATAAGAGGAAGAGAAAGGCGATTAAGAGACCAGCACACACAACCGGGCAGAGGATACTCCTTTCTTGCCAAATGATATCCACACGGCGCGAGGGGTTGAGGGGATGGGGTGCGTATACAATGGGAAAAGAAAAGTTCAGACAAAGGTGAGCAGAACCACGGCGGAATGAGCGAGTATTTGCATCAACACAAACAAACACATATAGAGAGAGACACACACAGAGATCTCTCTTTCTGTTGGGAGCAAGGGAAAAGGATGATCTATGTCGGAAGCTTGCCCTCCTCCGCTCCTTGCTCCTTGCGCGCCAGCACGAGGCTATTCTTGTGTGCACGCTTGTCTATGTACAGCTCCTTGAACAGCACCGCAAAGAGCAGGCAGTAACTGCCGTACATCATCATGCCCACGCGCAGGTTTGTTGGATCGCTGTCGCAGCCCCAGAATCGCTCAGACATGTCGAACGCGGGCACCTGCGACGCCGGCGCACCCGTCGTCACGACACTCCTCGCGTGGTGGTAGACGTAGTGCGCGCTGCTCAGCACCACGGCGAAGGCCTTGAAGAAGAGCGTGTTGCTGTGCTCGGGGCCAAGCCAGTACTGGAAGTATGTGTACACCGTGATGAACATGCCAAGGAACATCTGAAGCACCTGCAGCAGCGTGATCACCGGTGCGCAGGGGCGGATCGACCGGCGCAGGCCCCTACCAACCAGGAACTAGAAAAAATACACTATTGACT
>CM007334.1:273104-292213 GCA_000333855.2 Endotrypanum monterogeii
AGTACGACACTAACGTAACGTACGACCGTACCGTCGTAAGTAAGTACGTACTACTACTCCTACTTATTAGTCGTAGTAGACGACATTACTTGTTGTTCTTGTTATATATATATATATATATATATATATATATACATACATGTGTGTTTGTAGATATGAGCGTATATGCTCTCCTCCAACCTGGGGCACGGCAGCATGGGAAAAGGAGTACCTGGAGAAAATGATGCACTTCACAGCAAGGCGTATCGCTGTCGGTACTCCTCCGGTGTCAGTCGCTGACGCCCCCTGATGCCTGGTGAGCTCGCCACGCTGTCGGTGGAAACCCTCTGTTGGTAGCTAGTAGGGGTTGCAACGCTGCTCTCCGCTGCAGCTAAATTCAGCGCCGACCACTGTTGTGATGCCGTCCGCGGCGGCGAACTGGATGGCCACAAGGTTGTAGGCAAAGTCCGTGAAGTCAGGTGTGCAGGAAGTCGGGAAGGGGCTGCGACGCTGCTCACTTGGCGAAAATCCTCCGACTCCACGAGCTGCTGCAGGGTGGACACAACCTGTTGATCCACACGACGAGCCTCCTCGAGCTGACGAACGCGCTCACTAAGCGTGGTAATGTGGCGTGCTTTGCATCTCAGCTCATAGCGTAGTCCCAGTGGATCGTCCAGGGAGACGACGACCATCTCCTGCGACATCTCCCGCCCAGGACTCGCGGTCGGCGCCGAGGCCACTGCGTCGGGAAGAAGCGACTGCCCGTGGCGCGTTGTCCTGTTTCGGCGTCTTCCCTCTCGTCGCACCTCCGACTGTGCTGGGAACCGGGTGGCCGCGGCTGACGAAGGACACATCAACGAGGGGTTTGGCAGGGGTGGTTCTTCGCTCTGATGGACCTGCTGTTCGTGTAGCCGCGAATGCAGTTCGGTACGTTGGATACCGAAGGCATCCATCAGCAGCACTGCCTTCGTCTCCATCCATTGCACTGCGCACGTTTCACGTGCGGACCACCAGCGTTGCATGCAGTGCACGACGCGCGCCTCTAGAGCGCTGCTTGAACGCTGCAGTTGCCTGTTGGCCTCCTCAGCAGCCCGCATAGTGTGAAGCGTGCGTTCATACAGGCTCTTCTCGTGGCGTAGGGCTTCACTGTTGTCTAGTCCTCGCTGCTCGGCGTGACTCAGCTGACTTCGAAGAGTGGCAAGCACTGCTTCCAGATTTTCTTTTTCGGTGCCTCGTGCCAACCTCTCAGAGCGAAGTTCCTCCTTTAAGCGCAGCTGAAGTGCTTCGCCCACACGCCTGTCCTCCTGCAGTGCCGTTATGGTACGCACATGCGTCTCTACCTCTCGACGCAGGGCATCCTCGCATCTTCTCATATCGCTCCTCCCCTGCAGGAGAGACTCTTGCTGGCGCGTACGAGCCTCCTCCAGCTCCTTCTCCAGCGTTGATAATCGTGTTTCCTGTAGCCGCTGCGCGCTAGCAGCGATGTCCGAACGAGACAGTTGTTCGGATACGATATCGACGCGTCGGCGCAGCGCCTCGTTTTCCGCTCGAGCCTCCTCAAGGGCGAGTGCAGTGCGCCCGTGGTTCTCCTGTTCCCGACACAGCTCTTCTGTCGCACGTTGGTGTGCATTCCTAGCATCTATAAAATTGCGTGTGACCTCTTCCAAGGCAGCCTGATACGCTTCATCGCTGACTACGTTGGCACTCTGCAAGATGCCTAGCTTTTGGTTGTAGCGCTGCAGCAGCTCGCTGTTTTCCACGCGCAGTGCCTCCGCCGCAGCACAGGCACCCTCGGCACATTCCTCGTACTCATGACGCAGGGTACGCAGACGCTCCTCCGAGTCCTGCTGCCACTGCTGCCAAGTCGCGCGTGCATTCAATAGGTCTGCCTCCAGCGCTATCACGCGCTCCCTTAGCCGTTTCCGATCCGAATCCAGCACAGCAGTTTGCGTCTCGGCCGCAATACAGCGGTGGCGGTGCTCCCTGCTTTCTGCTTCGTTGGTGCGTAGTTCGTTAGTCATGCGGTCGATACGCTCCTGCATAGTGGTAAGTTGCGACCTCGCTGCCTGCACCTCTGCTGCCGTGCGCACCAGCAACTCTTCCTGCTTGCGAATGGCGTCGTCACGCTCGCAAGAGAGACGCCTCTGCATCTCGTCACACTCTCGCGCGAGTCGCTCCTGTGCAGCCCGGTGTGCGGCCGCTTCCGCCTCTCGGGCACGACGCTCTGCATCCAGCTCAGCCAGCAAGTTTCCCTGTAGCTCGTTGCTGGACGCGAGGAGGGCCGCTTGCATCGTAGCTAAGGTCGTCTTGCGGGAGTCTACCTCTTGACAAAAAAGCCTCTCACGCTGCTCTGCGTCCTGCTCGTGTTGCCGCTGCTGAGCTAGTGCCTCTTGTCGCGCTCTTTTCTGTGCCCCCAGGCGCTCTCGGAGCAAACCTTCGTTCAATAAAAGGCTGTTGATGCAATCCTCCGCTTCGACGCGCCGGGCACGCTCCCTGGCTGCGAGTGCCTCGGCCCGATGAAGCTGCTCAGTGAGAGCATCGATGCAGCGCCGCAGCTGTGACTCGTGCATCTCTGCTCGTAAAGCAGGAGAAAGTGCGATGTCACCGCTCGCAGGGCTGGGCGCTTGCGCAACCATTACCGGCGGTGGCAGACACGCATGCAGCGGCGGCGGTGGCGGCAGCGGACGTGGCTCCCCCTCTCTCTCTAACATATCCTCTACAGATAAAATGGAGTCAGTAGCACTATCGAGCGGCGAGCGACTGCGACTGCGACTCACGCGTGTGCAGCGACGACTCTCACTCTCGAGCCGCCGTGTGAGCTGGTCCACCTGCACCAGGTGTGTATGCCTCTTAGCCTCCAGGAGGGCGCGCCATTGATGCATACGGAAATTAGCGTTGCGCAGCTCATCCTCCAACTCACTCACGCGACGGAGAAGCTGAACACGCGACGGCAGTGCAGGAGGTGACCCTGTTGACATAAGTCCAGTCTCGAGAGGTACACTCGGCACGGATGCGGCGGCCGGTTGGGGCATTACCCCGACTGCTTTCACACGCAGTGCGGTGTGTTCTGTCTGTCGCGATATGTATTTTGGATCGGTCAAGGAAATATCAGCGACGACATCACTGTCCCCCTTTTTCTCGAGTCCTTCACAAAGCGGCGTCGAGAACGGGGAGGGTGAGAGCAGCACTGGCTCAGTACTTGTAGCGACAGACAAACGTGGGGGCGGTGGAGATGGTACACACACCCTATCATCCTGCTGCTGTTGCTGATATCGTGCCTCCTCCTCCTCCTCCTCCTCAAAGGGTGCTGCACGCTGCCAAGTTTCACGGGCGGCCTCCGTAGCCGTCCGCTCTTCTGTGAGACGTATGATATCGGCTTCCTTTTCACGTAGTTGCTCCCTCACAAGCTGTAGCTGCTGTTGGAGTTCGACCACTGCACCACTCGAAGTGGAGAGTCGTTGCTGCAGCTCTGCCAGCGCCGTAACGGCAGCCTCGCTGCTCCGCGCCGGTGTCCGCTCCCGCAGCGACGGCGACGAAACGGCGGTGGCAGTTGCCACGTTCAAGGTGGCCTGCTCGCTCGTCGTTGCCGACGCCGGCACAGGGCTGACATCGCCAGCACCTTCCTGAGCGGGGAACAGAGACCAGCGTGTATGCAGCGCTTTTGCACCGGTGATCGGCATCAGATCTGGCAAGAGACTCAAATTGGCGGTGTTGTTGACGAGTCGACACGGGTCGAAGGAGGAGGACAGCCCATGACCCGCATTGTCAGCGTTGTCGCTCCTTTGCGCTGTCTGAGCATTCACGACGATGGCTGGTGGCACACCGTGGGCAGGGAAGTCAGAACCGATACGCCACGGTGTCTGCGTGGAGGTAGAGACCTTTGTGAAAAGCAGCTGCGTGCCGACCGACACGCGCCGTGGAAGAGTGTTTGAAAAAGATGGACTCCCTCGGGATTGGTAACCTGTTGTCGAGGTCGATTCCTTGCCCTGTAGTTGTTGAGGCGGGGAACCGACGAGCGTGCGAGGCAGCGGGAAAGAGGTGTCACGACAAAATGACTGCAAGTGTGACACCTCCTGCGCCGGAAAATCGTCAACACGATGTTCATGCGACGTATCCTCTGCAACCTCAATGCCGCGCAGACCCAAGTCGTCGTCACGGATGGGGGCGGTGTCAGGTGCACCGGTGTACACAGTAGTCGGTGTCGCAACGAAGGAGTTCTTGCGGAACCCATCGACACCCATGAAAGGGAGCTTACCGGACGTCTCAGTGGTTGCCGTTGACGGGGACGACAGCAACGAGGAAGGCTGTGGCACCGAGGGCCACCCTGCAATTTCGTGTGACTTCACAACGTTGTATAATTCCCGCTCCGAGCAGTGAGATGGCCCCGAAGAAGAGGAGGACAGCGTCGACGACAAATCGTTTCGGTGGCGACACTTCCCGTCATTAGGCGTATGTGCGCCCGCCTCCAGGTCATCTTCAGGGCGAGTGGATGGCTGAGGTGCCGCATGCTGCGGATGTGCCGATAAGACCACCACAGTGGTATGAGCAGGTGTCCCCTGATCGCTGACACTACGCTCCTCTCGTAGTGGAAATGTACCACCCGGTAAGGGATGCAATGAAGAAACACACGACAGTGGCACCCTCGATTGATTCTCGGAATCGACTGCGATGCTATGCGACTCTGATATTTTGATCATGGCGGCGAGAGGCTTCTCCGTGGAGGGGATACAATGATGGAAGGGCGACGGCGCCACCGCCACCTCCGGCGCCTCTTCCTGCTCCTCCTCCTGATCCTCTCCCCTCACGTCGAACGACAGTGCTGCGGGATGGGACACCCACACCAACGGAGTGAGAATGTGCTGTGAACCGGGCGACGCTGCCACAGAATAAACTGCCCCCAGTGACCTTGGGGCATTCACATCGGTGTTGCATACAGAAGAGCCCACAGGACATGGCGGGGTCACTGACGTAGATGATGATTGCGCCAAGAACAACGGCGGTCGCTGTGAGATGTGGTGATGCACCACGCTCCTCGACTCCAGTGGGACTGGCGAGCCTCGTCTGCTGGAGCTACTCGCTGCCCCAACGAACAAGAGAGCAATGGGCGTCGACGTTTGCGTCGAGCCAGGGGTCTCGCCCAGTATCGTGCTGCTCATAGTCATCGCCCCGGTAGGGGCGATCGACACGAGCGTCAGAGCAGCGCTGTTGCGGCGGAGAGGCTGTGGCTCCAACGGAGCGAACAGCTGCGATGGTCCGTGGCTGACAGAGGAGTGTCGGCGTACACCACTGTACTCGCCGCGGATCATGGCAGGCGCACCCAACTCAGCCGACGTCGGTTCGGGAGGTGACGGGCACCGTGCACCCAGGATGCCTTGGCTGAGAAAGTGGATTGGATAAAAATTCGAGTTGATCAGCGGAGACGTGGCGCAGCAGTCTTGGGATGAGGAGTCACGGGTGTACGCGACTGCTGACGCTAGCAAGCCCGCTGCGGCCTCGCCTTGGTTGTCCCCTGGATTTTTGATGCCAGAGAGAAGTTCCGCCATGCGCTGGCACAAGCCCAAGACCCGTTGACAGCCCTCCTCCGCTCGCTCAAAGTAATGGAGATCAGGAGGCGACTGTGCAGGAAGAGACGACGCAAAATCGACGGTGTCCAGAGGGCAAAGCGCAGCGCCCCTCCTCCCCATCACATGCTCGGCAGCTGGATCGCCCTGTCGCTCCCCAAAGTCAAATAAACCCACTCCGGGCGTCATCAACGGCATGGAAGAAAGCGGTGACGGGGTGGCGGAGCCTGGATGATGTCGTGCGGGCAGGGTGCTTCCACCCTCAGGGAGCGACACACTAGTATCCGTCAGATGCGTGCTCGTCACCGCCACCACTGACATCCCCGAGTCCTCTCGCTGGATGGTTAAGGCCCGCTCGTATTGTCGGGTTGCCTCGCGCAACCCGCAGCATGTTTGATGGAGGTCTGCGAGCAGGCGCTGTGAGTCGTGGAGGCGGCGGCGTAGCTCCACGTTTTGGTCTGTGAGTTTTTCCACGTGTCGTGCCAACAGAGCCTCCGCCTTCGGTGACAACACTGCCCTGTTCCTGCCGGCTGCATTGCGTGTGTGCCCGCAGCTCGAAGCTGGCGCTGTGGAGAGGGCTGCTTTGATTTTTGCAGGGCTGAGGCTGTAACCACCCCGAACATCAAGCTGGGAAAGGGACCTCGGTGCGGTCTCGTGACGTATGGATGACATATCGCTCGTGTCTGCGTTATTCTTTTCACCCCTCGCGTCCTCTCCGGCCAACTTCTGCTTCCTCGTGAGAAGGAGCTGCGTCCACAACGGCAAGAAACAATGTCGCAGCATCGCGGCCACAACCACGTGTTTCGCCTCTCTGACATAAGGACTGAGTAGTGGACCCTCCACGACAGCCCCCTTGCGAGCCTGAACCACAGCAGGCATTACCGATGCCTTTGACATCGACACGTCAACACCGGCGTCCTCCTCAGTGAAGATCGCCGACGCTGCCGTGGCCTTCTCTGACCATCCCGTCTGCGTCACGGAGCTGTCGTCAACCGAGCCTGGGAGATTTTTTCCTAGAGATGTTTGCGCAGACTCTGGTTGCTGCTCTTGTTGTTCCAGCTCTATAGACTTCAGTGGCGACAACTCTGCTACCCTCGCGTGTTCCCCATCCATTACCCACGCACTCGGCACCTGTGGTTGAAGGCGGCGCCCGACGGACACGGCGGAAGTCAAGGTAAGCACACTTGACATGTGCGATGACACCTGTGCATGCTGCAGTCGACACTGCAACGCTGCGCACTTTGGCGAGCTGGTGGAACGTGAAGAGCAGTTGGCACGGATTGGTGCGCTACACGTCTCTGAGGTGGCAGCAAATGGTGCTGAGGTGTTATTAGCATCCACGAGAATCGGCGGGGACCCGCTCTGGCAACAGCCCCTAGCAGCTTCAGAGACAGTGGGTACAGGAACGTCCAGTATGGTGGCTATCGGTTGAAATAGAGGCACTGACGGTGCTGCTTCGATAGCACAAGATGCACTCCTGGAGCTCTCGCAAGGAAGTACGTGCGCCACGTCAGCGACATCGTTGGGTCCGAGGAAGTGAACGCTACTGCCAAGAGCAGCGGCGCTGTTGACGTTGTCGACACTGATGCCCTCACCGAAGACGTCTGATACAGCTACGGGCCTCCTCTTCATGTTCGTGCGCGTGCCCACAGCAAGCATTGGCACCGGCGTCTCGCGCAGCACTGAGGTGGCTACGTGCCTCAAATCGCTGGCGGTCCCGCCCACACCGCCTGCTCTGTCCTCGCCGTGGGCGGCAGTACTTCCGAGACGTGTCCCCCTTCCATCAAAGAGGCAGCTATACAGCCTCTGTGAGTCTTCGGCGTCGAAGCAGTTCGAGCTCCAGCTTCTTGGCACGCAGGTCGGCGATGACCGCGGAGAGCGGGGCTGAAGGACTGTGTACTGCGCCGTTGAGAGAGAGTGAGAGTGAGTCGGTCCAGCCCCCGCATTCGCGAAAGACAGAGGCACAAAGTCGAACACACTCCGCTGCGCACTGCTGCCGCCAAGCGTCTGCTGTTGACCAGCTAGCCACTGAATGGGGGAGCTCCCCGAGCCGCCCTCTGTCGCTGCTGGCGCCACAGCAGCGATGGAGAGATTCGTGACGCTCTCTTGGCTGTATGTTTGGGGGTATCCGGACATTTTTTGTCCGAATGAGGCCAAACCAACCTGCTCGTCGTGCGCGTGTGCAGGGGTCCTTTCGGCCCCGTTGCATTCCCTCGCAGCTGCCTCCTCCACCCCCGCTCGATTTTTCCCAGCGAGGTCTGGTAACGCTGCTTCCAACATTGACGCACCACCATTGGGTAACAGATGGGGTAGCACGAGACACCCCTCGTACTGAGCAAGCACCTCGTGAACATGTCGCCACAACTCATGTTCTGCTTGCACTCTCCGAACATCGCTATCGGAGCCGCGCAGAGCCGCCAGGAGACTTCCACGTCCCAAAAAGTCGTTTAGCGGTTGACAGAGCGCCCGCAGTCGGTGTGTCGCCAGTGCCCATGACATATGACGCAGAAGCACATCCAACGGTCGTGTAACGCTGTCGAGCACCTGCTGTCGTGTGTGGAGCAAGCTCACTAGAGATAGTGTCTGCAGGCGATGCAGCGCCGCCAATGAAAGCCTTGGGCACAAACAGGAGCCAACAGGAGACGCTGTATCATGTCTGGGGTGAGGCGGTGCATCATTTTGGGGTTGATCGCATTTGCTCTTAGAGTCACCGGTACGCATCTCTTCGCCCTGAGCGACGTCGCGCCATTGGGTTCGACACTCTTCCTCGTCGCACAGGTAGCGGACATCAATGTCGACCGTCAGCCTGCTAACGGCTCGGCCTTGATGCGCAGGGTCAGCATCGAGATTGCACAGCAATGGCGCCAGGGCTGCTCGAACAAATCCCAGGGCTGCGTCGATGGCTAGCGGGAGAAGGTCGTCGCAGCTGAGCGCACGACACCTCATCGATTCGATGTTCAGCCCCAATGGCTCTTCCTTTGTCATGCGTTCTTTGTCGACCTCTGCCGCATCAGTGCATAAAGCATCGCGATAGCCATTCGCGACGATGGGGCTTTCAGCTTCGTTACACGGCTCACAAGCTCGTACCTCTGTGCTGGAGGCATAGAGCTCTGCCAGCAGGCCGCTTAGCATCACTGTAATCGCCACATCTGAGGCGACACGGACGGCCAGGGCTTGCGTATAGCGTAGGTAGGACGCTGAGGTGATACACAGCGTTCTCGAGATACTACTAATATCCCCGATGTTTTTCTGCCGTTGCGGCAGCCTCGAATCCCCACCGTCATTGCCACAGCCGAGTACCTCAGCCGCCCACAACCGCCATAGCCAAAGGCTTGTAAAGGGGGCAATGGACGCAGCAGGTGCACTGTTGCGGATGAGCTTTTCTCGCCGGTACCGCCTCCCTGACTTGAGAATGCTACGCGGCGATCCGCTGATGGGGGTAGGCTGCTCTGCGGAGGCCTCCATCGTAGTGGTCGATGATGACCTCTGTCGCCGTGGGGTCCCACTGCTGCTGACATTCACAGGAAAGGAGCTCGACCGCTGCAGAGGCGTGGCGGATGACATGGCCTCACGGAAGCCTACATGACGAACTTGCGCATTCGGGGACTGTGGTGAGCCTATGCCTGTGACTCGTCTAGGCGAGCCTCGCATCGAGTGTACGCCGCTCAACTGAGAACTCGCCTGTTGCGTCTGCTCATCCTCGGTGACCACCGGGTGGTAGTGGTGGTACAGTGCCCGCTGGGGCAGTGGAGCTGAGCAGGCGCGCTTCCGCTGGAGGTTGACCGCGCCTGTGGAAGACATCCTGGGGTTGAAGAACAGCTGATGCAGGAGCAAGTAGGAAAGAAGATGGGCGTCAAACGAGCTGTATTGCACCACGGTATCCGTCATGGTCGACGCTTCCGAGCAGGCCGCTCCCGAAGAGGTTGCAGTACCTGCAGCTGTCATGCGGCCACCATACACCATGGACGGAGTCACTGCCTGCACACGTCCAAGCAAGACACGCTGGCTACGCAAGTGGTATGACACCCGCTTACGTGGAGCCGTGGCAGCGGCAGCGGACAGCTCAACCTCGCTGTCATCACCACTCTTCTCCTTCAGCGACGTGGCAGGCGCCGCTGAGCCCTGGTGAGATGCGAAGCTGCCAGATACAGTGGTTTCGTAAAACAAAGGGATGAGCACCTCGTGCATCCAATCCATGATGTTCTCCTCAGTTGATTTTATATCACTTGTCGCGGACATCGGTTCGTCTTGCGTTGCGTGGACATAAGATTCTTTCTCGTGCCGCGGCGGCGGCGCCCCGAGGAGATCACCTCTCTCGTCCCCCTGAACTTGGATATCTGAAGATGCAAATTGATCTTGAGACTCGGAAGGCGCAGCTTTTCCCCAGCCCAGGAAACCGCGCAGGCTCAACCCTGAGCCTCCCAAAAGGCACCGGGGCGGTCTACCATCGATACAAACGGACAGGACACTCCCAGATTTGGTGCGAGCACCCTGTGCAGCATCCACGGCGGTCGCATCGTAGTCGACACTTTCCCTGTCGTTGTCGCAGTCGTCTACATCATCCTTGGTGCTGCAAAAGAGAGCGCGCCGTAGGTCGACGGCCGCGGCAGCATCCGAGGACACCAGTTCTGACGTTTCTGTTAGAGTAAAAAAAAATGCAGGCACGGAGGGTGAGATAAGACTTTGTGCAACCGATGTCACCGCCCCACCAGAGCTGTCGCCATGCTGTGAACGGCGTTCAGACTGCTCGCGAGCCTCGCGCCGGCGCCGCGTGGCCAGCGTGACGTAGCGCGCCGTTGTCTCTACCTCTGCAGGGGTGCCGGAAACTTGTACGAAATGCGCGATCGCCAGCAGCTTCTCCCAAAACGCACATTCATGGCGTGAAAGGCAACGGTCGAGTGTCGAGAGCGACGCTGCACCCTCAGCGCTATTTAACGTGGACACCAATGTATCCGTATTGTCAATGAATGCACTTCTGTCTTGTCCCAGCCCATCTCCCCTGAGCGTTGCACCTTCTCTGTGGTGTACACCGCGACGATTCTGGCATGACATGTGACGGCTATGCCGCTCACGGTACGCATGCGGGACATCGGCTTCGTACCGCACCTTTGCAGAATTCTCCTCCTCCAGCGACACCGCATCTGGGTGACCGGCCTTCAAATACAACACATCCTCTCCTGATACCTCAAGAAATACCGCCATGAAAAAGGGAGGCGTGCGGAGGAGATCGCTCGAGCTACACTGGCAACCGCCCAGTTCGCCACCGGGCCCTGGCGCAGCCATGGTGGTCTCTTCACCATCCGTGCGGACGAATAGATCTGAGACGGGAAGGAGGCGCACCTGGAGATCCTCGCCACTTCCGTGTCTGCCATCGATGTTGTGGTCATCGTTGCTTCTGCTGGTTCGGCCAGGGATGTAGCGACGCACAAGTCCCACAACCAAAGGTGTTGTAGAGACGGTGGGGTTATACCTGGAGGAAGGGGAGAGGTGAAGAAGTGAGCGCAACGCCTGCCACACTGCGCTTCTCGCCGTCATGGGAGGAGTGGCAGCTCCGACGTCTGCACTGGTAAGGGTCGGTGCATCACCAGACAAGGCTGAGGGGCTTTTCGGTACCGCCATAAGGGGCGTGTGCTTCAGGAGCGCTTCCACGGTGGTGACGATGTCACCTGATAACATGAGCCCCTTCCCTGCGGAACTTACGTTCTCTTGAGGTGCTAGACCAGTTGCGCCGGCGTCGAGGGACGAGAGGAGCACCTCCGCGAGCCGCACCAGGCATGCATGTACACACCCCTCCTCCCTAGCCGAATGACACGTAGCGCGCTCATCTGTCTTACTCGCGCCGACGATGCCCTCTGTAGGACCATCCGCGAGATAAAAGCGCGCAAACGATGGGAAGGCGATGGAACGCGGTTGACCGGCACCCGTGTCACGAGTTGCTGTGCCCAGGGAGGTGTGGTTCAGAAAATCACACAGGCGCCGCAATATCGCGTCGAGAGCGACATCCCCGCCGTCTTCGCTCTCCGCAACAACGTCTCCAACTTGGAACACAGTGTTCCCAAACATCATACCGTCCACGTGCACGCTGCTTGGAGGCGCGCCGTTTGAAGTGGACTCACTCTTTCTTGGCGGCTTGGCGTTCGTCGCGTTGTCGTTTGATTTCACAGCCCTGCGAAGCTCTTGCTCCGTCAGGGTGGCGGCAAAGACGTACTGTGCAATTCGAGACGGCCATGAACGCATCGCTGCACGCATCTCTGCTTTGTGCAACGGCCGAACAACGCCCCTGCGAGGGGGTGGGAGAGCAGAAACGTTTTCGTTATACTCGGGAAACGAACCGCCTGAGGTATACACTTGAGGCGAAGTTGAGGCAGTTACATGAGACGCAGAGCCCTTCTCATCGGTGTCGTGGCAGTTTGCGCTGTGACGTGGGTGTCTCGCAACATGGGACTCCTCCAAACTTGCTGTTACTGCTGCTGCCCTCGCACGCTGGCGCGATCGGGGGGGTGGTACGCCTCGTCTGGTGTAAGTGTAATAAAGCTCTTTTGCCCTGGTGTTGCCGCTCGAAAAAGGCGCGTGTGTCGACACAGATGCCACTGCTGGTACTCCCGTTGTGATGGAAGAACTGCTCTGAACACGACTACGGTGCACCGTGCTTTCTATGGTGCAGTCATTGTCGGCCACTTGCCGCACAGAAGCGCGTTGATGAGGTGGGGACTCTCGGCTCTCCCCGCCTGCAGTTTTGCCGGGTGGGCTCGACGTCGTCGCGCCAGCACGCGGCACGACAAAGTGTACCCCTAAACTCTCCAGTGCCGCTTTTTCGGGAGTGATGGCGCTGGGCACACCGAGGCAGTCATTTAGAATCTCCGGCTGACTGGGAAGCCCATCTGAAGCGAGTTCCACATGCAATAGGCAACGCAGCAGATCAGACTCGATCTGCTGCGTGGAGGTGATGAGGCTCTCTTCGTCCACGTCGCCCCCTTTGTCGCCGTCGCTCGGCTGTGGGGTGGTATTTGGTTTTCCATTGAAGGAGGAACACGAAGACCTCTTCTGTGAGTCGCCGTTCGCAATCGAGCTCATCTGACTGACGCCGGTGCCATCGGATGGCGACGGCACCCGAATACGACGGCGCACATACTTCCCAATAGCAGTTAAAAGAATTTCCATTGCCTCAGCAGACGACACGCGGTAATCCGTTCCAGCACCAGCAGGATCTTCGAAGGAGCTCGACGACTCTTTTTGTTCAGGAATGTTGCTGCTGTTCGCCTCATCCTCAGGCAATGCACACAACGGCACCGCCGATTTGGCCCGGCTGGTCATCGGAGCCGTCACCGAAGGGGAGGCATTGTCGATTGAAGTATGATCACGACTCGGCATCATTCGCTCTACAGCAGCTCACAGAGCGATGTGTTTTGTTCCTCTGCTTCAGTGCTTCTATCTTTCTTTTCCCCTTCCCGTCTCCCGCGGGTGTGCGTGTTGGGGGAAGAAAGGAAGGAGGGGGAGGGGGGGGGGGGGCGAATGTGTTAACCCTTTTCACTGGCTCACCTCTACAAGAGCAAAGAAGTGTTTCGTGTGGTGGGCAAGCGTACACGATAAGAAAATGTGGTAGAGATGTGTCTCTGTGGGAAAGAGGGGGATCGAGGGGAAACAGAAAAAAAACCTCGGAGTAGGGTTTTTTTTTTTTGTTGTTGTTGTTGTTGTTAATCGAGTAGTGAAGAATAAGGTGTGTGCCAACCCCCTCCCGAAGAAAATAAAACACCAAGCAAGTAAAAAAAGAGGTCGACGATACCAACACAGCGTAGGAGTGGGTAATAGGAGGAGGGAGGATACACAGAGAAAAAAGAGTTAAATTGGGGCACCAGCCAAGGCACATACACACACACATACACATACATACACACACACATACATACATACACACAAAAAAAAAAACACCACAACGGCAACTTTCTTTTGAATTAAAAAAATTGTTACCACCCCCAAACAACAACGAAAACATACAAAAGTTTGGAGGGGAAGGGAAGGAGGGAGGGAAGAAAAAAAGAAAGATACAGATGTGGAGACCGCCGCAACGGAGGGGGATTAGCACCAAGAAAAGAAAACAAGGAAGGGAAATGGGGAGGGAAACATGCAAAAACAAGCAAATTATATGGTGTTTTCTTTTGACAAACGGGGTGTACAATGTTCGTCAGAGATCGGTGGTGATTCGACAATCTATAGGGCTGTATGTATAACTGTTTGTTTATTGCTGCTATTTCCAAAATGACTGCAGCTGTAGTTTTTTCTTTGATTTACAAGCAGGGGAAAATGTATGTATATATGTATATATATATATATATGTGTGTGTGTGTGTGTGTGCGTGTGTATACAAAAGAAAGAGTGAGGGACGGGCGGAGGAGCAAGCCCTAGTGGAGGTGAACAGGTTATTCCGATTGTAGAAGAAAAAGAGGTAAAGTATATACCGATCTTGTTACAGACCTGAGCTCCGGTGTTCCAGAAAAACCACAAGTAGGACCTTGTGTAGAGACGCTGCAGTTTTGTGGGGGATATCCTCAATGTACACCAAAACACGGACACACAACGCTCAGACACGACAGCGACTTCATCGACAGAACAAACAGAAACCTCGACGAAGAGATAGAAGGGTACTCCGAGGAGAGAGTTTTTTTTTTTTAAAGGAAAATTGGTGGGAGAAAGGACGAACTTCACGTGAAAGGCAACAACAAAAAAACTAAACCCACTCACCCACCCTCTTTCTTTTTTATCGCCCCTTCTTTCCCTTATTTTTCCCCCTTGGAATTCGCTTGTGTCTGGAGGGAAGGATGCGTAGTACCGCGCACACACACACACACACACACCCACACACAAAAAAAAAGTAGCACCGCTTTTCTTTCGTGCTCCTTCGCCCTCCCCCCTCGCTCTCGGTTTGTTGGTCTCTCTTGCTTGGGTGATTGTGCGTGCGCGTGTGTATGCGATGATTTCCGCCTCACTGCATACACCTCTCTTTCCAGTGTATCTAAATAAATATATGTAGATATAATGATACAGACAACGTAAAAAAAAAAAAACTGATGTGAGTGGGTGGTGGAGTTGGAGAAAGAGGTAGTCGTGGTGGTGGGCGACGCCGAGATTTGCGCATAGTCCGACGACAAAAGAAAGAAAAGTTAGAGAGGGTAGCGAGGGAGACGAAGTAGAGGGACTCAGACACAGAGGCGATGGGCCACGCATCACCTCGGGAGAGATGCAGCGCGATGACGATGTATGGGTGAGCTGCACACAACTTTTGTACACAGACGAGTCCCCAAATACTTTTGATCGAAGAAGAGAAACGAAGTCCGCGAGGCGATACGCAGATTGAGCCCACACAACTCATTCGAACTAACACCGTGTGTACGTGTATGCGCGTGTACAAGGAAGCACTCACAGAGCTCTCGTGAGTCACTTCGACTGCAGACGGCGCATGTACAGCATGAAAGTGTGGCGAACAGTTCTCCTCCGCGTGATATTGAACTCGATTATGATTAATAATATTTCTTTTTTTTTTCATTGTTTTTTTTTTCAGATATCAAATATTTCTGTTTAAGCACGTCATTTTATTTCAAGCACAGGTCATGGAGAACAATAATAATAATGATAATAATAAAACGAGGGGGCTCGAGAACATACGTGTGGGAGGCGCGGTGGTGGATGAGAGGGTGGGAAAGGGGGGGGCGACATTCACCGTTGGGGAACAGCGAGCGAATACAAGAACATCGGACAAACACAGAACTATCTTCGTACAAACGCATACTCTTGAAGTGTAAGAATGCTCACACCATGTTGAGGTGAAGGGGTGGGCGTTCGCTTTGCGTATCATCAGCTGAGAAAAGTGGGGACAGAAAACAAGAGAAGTCTTTCGGTGGTGATGGTAACGCCACTGCGGAAAGGAGGGAAAGAAACGGGCAAACAAAAAAAAAGGGAGCAAGTCACCTATACTTTAAAATGACAAGCCAAGCAGTTCACCAACATGAGATGAACAGCACAAAAAAAAAAATCACATCGAAAACGCGCAAGATGAAATGCATGACGAGTAAATACAAGCACAAACACACACCAACACTAACACGCACACCTATCAGACGAAGAGAGAAGGGGGCGGGCACGACAGAGGTTGGAAAATTTTTTCCGTGCAAAACCACCAGTGAGGTCTTTATGTAAAGGTGGGCGGAGAGAATTAAAATAATTAAAAAAAAAAAGCAGCACACGCTCGTGAAGGCCTGCAAACATCTCTGTGTTAGTGAACACACACACAACCCCTTTCTTCTCTCTCTCGTTCCTATTTCTTCTCAGAAACACTGCACTCACAGTTGTACAGGCGCACATCATCCACCACAGAACCCTCCCAGAAAGCTGTACGACCTCGTCACCTTCTCCCCCCTTCCTACTCGTGCTCCTATTCTCCCTCTACGCACGCTCACCAGCATTAGGGCGTAATGCCCCATGAAGGAGACCACTACACAATCATCCGGCGGAACCGCTTCCATCCGTGTCTTCACCCTGGGGAAAAAAAATTAGTTGCCTCTCGCACCCACTTACACGTCGCGTCTGCCCGGAGGCTTATACGCATTGGTCGATGTCCCCGCACCTGGTGGCCGAGAGGTAGCGGCACCGCTACTAGAAGCGCTCGGCGGTTTATAAGCGCCGGAGGACGCCCTGCCGAGAGGTGGCCGGTACGCCCCCGTAGACGGCACTGCAGAGGTGGCGGTGGTGGTAGCGGTCGCCGGCGCAGCCGCTGGTTTGAACACCTCACCGGTCGAGGTCGGTGGGCGGTACACTCCGGCTGAGGCTCCAGCATTGGTTGGGGGCTTGTATGACTCGCCGGTGGACGTGCTCGTAGGTCGATATAAGCCTGTGCTTGGGGCCTTGTAGGCACCGCTGTCGCCTGCAGGCGGACGGTATGCGCCAGTAGAGGAGCTACCGGACACCGGTGGTTTGAATCGTTCAGTGGTACCGCACGGAACCACGGGCGCCGCCGCCGAAGGGACCGTAGATGCCACAGAGCTGCTGCTCTTTGTTGGTGGGACATACTTGTTGCTGCCTGCCGACTCCACCGTGGTAGACATCCGGGACGATAATGAAGACTCCCGCGGTACCGCGATAGGTTCAGACTCGCCACTCTGATCCTGGGAAGATACGGAAGCGGGAGGCTGCTGCACCTGCTGGGGTGGGGGGGACTGAGGCTGTGGAGACTGTGTTTGCTTCCGTGCGTTGCCAAAAGTTTCCTCGAGGGTGGGGAGGTTCTCCAGGCTCAATCCCTGAGCCCGCGGCGCGTAGCGATTGTTTGGGGCCGTGGCACCGCCGCCACCACCCTCCTTGCTGATCGCACCGGTTGCATTGCGGTTACCACGCGCCACAAACTTCATCACTTTGGGTTCCTTCGGAGATTCCTCAGGCGGCTGCGCCTCACCGTCAGCGTCACCCGAGGCAGCTTTCTTTTCAGCTGCCTCTGCCTCTTCCCTCGCCTTCTGCTCCGCAGCAGCTTGCTGCTCCTCCTGTCGCTTCGAATCCTGTGCCACCCTCACTGCATCCCACGTCTTGGGGCAGCGCGCAATGCTCGTCATGTTGAGGCTCACAGCAACGACTGGTGCTGCAACTGCCTTATCGGGTACGGAAAGAGGGGACGCGCTGCTGGCAGCCGCCGAGAGGCCACCGCCACCAGCATTGACCACTGCGATGGGCTTCGCTGCGGCGGTGCTCACCTGCGGCACCGTCTCCAGCCCGAAACCTCCGAGTGCCGCGTCATCGGCGGCCTTTCTTTTAGAAATCTTGGAGCCTTTCTTGCTGTTCTTGTTGAGGAAGGCGTCGAGATCCATTGAGCACGATACAGCGGAGGCAAAAACAAAAAAATAAACGATGAGAGAAAAAAATAAAATTCTTCTTCTGCCCTAGTGACACAGAAGCGACTGTACTCACAGTGGGAGTGGCAGAGAGAGAGAGAGAGAGAGAGAGCGAGAGAGAGAGGGAGAGAGGAGACGGGTGCTGTTCTGTCGTTTATCTTTGCTTTTGGTTAGGCGCTGGTATTTGTATAGAGTGCCGACTGGCTTGATGCCTCCCCCTTTCAGCTCGCCTGCCTCTCGGACGCGCTTCCTTCCGTGCGGGGCAGATGAGAACAACACTAGTGAGCAAGCCGCACTAGTGTGGTGAGGAAGACCCTTAGACGGAGGCTGCACGAACGCTGAAGATGTATCTCGAGACACCTCTACTGTCCAGAAAGGTCGCAAATATGCAGGAAGAGCGCCAAAAATGAGAAGGGGAGCCGTCACACCGCCAGATTGAAGAAAGGACGAAAGAAGGGGTGACGGGGGGTTGAGAGGGGAGGGGGGGAGACAAAAAAAACTGTATAAAGGGGACCTAGGGGCGAAGGCGAGCCTTTTTTTTTTTAATTCGGACCTTAACAAATGGATCTGCCAAGCAAAACAACACGACAATTTTTTTTTTTTTTAGTATGAGTTAGACAACAGCAAACGGGTAAATAATGTTGTGGAGGAGTACGTGGGTGCGTGAGAATTGCACTTGCACGAGGTGGTGAGTAGGGTGGAAAGCAAAAAAAGGGGGGAGTCACCACCAAGAGTGCGCCACAAGTAAGTGAATTCGATGTGACGAAAACAAAAAAAAATCAACAGAGATAAAATATTTGCCGGTGTAAAGGGCACTAACTCACACTCACACACACACACACGCAGTGAAATGAATAGAAACTCTAGATGGGAGAGGACATGAAAGACGACTGCGGAGGGAAGAAGAAGTGTGTAGAAATATTTTCCCCACCGAGGAGGCAAAGAAAAAAGAGAAAAAATAAAGAAAACATTGTGCAGAAGATGTGAAGAGTAGAAAGGAGAAGAAGCACAAACATTCACGTACACACTGTACGATAGAGATGATGCAGGATGATGTGCATCAATACTTACACATCGACTTTTCGGGAGACAGATTCAGGTGAGAGGCATTATTGCTCTTCAGCGGAGGCTATTTAAAACGTCCATAGAGAGAGAGAAAGTGATTCGATGCCTTGAAAAGACAAAAAAAAAAAACGAGACCGAGGCTCCAGCAGACGTGAGCGAGTAGACCGTCCCGAAATTTTGACGGTAAAAGCCTCCCCTTGCTCTTATGGTTCTTGTTGTTTTTTTGTTTGGTTCCTTCTGTTGCTTCACAGCACAGCACGTGACCGAGAGTAGAGTAGGTTAAAAGGATCAAGTTATTGTGTACGTTTGTTGGTTTGTTCAGATTATACATACATATACATATATATATATATATATATATATATATATATATGTATATATATGTATATGTATGTGTATATGTGCTTTTCTTTTACATGTGATACGAAACTCAAAAGCTCAGGCCCTCACAGAGAGAGAGACACACACACACACACACACACACGATCAACCAAACACGTACAAATGGAAGGGGAAAGAGGGCGACACAGAGACTTCAAGTGCAGCAGCAAGATGCATATACGCAATAAATTCAATTTATTTCGGTAAGATATACATATTACTTTACACGAGAAGCACCTCACACACACACACA
>CM007334.1:302011-316094 GCA_000333855.2 Endotrypanum monterogeii
AAACTATATATATATATATATATATAAACGTAAATACTATACTAGTTGTTAGTAAGTAGTACCGACGACTACTATATATATATATATATATATATATATATATATATATATATATATATACGTACAGAGAGATACGGTGCTCGACCCTCCACCTGCGAGCCATTTTTGGATTGAAGTCTTCAGACCCCCTGCACACACAGAGACCGAGGAAGTACCATGAAGCAGGGAGATACATCAGTGAACACCAAAACATCAAGCTATATAAGGCAAGGGAGGGGAGGGAGGGGGGGGGAGCGGCAATGGAATTTAGAGGCGAAGGCGGAAACATACGTGACTCTCCTTTATGCTAAACAGGCGCCCGCTCGTGTTGCTTGGCCTCGTCATGCGGCTGTGGACTGACCGCCTCGCCCATTCCTCCACCTACCCCACCCGGAGCTGCGGATTGCATTGGAGCCGGGCGTGATTTAAGGGCCCGGATCGGCTCGAGAAAAGGATGCTGGATCGCCTGCTGACAACTCACGCGCTTTCGTGGGTCGTATTGGAGCAACTGGCGAATGAAGTCACAAAATATTTCGTATGTGACCTCGTCGTGACCCGGCTGGCCAGCACGACATCCCCGTGGGCCGCCCTTGTACACACCAAGAATTTCTTCAAGAGAGGATGGCGCACTGTCGTTGCTATTGCCGGTCCCCGCAGCAGCCACTGAGCCCTCGCCCTCTGGCCGCGGAACCCGCAAGAAAAAAGGTGAGCCAACGGCATGACCTGGAGCGCTGGACATCGGGGAAAAGGTTGGCGGGGCATCCACCGCCGATCCAGCGCCGGTGGTGACGACACCGTGCGTCGATCCGTCGCCGCCGCCGCCGCTGCTGCTGCTGGAGCCATCTAAGGGGCATGTATAATATAGCTGCATCCGTTTGGGACTTGCTGCGATCATGTAGTCCGGCAGTGGACCGAGGATCGAGGTGAAGTAAGCTATCATGTCCCCTTCATTTCTTCCTGGGAAGAGAGGCACACCGGTGTGCATCTCCACCAGGAAGCAGCCAAGGGACCAGCGGTCTATCGCCGTCGTATAACCAAGCTCTAGAATTACCTCTGGGCTTCGGTAATAGCGTGACTGGATGTACTTGGGCATGATGATATTTTCTTCCTCAGCACGTCTACTCACCGCAGCAGCCAAAGCCGCGGGGTCAGCCCCATCCAGCATGTCTTCACCTTTACAGGCTCGCTCCGCGACCGCGCTCGCCGATGCTGCATCTGTCGACGCAGTGGTTAGATCTCCAGACATCTTGTGGCGTTGTTGCTCTCCCTTCCGCGGCGACTGCAGCGCGGAGGCGCCACCCCCGTCGGTGGCCGGGGTGCCCTGGACCACGCCACGAGCACCATCAACAGTTGTGTCCCAAGGAGGCCCCGGCGATCTGCTCGGTGAAGTCGATGGCAAGACCACCTGCGCTGGCGGGGGTGTCCACTCAGACTGCTGCTGATAAAACGCAGAGCCGAAGTCAATAACGCGCACCTCGCTTCTACTCGGATCACGCAACAACACATTCTCCGGCTTCAGGTCGCAGTGGATGATGGGCGGTTGGTGTTGCTCCAGTACGAGAAGAACCTTGATCATCTGATAAGCGAACTTCCGGGTTAGGTCGAGGCTGACGCCGTTGTGCTTGGTCAAGGTAATGAGGCGGTAGAGGCTGAAGCTGAGCGGCTCGAAGACCAGTACCATATGACCCATCCACAAGAATACCTTTCGGAGTTGCACAACGAGGTTGTGCAGCTCAGGGTCACCGTTGAGGTGCGCCACCACCTGCGCCTCAAACATACTCTGACGCTCGAAGTAGGGACCGCTACGAATAATCTTGACTGCGACCGACTCGTTGTACTTGAGATCTATGCAGTGAACAACCGTGCCGAAGCTACCTTTCCCGATCACCTCTCTCACTACGTACCGCTCAGCTATTTCCTCGCCAGGGAACGGCAGGTAGTGCCCCATGGAATCCTCGTACGGGTGTGCAGCGTACTTGGACGGGGCTGCCAAACGCAGCTGACGCTCCTGGTAGAATAGAGTGTTGATGGCTTCGTAGACAGACATGATGTTCTGCGAGAGGGCAACTGTCGGCCGCTCCTCACCATTGGAACGCACGAGTCGAGCAGTTGTGAAAGAAGGCGCGGCAGCGCCACCCGCTGCACCTTGCGATTTCTGCGGAGGCGAGACATCCCCTGTTTTCGCTGAGGTCGCGGTGCCTGGTGGACACAGTGCTGGTGGCATACTTGAAGCACTGCTGCCTGCCACGGCGACGCCACCACCGCTTCCTGAAGCCGTTGCCAGTGCAGTAGATACTGCCCCAGTTGCTGTGCTGGAGCGCGGTGAGTATGCGTCACTATTTCCTCCTTTTCGGGATGGTTGGCTGGCGTGGCTTGAAACAAGCGGTGCCCCACTGCTTACCGAGACGGCAGTCCCTGGCGCTACGGAGGGCAGCGGCGGTGGCTGTGGTGAAGACCATGACGAGGAGGCAGGCCCGCCGAGAGTGTCCTGTAGGTTCGTGGATGCGCTCGTTACCTTAATGGGAGCGGCCTCCTGCGCTGAAGACGATGCCGTCAGCGCCGACGGAATCGTTGTGGACAGATCACCCCGTTGGCGATGCTGCAACTGCTGTGTTTGTGACGCCGGATGCCGAGGGCCAGGGGAACCAGTGTAGCCGCTACCACCGCCACTGCGGCCACTACCGCTACGTCGTCGCTGAACAGTGGATACACCAGCACCGCTAGCACCGCGCCAGTAGGCATAGCTATTACCGATGGGTACAGCCCCGCTGGTCATAGGGACATCCGAAGTTGGGCCTGCGGGCAAATCAATCCCCGCGGTGGCCGGTGGCGGCGGCGGGGAAGCAAAGTGTGAGCTGCTCAAAGAAGAAGAGGCAGCGGTGGGAGGGCCACTTATCCCGGGGCCTCGCGTCACCGACGACGATGATGGCGGCGGCGGCGGCGGCGGCGGTTGCTGTTGCGGTGGTCGCAACTGCTGTGCCTTATACTGATACTGTCGTGGAGGCAAATGAGTGGAAATAGACGAGCCGTAGGCGACACTGCCACCTACACCGCTAGGATATCGAGCCCCCCCACCCGCAGCTGTTGGGTCCACGTATCGGGGGCCAGAGGTGGTCTGCGACAAGGAAGCAACCGATGAAGCAGACCCTGTCGTTGCAGGCACCGCTTTGCCATCCGATCGGAGTGAAGGAGAAGAAGATGATGATGTGGACAAAGTCGGCTGTTGCGTGTGGCGCTGTATGGTGGGAGGCTGACGACCACCTATCCCACCCCTACCGCTGAAACCACTAGTCCCACCTTGCTGCTGCTGATACGCCATCCGTCCGCACAGACAAATAGACTGAAAAACGCACGGAAAAATATGAGTAGTTCATATATAAATATATATATATGAAGGAATGCTCCGACTACCTTTTTTAGTCGCCGTCGAAGGACCACTGAAGCGAAATGAGCAGAAACGCCTTCGACACAAGAGAGTGTGACTCGTGGATGCACACACACACACACACACACACATACAAAAGACGCGCGGACAGACAAATACACACCGGAAAGAAGGGAAAAAAAAGTGTTCACACCAGCAGAGATCAATGGTTAACAATGTTGTGGCGGGTATTCCTGTAAAAAGGTGTGGTTGTATTTCCCCTTTTCCCCTCTTCCTGCCCTCCTCTGTACAGATGTTTTCTATAAATACGAGCACGACGAGCGACCAGTAGGCAATCGATGCCGCTAGAGTCAGTCAGTTACGCAAGAACTCTAGAACAAGACGGAAAAGGGGGAAAGCGCAGAGAGGAAGAAAATATGATAAGAAATAATATACCAGTGATCACGTGCAAGGGATGGAGGACAAAGGGGAGAAGAAAGCAGAAGCAAACAGGGATTCGAGCGTGTGAAGAAAGACTCCCAGACTAACGAAATCGGGGGGGGGGAGGTGGACCCGAGACAGATAGACAGAGAAAGAGCAATGGGGCGCTTGAAGAGGGAGCGAAGCAACAATGGCGAATGAAAGGAAATGGTAAGAGGAGGGTTAGCATGTATGTGAATGAAATAAAAGTGTGTATGCGTAGATGTGGGCTAAGATGGCAGCGTTGATCTTTATTTCTCTACGAGGCGGAAGGGGGAGGGGGGAGGGCGGTGGAGCAGTCCAAAAAAAAAAAACTAATACAGAGGAGAAAAAAAAAAATACAGCGGCACAGGGAAAAAAAAAACTGCTGGTATGTATCATCGGGCCGGCGAGGAATGGGAGGGAGGAGGAGGAGGAGGTGGAGGAAGTCTCTATAACGCCCCACCCTTCTCTCGACCCTCGTAGCCCCTTCTATATATGTGTATGTGTGTATGTACGTGTGTGTGTGTGTGTGTGTGTGTATGGTAGGTATGTAAAGAGTGAGGACAGGTGGTCGTATGCAAAAACAGCTGTAAATACGCAGAGGGGAGCGGGCTAGATGGGTATGCCCGTACAGAAACAAAAAAAATAAGCAATGCACCTCAGCAGGCCCCCAGTTACGCTACAGAGAGAAAAAGGCAAAAAAAAACGAAGATAAAGTGCAAAAGGGAAGGATAGACACAAACGCGTTTGTGGGTGTGTGTTATCGTGGGGGAGGGGGACGAGGAGAGGGGAGGAGGAGACAGGAGCGGTGTCGACCGTGCCAGACAGACACACACGCGGGTGTGTACACCACCTGAAGAAACCTCCGCGATTGCGACTGTGACACCATCGCCATTAATGTAGAGAAAAAGAGGAGGGAAAAGCAAGAGACCCGTTTTTTTTTTTTGCATGTAGATAGAGAAAGCCAGCTAGACTCGGATGCATCATAAACACACACACACACACACACACACGCTCACTCACCGACGCGCCCCAACGGAAACGGCGACGCAGAGTTCTATTTGTGTAGAAGAAAGCGGAGGGGGTGAGGAAGAGAGGTCGTCTGGGCACTTGACACTGTTGTATCCCCCAAATAATACCCTTTCTTTTTTTCATTGCAACTGCGCCACTCTTACGCTGTACACGTGGCTGTACACTTCTACAAGCAGGTTGACCAGCGAGAGGTGTGTGAGCTCCTTCCTTGCACGCATACCGGTACACCTATATTTAGACGCTTCTGCACACACACACACACACAAGTATATAAGTGTGCATATATATGTGTATGTGTGTGCAGAAGCGTGCACGTGCTCAATGCTTTACAGACTTATAGAGGTCCATGTGAATACAGAAGCAAAGATAGAGACAAGCAGAGGGGCTTTATATGCTCACCCGTAAACACCTTCGAAAACAAAACTAGCAGCAGCAGTATCGGGAGCGTAGGTCATGCACCGATTGACAGAGAGGATCAACAAGGAAGTGGCCCTAATGTTATACCACTCGAACCGCCTTTTCTCCAGACCTCAACGGAAAAAAAAAAAACTGAACACATCACGGGATCCTTCGATTACCTGTTCCTCAGAATTATTTGTTTGTTGTTCCAACCTCCAAGGACGCATAAGAAACGGGCACTCCAAGAGCAAATTCTTGCCAAGGGAAAGTATATATATATATATATATATATATATATATATATACGCGGAAAGCATCTTGCAGGGCGAAATAAAACTATCACGTCGAGAAGGAAGCAAAAATACCTTCACACACACACACAGACACTTCAAAAACAAAACATGATAGCGGTAACCCAAGGTGATGGTCGCTCTGCGCGTACTAATGAAGAAATACGAAGATCCGCACTGAACGGAAATGGAGCTAGAAAACTATCTCAATTTCTTTTTTTTTTGAGGTTAAGCTATTCATGCCTGATGCCTTTCCCTGCCCCTACCTCCTCCCGCTACTTTCTCCTCATGGAGAGGCCCCAGGTGCTCTTTTATGTGAATCCTCATCAGAATGCCCCCCATTCCCACGCAGCAGACTGTACTTACGATTATACTCGCGCGTTGCCCCCGTCGTCAAGGACTGGGACGACACACGGCGCATCATGTCTTCTGCCTTCTTGCGTGCTAGTTGCTGCGCGATGCGGTCGTGGCCTGTCACAGAAATGTCCTGCCGATCCACGAGATCCTGCAACATCTTTGTTTCACTCCACTCATTGGCGCGCGTTTCATTCCTTTTGCACTCGTCACCCAAACCCGCAGCGCCGGTTCGATTATCGGCGCCGTTGGTGCCCCCGTGATGCTTGTAATCCCTCTCAGCTTCATCGCAGCCGCCCTCGGTTTTAACAGGGATCAAAATACCAAAGTCGCGCTCGTTTCTGCCTTGTCCGTGCGTGCTGCCCTCGTCATTGCTGCTGCCTTTCCCTGCAGTGCACATCTCCGTCTCGTCAATATGTGCCTCGGCGTGATTGCTATCCTCGTCGACACCAGGCACCGCATTGCTGGACGCCCACAGTGTTGTGTGCCTGTCTCGGCCACTCGCGTCATGGCGCGCGCCGGCCGAGGGGTTGTGTAAGTGCTGTGCCGCCACCAAATACTTCTTGTCCGCGGGAACGCGGTCCACGTACTCAGAACCGAGCAGGAAGCTTTCTATGAAGCTCTCTTGAACATGGAAAAAGCGTTGAAGCTCTGGGTCCTTGAGCACTTTGTCCGTGACGTACATTTTTGCGAGTTGCCGTCGCAGGATCGACTCCTCCACGCTGCCGCTGGTGATGAGACGATAGACGCACACCTCTCGCCTCTGGCCGATGCGCCAGGCCCTCTCCCGTGCCTGAACATCCGTAATTGGATTCCAGTCCGGATCGAAGATGACGACGCGATCAGCACCGATGAGGTTGACACCGATGCCACCGACACGCGTCGTCAGCAAGGCGACAAAGACAGAATCATCTTCGTTGAAGCGGTCCATCAACTCCTGCCTATAGTGACCGTTGGTCGTGCCATCCATGCGGATGTAGCTGTAGCCTTGCTCCTCACACAAATTTTCGATGATGTCGAGCATCATGCGAGTTTGGGAGAACACGAGCACACGGTGGCCAAACAGCTGCCACTCCCGAAGCATCATCAGCAGCGCATTCAGCTTCCCGCTACCAAGGAGGTTGACCGGATTGTTGCTGCGGAAGGAAATGTGCCGACCAGGTCGTCGAGCTGCACCAGAGCGTGGTGTCGCTGTCCCACCACCAGAGCCAAGCCGCATGCGATCCTCCTCGTCTGCCCCTTGCTGCACAGTATAAATGTCTGCATGGTTACAGATTTGCCGCAGTTGGTTCATGAGACGGAACGACTCCAATCGCACAGCGCTGTTGTTACGACGAGATGCCATATTCAGTCGAGGCCCCGCCACGTGCAGAGAACCGCTGCTATCACGTCCGTCACGGTCGAGGCCGCCGTTGCGCGGGCCGTACATCATCGCCTGCGCAAAGAGACGTTGCGCCGCTGGCGAGGACAGCACCTGGAGGTACTGGTCGAGTTGCTCGTTTGTCAGAGGCACTCGCAAAATACGCTCGTACTTTGGTGGCAGCGACGTGCTCACCTGTCGCTTCAGTCGACGAAGCAGGTACGGGGCAATGTGAGCCTGCAGCGTCTTCGCGCACTCGACGGCGGTTGCCAAGGACAGCGGGCTCGCGCGTACGTTGCGGCTCTCCGCGATGGGTGTCTCGAATTCTTCGATAAAGCGGTGCATGGTGCCAAGAAGGCCTGGGCGCACAAAGTCGAACAAACACCATAATTCCTTCAGCGAGTTTTGGATGGGGCTGCCACTCAAAATTAAGCGATGAGGCGTCGTGAGGGACTTTGCAGCGAGTGTCGCACCAGCCTCCGGGTTGTTGATCTTGTGCCCCTCGTCGAGAATGACGTACTGGAAGCCCGTCCGCAGCAACAGCTGGCAGTGCAAGCGCATAGCGGCGTACGTTGTGATAATCACGGCGGGTGTGCCGCAAACAGATTGAAGCAGCGAGTCGCGGGTCGTGTCGCTACCGCTGCACTCGTGCATGACACAGGAGCGCACGTAGGGGGCCCAGCGGTGCAACTCCGCCAACCACTGGCGAAGCACTGTCATCGGCGCAACGATCAGCACGGGCCCGCGCAGCAAACCCGAGTGATGCAGCGAATTTATCATCGCTGCAACTTGGATCGTTTTGCCAAGACCCATCTCATCGCCGAGGATGCCGCCGGTGCGTCGGGCATGCAAAGCGAGAAGCCACAGAAGTCCCTCCTGCTGGTAATCAAGTAGGCGGTGATATATAGCAGCATCCATACGCACACCAGGCAACAGCGTCACCTCTTCCATCTCCAACCCAAGCTCCCTGCTCTCCGAAATGCCTGCTGAAGACACTGATGCAGCGCGTCCCTGTTCTTGCTGCAGCTGGTGCAAGCGCTGTGACGCGCGCGATGTCGGTGCGCTGCCAAGATGTGTACTACCGCTTGTGAGCTGCGTAGAGACCTGACTTACCATGGCGGTCACCGCCAGGTCATCCTCATTCTCCATGAGTGCGTCCACGTCAATGACGTTGTACCTTGTACCTTCAAGTGCCTCGGCCCCTATAGGTGCCTCAGCGGATTGACAGTCATTTACATCACTCTTCACTTCTTTTGGGTGGGCGTGAGTCTGAACTGAGGCAACCGCTGGTGGTGGGGCTGCCGCAGTAGTGTCATGCACACCCGACTCCCTCTTCACTCGACGCACGTGACCGTCTGGCTCATCCTCCGCCTTTACCGCTGCATCACTCGATGTTGTGGTGGAGACTGACCGCGGATGCGAAGGTGCTCCATCACCGTTGCTCAGAGTCCCTCGTCGCCGTTGCTGCATCGCCACAGCCTCCAGTCGCTGTCGTTTGGCAACCCGCTCCGTATAATTCTCAACCTCCGAGTCGTCTTGGTAGCGGCGCTGCTTCGAGCGGATATCTGCACGCGTCACCTGCACCCGGTGCATCGAGGGCAGTACCTCGCCACCGCTGTAGTCAATCTGTGTGATGCCCTTCAGGTGCTTCGGGGCTGAATACAGCACGCGTGTCGTGGCTGTGGCAGTCGGTAACAATTTCTCGGAGCGCCCACCAGACAGCGCAGCGGGTGATCCCGCACTGGCAATGTCGGTGCGGCTACTGCTGCCATGAGTGGGCCCATGCTCCCTCACACTCGTGTTGACGCGCTGGAATGAAAAAGAAGAAGAAGAGGCAAGCGGAACCGGTCGGCCAGTGGTGCTGTTCGAGCGCACGACCGTTACGACTGCGGGTGACTGTACATTCACAGTAGATCGGGAAGCAGCTGCCGCGCGCTGTGCGTCCGCCTCCGTTTGCTCAAGTTGTTTTGCCTTGGCTAGTCGTTCAGCTTGGCGTCGGTCAACCTCCTTCTGGACCTGCCGCAAAGCCGCCTCGGCGCGCTTGAGCTCGCGCTCCGCTGCGTTGAGATGGAATCGAATGTCGGACACGCGCCGCGGTGTCGGCGTTGCCGAGCCGGTTGAACCATCGTGGGCATACCCGAGAAACCCAAAGGATTCTTCCGCGACCATGCGCTGCGCCTCGCTTAGCTCCTGTTGCAGCTCACTCACAGCGTGCTCCGCCTTTTCGAGGTCGCGCCAACTCTTATTGACACGTTCCTCGTCCTCGAGCGCGGCTCGGGAGGATTGAGCGACTACCCGTGCCGCCACGTCCATACGCATCTCCTCCTCATCCTGGAATACACCAAGCTGCTGCTGTTGGAACGACGCCAAATCATCGGCCATACTGCTAAGAAAAAAAAAGAATAGAGATAGCTGTAAACCCCCACGCGACCGTGTGCGTGTGTATTTATGGTTAGGGGGGGAATAATTGATATCCGGTGATACGTGCGTCTTACGTGTTTACAAAAGGACTTCTCGGACTCTGGGGGACACACAGAACTGCAATGTGTCTCTCAAAACATATATATGTATATATATACACATATATACATATGTATTTATTTTTTATTTATATGATTGGAAAAGAGATCGGCTTCCGTGTGTGTGTGAGGGGGGGGGAGGGGAGGGAAGGGTAACACAGAGTAGCAGCGTTGATATCTGGTTGGATTTACGTCGTCTCTCGCGTGTGTTGAACAGCGCCATTCACAAGAATCAAACAGGAAAAGCAGGGGTGAACCAAGCAGAAGAGGGGACGATAGGGGGGGGGAATTAAGCGCAAGGGAAAGTGAATAAATCAGCTCATCAAACAGCTACATCGTTGTCACTGTCGCTGTCGAGAAAGAACTGTCTTCCATTAGCCCCCTCCCCCCTCCCTTCCACTTTCCCAAACTCAGTGACGAGGAAAGTCCTTTGGAACACCACAAAGAGCTCGCCTCGGTAGGCGTGCAGATGTATGCACGTGTGTGTGCCTCTGTGCGTGTGTGTCTGTGGGGGGTGGGGTCTGCCTTTTCCCTTCTCTTCCACCCATCGTTCATTTTTTTTTCTTTTCACGGGTGGGAGCAGGAGCGGGTCCGGTTGAGGCGGTGTCTTGAACGAGGGAGACAACCGCAGCCACAGAGACACACACACGCACACTCTGAGACACACTCTAGTAAAAAAAAAAAAATAGGAGAATTGGTTACCACACGAAAAAGTGTGTTAGTGACCGGAATCGTGCACACACGCGAAAGAAAAAGGAAGAAATATTTGTGTGGAGTACAAGAAAAAAAAAAATTCAGCACATAAAAAATACAGTATATATATATATATATATATATATATATAAACATATATATAGGGGTCAGTTTGTCACGCGAAGCCGTGAGCCCTCGAGTGGAGGAGGAAAAAAGGAAAAGCTCAAGCACCACAAAAACAGGGCGGAACACGAGAAATGATTCCCTCAATGGTGATGACCATACTGCACACAACAAAGTCTCCTCCTCTCGTCTTCCTCCCTCCACGTATTGGATCGTCATATACACACACACACATACACACACACTAAGCACACACCTACGCATAGACAGTCAGTCACACGCACCTAAATATATATATATATATATATATATATATATACCGACACAAAACAAGCGAGCGGGAGAGGGAAAGAGGAGACGACGAAAGGTGTGACACTCTTGCTTGCTGTGTATCATGGGAAGGATATGAAAAATACAAAACGACGGGAGTAGGGGCACGGCGCAAGGCGGGGATAAAGTGTCGATTTTCTTCGAGGGAGGAAGAAAAAAAAAACGGAAAAATATATATGTTTGAAATAATAATAATAAAGTGTGGAGACGAGAGGAGAGGGAGGTGGGGTACTTATGTGTGGGGATCCTCACCTAGGAGGATCAAATGGCACCACGAAGAACACACCGACGATCCCAACATGCGCTAAAAAGTACACGAAAGGTGAGTAGACACATCCACACAGGCGCGGGAATCACGTTGTGCCACATAGATGAGAAGCGGAGGATAGGGGCGAGCTCGGCTTACACGATACGCTGAAGGTGTTTGCCTTCTCACCAACCTACACATCGCTCTTCTCCCCTCCATTTTTTTTTTCCTGGAGGTCTTCATTTACGGAAAACAGACAAGCTCCTAGAAAAAAAAAAAAGGTGAGATAGAAAGAGGGAAGGAGTTGCAGAAGAGGATCGAGCAGGTGGCATAGAAAGAATTTTGTCAACTCGACACTCTCACGCTTCTCAGATGGAGGTGCGTTCGCAGAAAACCCCCCTTGACTACGCCTTCGGAATAGGGTTCGCCTCGAAGCTGATCTTGAAGCCGTTGGGCTCACCCTCGATGAACATCTCCGTTTTTGTCGGCTCGATGTGCAGCTCGCATTTGAACTCGCCAGTCTCCTCGTCCTTCTGCATGGTGGTGTTGCCGAGCGCCTCGACTTTGCTGTCCTTGCCGAAGGCAACCTTCACTGTCATTTTGTAGTTTGTGGTGTCGTTGTAGAAGGCCCACTTGTGCTCCTCTTCGTTCACGATGCGGAACAACAAGCCGTTGCCGTTGTCCTTGAAGCACTTCACCACAGTGTTGCCGGTGTAGGTAGGCTCGCCGTTCTCGTACTTGATATCAGACATGATTGCGGGTGGTCGGGTGGATGTGTGGGTATAATATATGTATACGAATATATATGTTTGCCTGGAAGAATGTGTTGGACTGCGTTTGAGTGTCAAAAGAACGAAGGGGAAATCGTGTCTCGGCCTAGTGGTGAGCTTGCGTATATATATATATATATATTTATATGTATTTATTTATACAACGAGAGGGGAAGAGAAGGCCATCAACGCCCATGTGTTTAGATGTGTGCGTGTATGAAAGGGTGGGGGGAGGGAAAGCACGGAGCACACAACGGAGGTGAAGAAATGAGAGCCAAAAGAAGTGGCGAAGAAGGTGTACGCAAAAAAAAAAAAGCAATGTGTACGTTTATATGAAAGAGAGAAAGAGAGGGGTGAAGGACGGAGCATGCGAGAGAAAGTCACATACACCCACTACAAACAAAGCGAAACATGTGCTGACACCGCGCTTTCCAGTTTTGTCCATTGCGGCAGTATGACACTCAATTACGTTATCCTTTGCCTTTTCTTTCTTTTTGTAAACTTTTTTTTCACCATTTCGTAACTCTACAGGTCACCCGAAAGAGGAGAAATCAGATACGATAACGCGAAGACAACGAAAGGCGCGCATAGGGAGAGGTGGGAAAAAAAAAACATGAAGGGGGAGGGGCAGGAAAATCTGGTGTATTGAAGACTGGCCCGATACGAACACACAAGCACACCCCCACATAAAAAAAAAAAGAAAGAAAAAAGAACAATGATATGAAAATGCGCAGCGAAAAAAAAAAAAAACGATCATGTGGATGATGAGAACGGGAGTGACGTAAGGGAAGAAAGGAGAAAGCGAGGAAGTAGAAAGGTCAATAGGAAGAGCGATAGATATAGAAAGACACAATCGCATAACGCTCAAAACCAGACTTTCTGCTCTACTTACCCATATACAGGCACCTCCACCTGCCCTTTTACGTACACAGGCACTAACCTGCTCACTCATGTTTACACATACATACACACATACACCGACCTGCCATCAGGGAGAAAGACAGTTTGAAGGAAAAAAAATGAAAATTGATAACGAAAACAAATGAAATAAAGATGTTCACCACATGGCGATGAAGGGGTGGCCAAGTGAGGAGGAAAAGAGGGAGGGAGGGCAGGACACACAAACGGAGGATATATGGGCATAAACACTCAGACTCGCGGAAAAGGGGGAAGAGAAGACGGGGTGTAGGAAAGAAAGGTGAAAAGAAACCAGTGGATGAAGGGAGATATATATAAAAAAAAAAAGGTTTCTAGTGAACGCTGCGATATACAACCCACCACCATCATTCTCTAGATCTTCTGAATACATCAGAGATTCGTGTGCAATTGTGTGTGTATGCGTGTGTGTGCGAAAAAGAGCGGGGGATAGGGAGTAGCGATATAGAGACGGTTCCCTCTGCAATGTGAAAACGACATGTGTGACACTGTTATCAGACCCCAAAAGAGAAACACCTCCGAGTAAAAAAAAAACTCGGACGCGCGCGCAACACAAAAGAGGAATCGAGTGACCAGTGTTTCGTGAACAGAGCCCTCCTTTTTCTCCCCCCTTCCTCGATCCATACCGTGATTTTGTCCTCCTCCCTCCCCCTCTCTCGGCCGCAAACGTGTGCGCTTCGCACAACTCGAACCCAAGTGCACCTCCTTTCCTCTATCCACTTGTTTTGGTGTTTACGTGCATGATAAGCGGACTTCCCTTCTCCAAATAAGTGTAGCTGCCTCTGACGTTGACCTTTCGCAGATAACCCCCCTTGACTACGCCTTCGGAATAGGGTTCGCCTCGAAGCTGATCTTGAAGCCGTTGGGCTCACCCTCGATGAACATCTCCGTTTTTGTCGGCTCGATGTGCAGCTCGCATTTGAACTCGCCAGTCTCCTCGTCCTTCTGCATGGTGGTGTTGCCGAGCGCCTCGACTTTGCTGTCCTTGCCGAAGGCAACCTTCACTGTCATTTTGTAGTTTGTGGTGTCGTTGTAGAAGGCCCACTTGTGCTCCTCTTCGTTCACGATGCGGAACAACAAGCCGTTGCCGTTGTCCTTGAAGCACTTCACCACAGTGTTGCCGGTGTAGGTAGGCTCGCCGTTCTCGTACTTGATATCAGACATG